>CM046836.1:4750273-5107773 GCA_025618425.1 Heliocidaris tuberculata | reverse complement strand
ATACAAGTACCGCAGGCCTTTCTCTAAAGTGGTTTGCATCTAAAAACTCCTTTGTTGTAATTTTTGAATTACCAAGAAAGAGCAAAGTGCCAAGCATTTAATTAGAAAGTTCAGCTGACGTGTAAATCTTTCACTTAAGTTCTTTCGAACCACAAGAGGCGCCAAATCTCTCCAAAATTCAATCAAGGGCCGTATCAAATCATTTCTCGTTCTCATAATTCATCCTCTTGTCGCTGAAGAGAGGATCATTTCACAATTTTCTTGACGATCTTTATCGCCGACGAGGGCGAAACCTAGACGCCGAACATGCTAAATATCTTGATTGCGAAGTCCTGCAGAACCCCTTGAGGAGCTTATCAAACGTTAAAGAAGCTCAAGAAAGCCTGACTGTGATGGAATAATCACAAGATGACGGGAGCATATTGGGGTAAGTGAGAATGGAACGGGGCGTGAAAGGTCAGTAACATAATATTCCATGCTCTGATGCAACTTTCCTGACGAGGGGATTAACTGGTTCTTAAAAACTAGCTTGATTGGAATCCTACGTTTGTCCATATGGTGTGGTATATCTCGGTGTGCTCAGAAACGCAGGGAGATATCTATGATTATCAGACATCGACTAGACGAGCGAACTTTATTACAGGTGGTGACACCCCACTTTTATGGGAAAGTCCGCCCTGCAGTCAAGTTGGTTGAAGAGGAACACACCCATGTTTCCGACTATACAAATCAACTTGATGCCAGGGTGGACTTCCCCTTTAATAGAAAGCCGATCACTCGGCATTCTGAGAGATGAATGCTCGCTCGGACAACAAACCATTACGCCAGCTGAAAAATAGTGAAACCACTTTTACCTTTTGACCTCAATAATTGTTGTCTGAGAATTGTCTGTCATTTTTGTCTTAATCAATACTTATGCACAAAATGAACAAATCAAAATGCACCTGGCATACCATCTCAACATGAGACTTTAAAGAAATCTTCCGTGTCTCTGCGAATAAAAAAAAAAATCAAATTGACTTAACGATCAAAATTGACTGCAATAAAGTTTATCAAAAGGTTCATTTAACGCATAAGCACCCACAGTATTCAGTGTTACGCGTTAAATTGTGTCATTAATGTAAGGACATACGTTGTCACAATATTTTAAAATTAGGACCACGTTTATATATTTTTTTACACACTAAGGGGGAAGTAGACCCCAAATTCCACGACTTCTGTGAAGTGTAAGCTAGTCGAGAATCTTTCACATCTCTTGTCCATCTTTGCTAACTTCTTCTTCTTTCGTGTGGTTGCCAACTTCTGTCAAGATCAGTCATACAGGAATGCTGGTAGAGAGCCAGTCTACAGTATCATCATCAAGTTCTTTTAAGCCTTCAGTTCCATGGGAAGCCTGATAGATGCCGCAATTGGAGACTATGTGGTCGATGGTTTGAGTTTCGCCACATTCACAGGTGTCGGATGGCTCAGCTCCTATTTTGTGAAGGTAGTGCTTTGTGCGGCCAACACCTGATGTGAGTCTGTTCAGGTTAACCCAAGGCTTGCGAAGGAGATTACAGCCAGGTGGTTTGTTTGAAGGACTATTTATTTATTGTGCAATATCATACCCATGCATTTCGTTTTTCTTGAATTTCACGCTTCTTACTTCTCTATCTTACTTTTTATGCTTTTTGTACTTTCTATGAAATTTCACGTTAATATGCAATATGATCTGTAATGTAGTTCAGTTTACTATGCAAATTTATTTATCGTGAATACTCCCTATTTTTCTATCCTTTTTCTACTATATCATCCTCTCTTCTTTCTTGTCCTCCCTCTCCCCCTTTCTCTGTCTACTGGTATCTTTTTTCTTCTCTATTTGTTAACAAAATGCATGATTTTTCTACCTAGAATGTCAGTGGTGATATCACTCTTTTCATTATTCTCATTTTTCTTAGAAGCTAGCAGATTTACTATATCATTATACATACAGGTTTATTGCTTTTGGTGTGTTTTGAACTTAACCTTACTTGCTGATACTCCTTAATGCGTTGTTGATATATTGCACATATCCTCTAGTAGCTTTTATCATTTATGTCAATTCTAATGACCTGTTGTGTGATATGATGTATACAATTTTTTTTAGTGTAATATACTTACACCATTTTACCTCGTGCAATATCTTTTTAATTATTCATGTACTTTGAGGATGTTATAATCCGTGCTATATCATGTTAATCTTGCTTCGTGTGGATGCTTCTTCTTCTTCTCCTTCCCCTTTATTTCTCATCCTTTTCTCTCTTTTTCTGTTTTTCCTGCCCTTTTCCTCTGCTACTATCTCTGTCATTTCCTCTTTCTTCACACGATGCATAATTTGCCATAATTTTTAAATGTACTTTGAAGCATTGTATGGTAACAGTGAACGTGACTATACTAGTATTCTAATCTTCATATTGTCTTACTGGTTTAACAATAATTGCCCCTTTTCGCTATCGCTGGAAACAGGCTTCTAGTTTACAGTTTATAATTATGCCTGTAATTTCACACACTGTATTGGTGTATCCCACCTCCTGACTTATTATTCCTGATTTATTATTCATGTATATTCAGATGTTGCAATTTTTATTATATTACCTAAACATGTAACTCAAGTTTTCGTGTGAATACTCCTTGTTCTTCTCCTTTCTACTTCTTCTTTCTCACTTTCTTCTCTCTGTTTTCCTTTTCCTCTGATCTTCTTCCTCTCTATTCACACGAAGATTTCTGATTTTTAAAAAAAAAATTATTTATTTATTTATTTTTTTAAACTCTTCAACTTCAGGTGCACTTGGCAGGACCTTGCATTCCTTCTTTTTTGTTTGGATTGAAAACATACCTTAAGACTGTACCACATAAATATTAATGGTCTTCATCCTCCTTCCTTTCTATTTTTCATTTTTTCTCTGTCTCTCTCTCTCTTTAACCCTCCCTCAACTTTTCGTCCCTTTTCTCCTTCTTTTCTACTCCTCTCTCTCCTTTTCCTCTTACCTTTGATGACACAGAAGTTTTGATTATATTTTTAGATTTTGATGCAATACTGTGGAGTTTTATTTAGTATTTTTATTATTCAAGATCTATGGTTGTATGTTCTAGTTATTCTCATTTTGATCGTTTATTGTTTTGTACATATGACTTTGTAAATTGAGTAATTTCAGCTGTCCAGCTGCATGTTCTTTTATTACAATAAACCGAATCAAATCTCAAATCAAATCAAATCAAATTGATGTACTGTCGTAGTTCTGATGTGGAAGAGTCCCACCGTTCAGCCCATCGATCACGGAGCCATGAGGGCTTGCTAACTCAAACACTAGGAAAAAGCTTCATCACAACAATAGCGTTATACGTCAACATATTTTCTAAAATATTGTCACATAAGCTTTCTTCAACAGCTTTAGAAAATGTTTCCACTAATAATTATTTTCTATCCCACAAACTCACAATTATTTAGGGTAATCAATCGTTTCCATACATCCTGAATAAACTTCCAAAAAGCACTCGTAATGTACCCCCTCTCAGTTTATTCTCAAGGCAGTTATTCCGCATTTCGTGTTAGTCTTGAATTGATCTTATTTTTCAGATTGCCCAATTTCTTCTATGTTCTTTCTTCCTCTCTCTTTCTCTCTCTTTTTCTCTCTTTCTATATATATGTATATATAAACGATGGAGTAAGCATTTCCTAAAACTGGCTTATTACTGGCGTATGATTTTTATCACTTCGTTTTTGCTTGTAAACATTGTACCTTTAAATTACAAATAACATTAACAAAATAATAATTCTCCAGCTATTATAATGACTACTCAATCTTATCAGCGGAAGTAGAGTATTGTCGATAATATATCATCACCCGATGAATTTAATTTATTCCTGCAGCTTCACAACGGCATAAGCAGCTCCAGACATATGTCATAAATTACTTCTAATTATAGACCCTACCTGAATGGCAATTGGTCATATATCAAATTACTCCCACACGTCGCACATTAATCATAATTATCTTTCCTAAGTAAGGACAAGAATTAGAAAGGGGTAAATCCTTCCCTTCTAGCGAATACTTGACCGATTTTCTCTCCCAGAATGCGTTTCGGGTAGCTATATAGGGCTGGGCTAACTTCACCTTCTCCAGACACTTATTCTAAATTGAATACCGATTGATGGCTATCAGTATCAATAAGACTCTAGGGCCTATTTATTTTCAACTTCCTAAGCCCACGTTAGCATCTATATCTCACACCCCAAATATGTATTGAATTTGCTCTTCAGTGCCGCGGTAATTCGTTTACACCGTCTTGGGGCATAAAAACTAGTCCGACTCAGTAATAAGCACAAAAATAAATGTATACGGTTTCAACTATTTAAATACGGATATAATTTGATGAACCAGTTTGTCTGGTCTTAATTCTATTTGAAATAAAGTGAAATTTAATTCTCCCAGCTGAATCCCCCCAAAAGACGTTTTTTGTTTTTATCAGTGTTCATAAATTGGATCACATGCCCATGGGCCCCCGTTGCTCGTGAAAAAAAGAAGTAAAGGCATTGAATAGTGATCATATACAACTGTACAAGATGGAGAATATTCTCCGGGAAATTGTTATATTTTAAGGTTTGTAATTATTCCAAGAATATCTGGTTTATGTGCAAATTATTCAACCAAAATTTGCAATCCATTATGCATGTCCACAAACAGCATCGCGCTATGCGGAACCCGTCGGAAATTCGACTCTTATTACCATTACGTTAGGACATTAAAGTCATCAATTACAGTCACAGCACGGCGAAATTGTTAAAATGTTCTTATTTCAAATATCAAAGAGGGGTCAACCTTTCCTAAAGTGATGGCCTGAGCGGAAGCAGAAGTGTTCAGAGAAAACAAATTTGAGAAAAGTTGAATAAAATCTGTAAACTGGTTAAAGATACCTTATGATGTGGTGAATCTTTCATTGGCAATGCAGTCTTGCATGTGTGATATATATATACTGCACACAGAAAAAAAAATTATCCATTAATTTTTGTGTCACAGATTCTTCAAAATTTTGCAATTCTCATTTTTCTTCAAAATGGCGGAATAGTCATTCCCGAAAAAGTATGTAAAGACATCCAACCTGTAATATATCACGCAATATGTGTCTGTTTCATCATAAAATCAAGAAAAGGGACGATCGAGTACATAATAGTCCTAATTTACATATCACACATCATGATCAAAATTATAGAGGGATTTTGCCCTCATCAGGAATTTGAGACTGAGAAAATTCAAAACTTTTTTGTCGATTTTTGCTCAAATCATTTGTCGACAACGATTTGATTTTTCTACCTACCTATCTACCCATCTATCTATCTATCTATCTATCTATCTATCTATCTATCTATCTATCTATAGGTTGGGGCCAGTGGGGGCGACAATGAAATGGATCTTGAGACACATGTTCTCAATAATTTTCTGTTTTTAGCTGTTTTATATAGTTTGCTGCTCAAAGGACATTTCTGGTGACTGCTTGGTATTTCTAATCCATGTCTAAGTTGTTCCACCCGTATTTCTTCTGCCACTAGTTCCTCCTTGTGAAGTGGGGTTTGCGAAGACATTCTTCCATCTAGTTACATTCCCAAACCACTGCATCTGTCTCTTGTGATCAAAGGTTATCTTGTTCCCCTACATAATTCTCCATTAGCTCTCTTGTTTTCCTGTGGATGTATTATGAAGTTTAGTGGATATGCAGGAGCCTTCTCATGTGATTCATCTCAGTCCCATTGAGTTGCTTTTCACGCTCTGCATTAAAGGGATTCGTTAACTTTGTGGAGGCTTGATTTAATAAATTGTTAAATTTTGATATCTGTCTTGTATAATGATGTTCAGAAGGATAAATAAATAGCCAGGCATAGAAAGGTTTTCAAATATATAATGCTATTATTAAGATATCTATGACTGAATACTACCATTTGCGAAAGCGTATGGCCATACGCTTTAGTCTAACACTGAGTCTATGGGGAAAATGAGTCTGGCATTTCCGGTCACTTGCGTATGTTTACTTTTGTGAAGCACATGATGATTTTGAAGTGGCTTTTTTCCCCCTGGGCTTCATTTTTACACCATATTACATACACTGATAGCACGTAAGGCCAGGCAGCTAAGATTTTATCAAGCCTCTACAAAGTTACCAAATCACTTCAAGCCTCTACAAAGTTACCAAGTGATTTGGTAACTTTGTAGAGGCTTGATAAAATCTTAGCTGCCTGGCCTTACATGCTATCAGTGTATGTAATATGGTGTAAAAATGTCCATGTTTCGTAGCCATATAATGAAAATACTCCACTTTGAGGTTAATGCAAAATCAGCCAAATTATTGTTTGTTTGTTTGCTTGTTTGTTTGTTTAGTTGTTGTTTGGGGGAGGGGGGGGGGGGGCTTACATTGCTCTCTGTTCCTCACATGCGGTCCCTGTCCACAACTCTTTCGCTTTACCCATATTGAATCAAATTAAACAACAACAAAAAAAAAAAAAAACAAACAAACACCCTGATATGTAATGTACTTACTCCAAGTGCGTTAACTTCTTTTCCAAAGTCAAAGTTGAAAGGGGGCTCCCCAATTTTTTGATACGCCTTCCGTTTGAAATTTTCATAACTTGGATCGGTAGCAGGGGAGAGGAAGAGCGCCAGCAGCGTTCGGTAATACATCATGACCTGCGTTGAAGGCCGCCGTTTGTAAGGATCTAAAAGATCAGTATAAAAAAGGAATAAATTTGAGGTGAGGTGAGATCTGGTAGTTTAGTAGTTTAATCACTAACATTTGGTTTTGTATGTCTGGGGTTCCATACCGTTATAATAAATTCAAAATATCAGCTTTTAATATCTCTTTTGTAAAGAGAAATTGCAAGTTTAAACCACTTCTACATCAGTGATTTGTACGGAACATGTTTCTTTTATTTTACCATACCAATTTGAGGATTATTTACCACATGCATTTGCTAATTTTTTAATTACTTTATGCACAAACCCGTTTCCACCTTTCAGTTTTGTAAGTTTTCCATAATGTTCTTACTAAAACATTTTGAGGATAATTATGCCATTGAGCTTTACTAATTTTGCCAACCCTCTTGTTTGGTGTAATTTGAGTACTAGCCTAAAGCAACATCAATGGACAACAATGTCATGTCGTCACTGTTCTCATGTATGAGACAAAGTTATGAAATGATTTGTTGATCAGATTACTTGTGAAATTGCAAAACAAATTAAAAAAATTATATAGAAATCAAATTAAATGAAGGTTTATCGAACTCCCCTCTCTCTACCTACCTCCCTGAAAGAGGTGTATTTGTTTGTCATCGTAGTTCTCCTGGTTTGCCCATATCACCATGTACTCGCCGTTTTCTAGAAGACCGAAGAACATCATCTCATTCAGGAGTTCGTACACCTCCCACAGCTCGCCGCTGAAGATGTAGACTGCAGACAGTAAGAGAGAATAAGACAAAGAAAATAATTTGTTGTCTTTAATCGATTATTTGAATGTTTTTCACTTGTTACTCGCGATGAATACAAAGGGAAGTATAATTCAATATAATGTATATTTCAGCTGAGATAATGAGTGAAACAGGAGCGAAAATATGATTTTTCTTGATTTTATCAACAAAAACTGAAAGAAACGAAAAGAAAGAAAATAGATGAGAGCGAAAAAAAGAGATAGGAAATAGAGAGAGTGAGTGAGTGAGAGTGAGAGAGAGAAAGAAAGAGAGAGAGAGAGAGAGAGAGAGAGAGAGAGAGAGGGGGAGAGAGAGAGAGACAGACAGAGAGTTGCCGACGAGATTTATTCAAACAATTGTTTGTCTCGCCTGGGCGTCACTATTTCGGTCATCTTCGGCGTCGTCAACAATCATGCTGTAATCACAATAACGTTCTATTGATTTGAAGTAGAATCACCAAATTCATACCACAGGTAATCTCTTAAAGTAGAATTTCATTGATTTTGAATATTGATTTAATTTTTATTATTGCATAGGTGAAGCTTAGATTGAACAAGGTTATCAAAATTCAACGCTTGGAAACATTTGAAGTAATTATTATTATCAATTATGAAATGATATAACACAGCCCCGCTATAGCACCTATAGAGCTCTTTGAACGCTGCTGAGATATGTGACGTCATACCGGGGAGCAATCCTTCCTAAGCAGACGATGCCCCATAACATCTTATACATTTTCAGTGCCTGTTTTGTCATCTCATCTTCACTTATTTCTCTTACTTCACTAGCGTCAGTATAAATGCTTATTTGTTGCCTCACTCTAAATTTCCTGCATGGTATTATTTTGATGAAAAATGCAGCGTTAAACAAATAAAGGAATCAATCGCTTGTAAACAAAAAAAGATGCCATTGTATTTTCAGCTGCATGCACCGCGGCATGTCGGCGTTTCAAGAGGGAACGAATACCATCCATGCTATAATTCAGCGGGCTTTACAATTCGAAAGTGTGATTTCTTTGATTGATCATTGACCCTTATCATGACTTTTTACAAACAAAAGATTTTAGTTACTAGAAACGGTTTCACTTCCCTTTTAGAATGATGTGAAATACGGTCATGGTGAAACAAACCAAACTCTTTATAATTTAAAAATAATTGCATTGCAGTTACGTTCACTTGATATAGGACGTCGTCTGTTTAGGCAGGATTGGCACCTGATGTGACGTCACGAAAACATCGGTATATTTCTGGCGAATCGCTCGGATATCCCAGATGCTGAGAAGTGTTTTTATTTGTGTTATTTTTTAATCATCAAACACGCAGTTAACGTAAAACTTATACGATTACCATCTGCAAGCTTTCTAGTTTCTAGAGATACATTATTGAGCATATTTGTGATTTGCTCTGAATATCTACTTTAAAGGCGCATGTCAAGTTCGAAAATAAGTCGAATTTGACCAAGGTCAATGAACTTTCTACAAAAAGCACTGTAATCACAATAACTTTCTATGGATGTGAGGTAGAATCACCAAATTCATACCACAGGTACATCTCTTAAAGGCACAGGTCAAGTTCGAAAGTAAATGGAATCTGACAAAAGGCAAAGGTCAAGAGGTCAATGAACTCTCAGTGAAAATCACCTCACATGTAATAACTTTTTGTACGTTTGAGGTAGGATCACCAAATTCAAATCACAAGTACATCTCTTGAAGGTGCATGTCATGTTTGTAAATGGGCCACTGTAAGCATGGTAAGTGGTCAAAATATCAATGAACTTTAATTGAAAACTACTTTACATGTACAGGTAATAAAATTTTTGTAACTTTGAGGTATGATCACCAAATTCATACCACAGATACATCCCTTGAAGTCACAGGTCAAGTTCGAAAAATAGGTCAAATCTGACATAGATCAAAGGTCAAAAGATCAGTATACTTCAATGGGAGCCACTGAATTCAACACAAAAATAAAGTATTAACAGCATGCACAAACAGCATTGTCTCATTTTCCAGGAATTAAATGTTTGCAGCATCATCATTATTGCTTAGTATAATAAAACTGCGGAACCAAAGTTCACATTCTCATTCGCATAGCGAGATGCAGGCGAGACCACGCTTGGCATTTGCCTTGTTCAAATTTGCCGACATGTCAGGCCGCGGGTTCGCGCGGTATCAGATTGCACAGCAAGCTGGGAACACAATGTGTGCAAGCGCATTACAATCCCTAGTTTGGAATGGTGTGTGAATCATGAGGTAAAATATCACGAGTATTTTCATCTTGATGTTTACAACCGAGAATCGCCCTAATATGTGACGTAATTATGGAATGCGGAATACCTTATTTCACCGACTATGGTGTCACGCTACAAGCATGCTGAGGTATCTCACATAATACGTAGGAAAGCAAAATGAATAGAATGCTTAGCACATATATAACCATTATGGAAACATCGATTGAGAACACACGGCAATTTAACCTCAACTTTATTTCAACAGATTCTAGGACAAACATGACAAATGTATTTGAGTGAGACGAAAAAGACCGATTTGATTGACAAGTTGAAACAAAATGAAAAATGGGCAGTGGTTTACTTTGTTTCTGCCTGGACTGATCTTTCTTGTAAAATAATATCATATTCACAGACTCTCCTTCCAGCTTCTTTTGAGGTAGACCGAGGAAGATTCCGCGTGCCCGCTATTTACTTTTGGGAACATTCATTGGTACGAAGAAGACCGAAATACATCGGAAATTGTGTATGTCAGAACTACAGGCAGCTCAACACAAGAGAGAAAGTGGGATTGAATGCTTTGAGCCCAAAGGGTCGAACTATGTCGGTTGACCTATGTCCTACGTTTCCTTCTTTTTGGAACAGCGGAAGAGTTACACGACTCCTTGAGACCGATATCGGATGGTCTTGCTCCTGGAAACAGTTCTTTGGCCTAGGGACAACTCACGTAGAGAAAAGGGTAGATCAATGAAGGTTTTCTCGTGGTCAGTATGGGATTACATATGCATACAGGATCATAGCAGAAATGGGAGCAGAGGAGAGCGGAAGGCTAGAGTCCCTTTCAATAAAGGGATACTACTTTGAGGACATATCATAGTGCTTCCTCTTGCTGGTAAAAGACACCTGATGCTTATAGCTTAACCGACCTTCAGGCCTTAGAAGCCTTTTGTTCAAGGAAGAGAAACACATTTCTGCAACTGGAAGTTCACCATTATGTGATTCAAATCAATGAAAGATTACTTTTGTAGAGATACTATTGACAGTATAACTACGACTGGAGGATACATGCTCCTGCGAAAATCGCACGCGGACAATTTTCTGCAATAACCAAATTTCTTTCTTTAAACCTCAAGTACAGTATTAGTGGCAAAAAGGAAATTTTAAAGAAACGTGTTAAACATAGTCACATGTTGTTCTCCTTGTATCAAAAGATGTTTGTAAGAGTTCATGTGGTATCCCATCTATAATTTTCGGGGAAATTTCAGTGTAAATATCTGTAAGGAACGCTAGATCACTGCCATACACTAGGACCTTTCTCCCCCGACTGCTCGCCGTGCAACAAGCTTGGGGCTTCACACAGAGATAGCCTATTTTTCACTGTGTGTAGTATACTCATTGGTTTTACCAAGGAGGTACTAGCCTAGTACCTCCTTGGTTTACACGTGTGTATACTATAGTGTACAGTGCATGCTGCTGTTGTTTGGAGTTTACGTCCCTGCATGGCCCGGTATATAAACTATTTTTGCCTGCGCTTTGTTCAATACTAAACTTTAGGAGGTAAAATTTTCACAGTATCTTAGTATTGCTAGTATATTGATATTTATCAACACAAATCCAAGAAATCTGACGAAAAGTTTTTGAGGGCTTACCAAAACTCTCCATGACCTTTGACCCAGGAACCAACAGTATACGAAACCTTAATCCTAAACTTACCCTAAAACCCCAAAATTGCAACTCTCACCCTACCCTGATACTTTAATGAAATATAGCCCGGAGCGACTGTCGCCGGAGAAGATGTCGGATATCCATAACTACTCCCTGTTCATAAACTGTCGATCTAACCACATAATTTGAAATGAACAGTGAGGGACAATGACCAAGAAATGAAGGAATACTTGTCTCCAGTTGTTTTTGTCATTTTGCTCCCTTGCCACATAGACTTTCCTGGGCATTTGAAATTGGCGAATTTCTATAATGAAATCCGCCAACGCCAATAGAGGGCGAGCTGAAAAGAACATTGCATACTGTCATGCACATATAGACATATTACTGTAAAGGTCCCATTCCACATAACGGAAACCCTTGAGAGACCGCCGAGAGACTCCAAATTGGCAAGATTTCTCAGAAGTCTCCAAGACCAGATAAAAATAGTGTCTATGAGGAATGGCTCTAAAAACCCTTGAAAGATCACTGAAAGACCAAAAAGTAATTTTCCAGCAAATTTCTCAGAGATCTCTGTGGGACCCTGAAGATTGCCGAACGTTCACTGAACATGCTGAAAGACCAATAAGACTATTGAGAGATCACTGAAAGATCACCTGACACACTCCCTGAGATCTTCGAGAGATCAATCAAGATCTCTGAGAGACTGATCGAGACCTCTGAGATAACACCTGAGATCTCTGAGAGACCTCTGAGATAACAACTGAGATTTGTGCAAGACCAAAAATGTGGCAATTCTTGAGAGACTGTCGAAAGATAATTGAAAGACTAGTAAGACCATTGAGCGCTCATTGAGAGATCGCTGAAAGACTGCTGAAAGACCACCGAAAGACCATTTTCATGAAAGACTGCCGAAAGACTATTTTGAACCGTTTCACATTTTTTTTAGACCATGGAGACCATGAAATTCACTGAAAGATCACTTAGAAATCATGAAAGACCTAGGAGATCATTGAAAGTTCACTGAAAGATCATTGAGAGATCTGTCAATTTTTACGGTCTTTCAGTGGTCTTTCAGAGGACTTGCCCTATGTGGAATGGCCCCATAAGCGAAAAGACCGGAAGAGTACAACAACAGCCGAAAGCCATTGCTCCCGAAGCTTACATCCACCAATCAAAAGCTAGCATTTATTGACGCCCTCTAGCAGCTAAAATAGTTTTTTGTTTGTTTGTTTGTTTGTTTGTTGTTTTTTTTTGTCGATCCCTCGAATCACTGCCCCAAAATAAACAACATTTCCTTAAATCTTTCTTACATATCAAGAGCGATATGGCAGGAAGAAAACAATTTAAACCGCCGTTCACTTTCTTTTCAAATGATTCGCTCGATTTCTTCAAACGTGAGTATTTTCACAGCTTAAAGCAACAACCCAGCAAATACAATGTTAACTGCCCACAGGGATCAACAGATCAATTAAATTCTCCCGCATCGAAACCTAATTCGCTTACCACATTCATCCATAGGAGGAGGTGAGTACAATAATTGTTAGTAGATAAACAAAGAAATGAGATGGGGTATGATACGAAGTTTAGATCGGTTCGTTTAATATCAGATACGCAGATCTGGATGGATAAGGATTGCTAATTCAATTAATTGCTATTTAATTTACTCAGAAAATAGGTGAATGTAGTAAGCGGGAGGTGAGATGCAATGAGAAAATAGGACATCGATTCTCAGTGGTGATTTTTTAAAGTGATGAGTATAAATCCGCATGGCAATAATAATCTGAATTTACTCAGCGGTTAAAGGTAATGTACCGTTTTGGTAAGTTCTCAAAAACTTTTCTTCAGATTTCTTTGATTTAAGATGATAAATAACTAAACTGCGATGAAGTTCTTTCCTCCTCAAGTTAAATAATTATTAAACAAGGAAAACACAAGTTAAAGGCACAGGATCTTAACTCCTACAACACACGTGTATAAACCAATGGTGGACTGTGTATGCTATACACACGCTATCTCCGTGTTGCCTGTCCAGAAGGTTTGTTACTCCAAAGGTTTGTTACTCCGCAGATTCGTGATTCTGAAAATGAAATATATCATAGGGTTTGTAATTCCGAAAATTACGTAGGGCTTTATTGCATTAATTTCGGAATTACGAACCTTTGGAATTATGAAACCTGAATTTTCGAAATTATGGACACTATTTCATTTTCGGAATTATGAACCCTTTTTCATATTCGGAAATACGAACCCTATTTCATTTTCGAAATTACCAACCCTAACTCATTTTCGGAATTATGAACCCTATTTCATTTTCAAAATTACGAACTTTCGGAATAAGGAACCTTCGTGGTAATGCATAAAATGTTCGGAATTATGAAACCTATTTCATTTGTGGAATTATAACCCCCCCCCCCCTCTTCTATGGGAAATCTGTGTTTCAGAATTACGAACCTTCGGAGTTATGAACCTTCGGAAAAAGGAGTACGCCCCATTTTTTCAAGCCTTGTCGGAGAATTGCAAAAAATGATGTTCTTTTCCTTGCCGTGTGGAAATCTTTGGTTTAATATTTATTATGGAATACAGATACGGTAAAAATAGATTAGATTCATCAGGGGAAAATAATGTCAAATCTTTTCACATACTTCTGGTGTGTTCGTAGGTCTCTCTGACGATCGTCCGCATCTCCGGCTCCACACCTTCCGGCCAAAATTCAGGCGGGATGTAGGGACTTTCATAGATCTTAACGTCACTGATGTAAATGTTCTTAGTCGGCAGCTTCTCGCTCAGGCTTTCGCTCACGCTTTTTCGATTCGACTCGGACGATGACACGATGCTGACATTGTACCAGTTGAAATGCTCGAGGAGAACGGTCACGGCTTCGGTTAGGAGGTCGTCGGTCGGGATCGTCCGGGCGAACGTCGGGTAGATGCTTTTGTCGCTGAGTTTTGCTTCGGCACAGGTCTGTTGCGGAGAGAAAAGTAGAGAGATATTTGTCAGTTAGCATAATGGTAAAAACTGTCGTAATAACATGTAGCTCAGATATAAATAAGTAAGTAAATTTAGCATTCATTGTCCATATATATAGGCGTTAATCGATTGTCATTTACATGTCTTTTCTTACCATCGACGTTATCATTATTAACATAATAATAATAATAATAATAATAATGATAATAATAATAATAATAATAATAATAAAAATAATATGTCTTGTTTACCCAGGGTAGCCTTATCAGTATTATAATTATACTGTGCTCCCTGAGGGTCCTGTAATCATAATTACACCTACTTCGACCATGATAAGGCACTCAAGCATTCAAGTAATTTCTTCCTACAGGATACCCATAGACTTCACCTGAGTGGAGAGTGGCAAATGTAGATTAATGTCTTGCCAAAGGACATAAGTGCCGTGGCAGGGAATCGACCCCCGTACCTACTGGATGAATACGTATTATATTGAATACTCACGACACTTATCATCTTTAACGAACGTGAGCCAATATCTACAATTCTTAGCGTTAATTTCCATAATTATAATGACAAAGTAACAGGAAACAGGGGACCGAGAAATCACGATATGGGTATATATTTCATATTATATTTTTAATACTTTGAGGAATATAATTCATAATATAAATTCGATTGGTTACAAAAAGGTGCTGCGTCATTATTTCAAGACAGCGGAATGAAGAGCAGTTTCCCATATATTTCAGATACATACTGTAATAAAAGGCACCTTCCAATCCTGATAAAGGTTGGTTGCCCCTCGGACAAAAGAACCATATGAAGTATGTTAAGCGGAACATTAACACCAACTTGTTATCTTTCTCGCAGATGGCAATTTTTCCTTTCTCTAACCAAATAACGAGTAATGTGTGTGTACATTGCCATTGAGAACCTGTTATGTGTTGACAAACCTATCACCACATTGCACTTCAAGCCTCTGAAAACACTTCCTTCGCGTTCTAGATCTCTCTGCCGCTATCCCACACCTACAATTACCCCAGCCAGCGGCTTTACCGATGGATACAAAGTGTATCTTATGCAAATAAATGAAATAGAGGGTTGATGTACTGTTCCTTTGTAAACAGAATTAGAAGAATGCCTACGAGCTTGTACTAAAGATCGATGTAACCATGGTAACTGTTAAACTGAATTTTCTCTGCACTTTACTTTAGATTTAGCACCATGATGTGTTTTTGCCTATCCAATCACATGAGCTCCCCCCTTCATATTTGGGAATTATAATGAAAGCACGCTCTCTCTCTCTCTTTTTTTTTTTTTTTTTTTTGGGGGGGGGAGGGGTAATGGGGGCCTAATCTTCCTTTCAAGTAAAATGAAAGTCTAGACATAGGATTGAAACATTTTAAGTTCTACATTTATGGACATCTTCGATAGATTTTCCAGTCAAACTCACATTCCGACGAAGGGTGTAAGCATGGTAAGTGGCCACGCACTTCGAATAATCATACCTAAGCATCAGACAGGAGGCAAATGACATGTCAATATTAATAGATATTGGACCTAGAAATCTCTTGCACTTTTGTGACATGTGGGCTGTCGCTTTTGTCATCCACATCCGCCATAATGCTTAAACATATCACTTCTGAAATCCTAATACTCATATACTCTAAATTTCAAGCATTCGCAAGCCCCTCTAAGTAATGAAGTGTACTTTCGTGATTTCATTTATCCGGCGTTAACCAGCGAAGCGCCAAAAACCCGGTTTGGGCGGGAGCTAGCATTTTACCCCAATTTTCAAACACTTTTAACACAATTCAATTAATCAAGAAAGCGACAGTGCGCAGCAAGTCATCCCCATCTATATCAAACCACGCATCCGAAAAAGGGGTCAGCGATTCGTCTCTTTTTAGATTTGATCCAAAAATATTAAAGGGTTAGGAGAAATCAGGTGTATTGAGGCGATAGAGATGTTGATTTGGGGGCAGTTGGTGCTGAAACTAATCTATTCAGTTTTCTGATTCTTATTCTCTCAATTCCATTGGAAAACAATTATACAATTAGACTTTCATGACATTTATACCTAGCCGTGAACATATTTATTTATAATATTTTTTGTTTTATGGGGATATGCCAAAAGCATAGCTAACATGGCTAAAGTGGTTTGAAATAAGATTTTTGAAATCTCTTACGTATTAATTTTTTTTTTAGTCTGATGTGCGCTTAAATCTTCTTGAGATATGTCAGGCACGCAATTACAGAGTTAATCCGTGCGATCACGTAGACAGCTGGGGCGTGTACCAAGGCAACTGCGAGAAGGACATCGATTTGTGACTGTAGCCCTTGGCTGTTGAGGGTAGGCCTGGCGCATAATGTACTCTCGAATGTGTGTACAGAAAACTCCGGCAGTCATTCAGCTGAGGCAATATTGAATTATTTCGATTATCTTCGGTCGAGGGGCTTGCCTGAGCATTATCAGAGCTTGAGTGTAATGAAGGGGAGAATGATATCGGGGGCTTATCTTCTTCATGTGGCAGACTATGCTCCGCAGGTGTGCGTTTTCGATGAGAACTCGATTGGATTTATCAAGGAAGAATGTGGAAGAGATGTATATCTTAAGTTTCTCTTTGTTCGGGCTTGAAATGAAAAAAAAAATTGTTACGTATTTTATTTCTAGGAATTACATTTCTCCTTTATCATGTTTATATTGTTCATATGTTTTGAGGGGAAGAGGAACAGAGTGATGGATAATTAGAGAGTGAAGACACAGACAAAGAGAGAAAGTGTGAGAGAGAGAGAGAGAGAGAGAGAGAGAAAGAGGGAGAGAAAGAAAGAAAGAAAGAAAATATAAAAACAAGAAAAATGGATGACGTAACAAGGAAAAGTTCAGATTATACAAAATAGGACGAAGCGAAAGATCAACAGGAAGTTCTAAAAGACAAGAAAATAATAGTAGTGGACAGAGCATTATCAGAGATGGAACAGGGGCGCACGAGATAAAAGACAATATTTATCATCATGATCATGATCATTACTGCCCACATATGGTGCAAAGATGAAATTGGACATATGTACGTTCTGTTCATCTTTTGCCTCGATCCACCAGCCAACCGAATCAGTCGTTGTCCTTTCCCCTCTCATCTACCCGCCAGCCGTGAGGTTTCCACGAATCCAATCAATTTCATCTCTCATTATAATTTTCTCTTTTATCTGTCTTCTCATAACTTGCTTAAGGAGAATAACGAGGCTGCGCAGACGGACATCGGTAAATGCCAATGATGATGGAAGGAGTCACGTTCTCACGACAAAATTCTGTCTAAAAACATTAACGATATGCATATCTTTGATACGATAATGACAGTTCTAATAGTTTTCTGCAATAATTTTGCATAAAAGAATTCAGTCTGCAGTTTATCTTTCGTCAACATATCTATAAGCATTAGATACACAATATGTTCACGTCTAAAAGTAAATGAATAATGATGATGATAATAATAATAAAAACAAAACAAAACAATGTATGCAAGATAAAGAAATAACATATTGTACATTGATATACATACAACATAGTACCTGATTCTGTTTCGTTATGAATGTTGTGAACATTTTGTATGTAAAATGTCATAAGAAGTATTACATCTATCATCTTGTTGTGGTGACTTTTGATAACGATTTCATGATACTATTATTGGCATAGGAAATAATCACTCATGCCTTCTCGAAGTGCACGCGACATAATTTCTCTTTCTACATTTCGACTAGCCTCCGGAGGTGACATAATTTCAGACGGAATTACACGTCTGCTTGAGCTAACCGTAGGCTAATCATTGAATTGCCTTGATATAATTTCACCTGCATAAACTAGGCTAGATCATTATCATTCATCATCATCGTTGCAAATCATACCCCGGTCACATCAACGAGACCGACACCAGACCGATCCCATACCGATCCCAGCCCGAATAGAAATTTACATTACTCCCAACAGCCAAGAAGTCCAGTGTGCATGGAATCGGTTAAGCGGTGTGACCTCCCTGGTGTGACTCAGGCATCAGACTGTGAAAACCCCCTTCTCCCTTCTTGTTTTAGCTGGCTACGCCTAGGCCTACATTCTACCCAGCCGCTTGACTTGTGCCTCGAGAAGACGTTTTGGCTGTCAGTCTGGACCCACGTGAAAAGGGTATAAGGAGAAAAGAAGCTTCTTAAATCCCTCCTTACTTCCTAATTTCATCTGGCTATTCCTATCTATCCTCAGACACCCACTGACATATGCCTCGAGAAAACGCAAGAAGGCGATCAGTTAGGACCTGAGTTGATAGGTGAACATTGACGAGGTGAACCCGTCGGGCCGAGTTAATTTGCACATGGATTGATGTAAAATAAAGGGGGGGGGGGGGGGTCGTCAATTCACCCCTCCCCGTTTTATCTGCCTGTACGCCCATACCTTCAGACACTCATTGTCGTATGCCGTGGGAAGACGTTCAGGCGATCAGTCAGGACCGGGGTCGGAAGGTGACAACATTGACGAGGTATACCCGAAGGGCCGAGTTGATGAAAACAATAATAACCATGCAATTCAAGCGAAGTCGACAAAGATGAAGGGTTGTTTGCAGAGATGCAGACAGGCACCGGCTTGTTTAAAACATACTCCATCTAGAAAGATGACGGATTAACACCCAAAATTGCGATGTGAACCTCCAAAAATAGATGACTAGCAAAGCAAGAGGAGAGGAGCTGCAGTCGATTGAAAGGTGTTATAAAAGTTCATGATATTGTCTTGACTAAACAAAGAAAGAAAGCAAGAATGCCACTTTTTCTCTGACAAAGAAGTTGTAGTGGCCTTCGAGCGTGAAATGCTATTGATGTAACAGATTGATTGTGTTGTAATAACCATTAAAATCGATCGCATATTCCTCGTTCTTTTGATATACCATGTGCTACGAAATATGGCAGATTGTTTTAACTGTCATCTTTCTTTCCTCCTCGCCTTCCGGCCTTCTCGCTGTTTCAGACCAAGGCCATCAGTGACGGGAGATATGTTGCCAAGTATCAGCCCTCTAGAGTTCTACCGCCACGCGCACGAGAAGGCGTTGAGAAGAAATCGATAAAATGAAACCCATGCCCCGACAGAAGTGCTATCATGCTAAACTTAACTGCTTGAGTATCAATCAAACCATAACCATATCATGTCGTTTCATGGAGGAACTACCGGAGGACTGAGGGAGTTAAATTAACGATGAAAAGAATCGGTAGAGCGATGGAGATGATGTCATTGTAACTACATTTCGGGCTTTATCGATTTATTTTGTTTGTAGCCTGGTGATGAGTTCACCCTTGGAGACAAGGAGAGGGTGGCCAAACGGCCGTCTCGATATCATGATAGTTATGATGGAGTACGTGCAACAGGGATTGTCTTTCAGATATACTAGAATCTTTTCACGAATAATAATTGCTCCTATTAAAATCCGATACCTTCTAAAATATCTAATCAGAATGATTGCAAGAAGCCATATGTTTAACTCAGCGGCACATGTTCTGTTTGAATTATTGGTTAAAGCACCTTTACCATGTCTACTGCACTTTAAAGCAACATGATTTTGAATCATCTATCTGGAAAAATCGTAATGATAAAAAGTACAATTTCTATAAAACAGAGTTAAAAGTGAAAAACTGTGAAATGACATCCATTTTGTCATAATGAAGATAGTGACAGTTTCTTTGTTTATATTTCATGGGAATTTAAGAAATCGGAGGGCTATTGTAGGATGCCACGATAACACAAACGGGACGTCATGGCATAAGAAAAAGTGAGTCTTTTGTATCACATCATCATCTAAAGAGGTGTCGATAATATAAGTTTATTAGAAGCAAAGATTGTTACGAGTCGTCTTGACACGTATGAGGTGACTTTTATGAGTCAAAGAAGCTTTGTTCGTATTCCTAGAAACGTCCTTGGAATTGATACTTCATCAAAATATCATTCTCAATACACAAGACGTCGCGTAAAATGCCATGATAATCATATTATTTTGCAGATGAAAACTGAAATCAAAGATGAACGAGCACAGAAATCGGATTAATCTGACTTACTTCTGATCTATCCCGTTTCTCTCAAATACATTATTTTCACCTCTTCTAGCTTGTTTTCTAATTCCCACAGGTGTACTCAAATGGAGATTCTCCGTATACCGGTGAATTACCCCGTGCGACACCATGATATGCGTTTCCATGGCAACTGCTCTACGTAGAAATCAACATCACATGCGATGATACAGCGATGGTGAACGCACCCTTTGAAAGAGATTAATCACCACGGTGTCTTGCTACACAATGGCACCGGGGATATAATGGGTTTTGTTCATGTAATAGCAAGCCTTCATTAGCAAATCTTGTTTGGAAATGTAAACTGAATACATTAAAGTGATATTGAACATGATCAAGTTAGGATGTTTCCAATAAAGTAATGATGGTGATGATAATTATAATGAATGTGACGATGATGA
This sequence comes from Heliocidaris tuberculata, assembly GCA_025618425.1. Classification (NCBI taxonomy): domain Eukaryota; kingdom Metazoa; phylum Echinodermata; class Echinoidea; order Camarodonta; family Echinometridae; genus Heliocidaris; species Heliocidaris tuberculata. The sequence goes on along the minus strand of CM046836.1, from coordinate 5,086,947 downwards.
CATAATGATAGTAACGGGGAAACTCATGTCAGTCTTTGGTAAATTTTGAACACTGCTGCCAGAGAGGAGTATGTTATTTGAAACAAATTATGCAACTTTTTGTTGTTGATGGAATGCAAAGATGGATTATCATTGGATTTTCAGAACTATTATATTACTATCAATTCGGTATATCATTTTCCCCCCTTCACTTTGGCTAATATGGAAATGATGTTACATCCATACGTTTGGTTTGTGTTGCAAACGCACACTCCCACTCACTCGCTCGTGTTGTAGACATGGTAGATTTTTAGAAAAACAACAATATAAATACGTAATAATCCTTGTTATTCTACTTCATTTAAGTACATCTGTACGTAGTATTACATTTTCGAATCTGTATTGAAATTTTAATCTGTATTTGTTTGTTTAATCATTTAACAAGTTTCCGAGATATTACTAGAACTGAAAGCATACATTCCTTTATGTCATACATCCACCTGTTTTGTACAATCCCTTCTTTAATGATGCAGCTGCATCTCTGTTGGAGAAGGCAAGCATACTATCCGGAAAAAAGAGAAAAAATTAACATCTCATCGTCTCTACATCATTTTACGCATAATTACGTCACTACTCACGTGATGCAACTCGGCACAAAACTAACGTAATTATGTGAGTTCAAAATGATTGACTTTTTAGAAAAGGTGAAAATGTGGAGGCGTGCTTTGGAATTGTATAGGGGGATGAGAGAGGGGGAGGGGTGCTGAATAACAAACATGAGGGTGAGAGGAAGAGGGATAGTCTTGGGAGATTGTTTGTTGTAAGTAAAGCGTAGGGTCTGTTTACACAGAAAACGTTTTGCTCCGGAGGAGGATAAGCCGGTGATGCGAGTGAGAGAATATTGGGAGGTGAGAGGAGTGGGTCAAAACAACGATTGTCGCAGAGATTATGACTGTGGTGAGTGACATATATTCAGCACCACTGACATTTCTAAGGAAGAAGCTGAAAGTGCTCTACACAATCGACGAGATATTCGGTATACACGCTTTATCCCTGTACATTAATGTCTTTTATCTTTTTTCTCCATAAATGTCATTTATTTCAGGAAGTGATACGCTTATTCTGTCGTGCATCCTCTTCTCTCCATCGCATATTCAATGTCATCAATATTTTCCCTATCTCTGTCAACGTATACTCTGTCAAATTTATCTACGTCGGTTTAACTACTATATTTCTTTTTTCATTTGTCTTTTTCTGAATACATTCGTTTCGACATTCACCTTTAATACCTAACGCTCTATTTGTATAATTTCCATAGAGAGACCAGTGGGGGATCAAAGAGAGAAACAATAATGAGAGAGAGAGAGAGAGAGAGAGAGAGAGAGAGAGAGAGAGAGAAGGCGATTGGAAATACTTAATACTTTGCCCTGAGGAGTGGGGGGGGGGGGGGGTGAGGTTACCCGTGTATTTATAATAGGACATTTAGCACAGGACAAATTTGGGCAGAAGGTCCGTGCCCCCAGTGTTCCCTGATTCCACAATCGGATAAAGTTTCATGCTTCACTATACCACACATTCCTATTCATCATACAGATTACCTTGCCAAGAATACTCTTCACATGTAGAAGCCGACCACAAGCCGGTGAAGATTATCAAATCTTGATGCAGCCTTCGTTGACAAGCAAGTTCAAATTGAATCAATTGAATGTCAAAGAAACATGATTATAATCATAATGAATGGTGGTTGCTCGCGCATGACTCGACCATTTCATATAAAAGACATTGATGAATACCTACACAGTCACGACAATGTTGGTTCTTATTTGAAGAATATTGTCACATGAAGTATGGCAATGTCAAAACATTATGTGAAATAAGTCATCCATAAACTGATAAATCTAACATGTGTAACAACGTAACTTGCTTAAAACATGCTATATTAACATTCACTTCACTTTTGTGAAAGATTTTTCCCTCTGCTCATTCAAGTATACACTATTTTTCTGGTATATAAATATTCTTGTAAAAAATAGCATATAAACAGTTAATAAAAAAATATACATTTTATACAATTCATAATTTTTATCACTCATGTGACTGCTAAAGACAGTTTATTCTTTGGCTCCTCAATAAGTTATGAGATATTGTAATGAAATTTCGAGGTTCATACTTCTGGTTCAAAAGGGGTTTTTGACAATATTTACCCTGTTTCAGTTATCTACCGTAGATGTTAACCCATTACCTAATCGTGTGGTTCCTGTATTAAGCCTATGGGAATTAGAGAATTCAGTAGTCAACGGTTAAAGCAGGGCTGTCATTTTGGCTGAATTTTTCCCCCGTGTATTTCATTACGCCAGCTAAAGCTTCTTAATTATGAAAAACATTTACGAAAAAAAAGTAAATTATTGTTTGTATGAAATAATAGATCTGACCTTTCAAACTTTGTTGATCTTTGCACAAAATGCTCCACTAATCTGAGACCAATGAAACCAAACTAGAGATCGGTTTCCACATAAATCATTAAAGCTCTGCATTACAATTTCGTGGATGCAAAAACCATGCCACCATGTAAAATTCATGTGTATTAAAGAACAGGCATATTTCGCTACATATTCCTCCAATTCTTAGAAAGTTATTAAGCTATTACGAGGGTCGTCAATAATGCTACTACTCTCCGCAATGTTACAATGTATGAAGAAAACAAAAAGGAACTAACGCCGGAGGAAAAACGAAAATATCGAGCTTTTTTTAAAGGAATGATTTTAACTCCCTTTCGTTCAAGCACGTTGTTTTGTTATGCATGCAGGGCATGCCTTGGATGAGAAAGGGTTAAGGGTTTCCGCCTTGCAATCCACAGGTCTGACTTGCACCAAGCTGCACTTTGCTAATCAGATTTGCGAGGACTACTTATCGGACGCGCAACGCGGGCTTTTGGTGAAGAGGATAAGAGCTCTCTCCCGGAGGGCCCCTGGGAGGGGGGAATAAGAGGAGGGAGAGAATAAGAAACAGCTTGGCGTAACCGAATAGAGAAACATTATTACAATCATGATGGAGCGCACTTTGCATCGCTTCGAATGTACTCACTCGTCTTTCCTACTCCGACGTGTCTTATTGCTTCTCCTGTCTCGCCTAGGAAAATGGGTTATTAAAAGAGAACGAGGGCGGATGAGTGGATAGATTGAAATAAAAGAGGATGATGTAAATGTTGATGCAGTGAGAGAGATGAGAAGAAAGAAGGAGAGGGAGAAGGAAGAGAGTAAATGGGAATGTGAGAATGATGAAGGAGAGAGAGAGATAGAGAGAGAGAGAGGGGGGGGGGGGGAGGGAGGGAGAGAGAGAGGGAGAAAGAGAGATGGGGGGGGGGGGGGTTGAAAAGACATGTAAAGTGTGAGATAAAAGCAAACCCTACAGCAGACTACAATACAGACAACCGTTCTACCCTACGAGATTTGCATCATGTGCCATCAATAAAAAAAAGAAGACATTTTTGGACATTGGAAAGTTAAGTACAATATATCTTCAAGTAAAAATAAATCAATCTGCAAGGGTATACATTTCTTATTAATCTTTTTGAGTGCTCGTAGACACTGGTATAACTTTCCCTCGCTTCTCTATTCTTTGTTAAGTCACTTCGATATTGCCTGTCAGCGATGTCGTTTGGTGTGTTTTGGGTTTCACGTGTGCCTGATTTTTGGAAAATAGTCTTCATCGATTTCTATGACAGTTGGAAAGAAAATCTTTTCTTTTCACCTTCTTGCAAAATAAATCTGAAAAAAAAGAAAGAAGAAAATAAATGGAGATAAAGAAGTTGACGATACCTAGTATGCCTAAAGGGGCCAATTGAGTGTGATCTGTTTGTTATAGGTATATCTTTTTATCAAATCCAGTTGAATTGCACTCAGATTAATTGGTCGAAACCTGTGTTCATAATTCTACTAAGTAAACTGATATTTCCAAATAGGCAATTAGGGATATGCGACACCGTGGATACAAAATCAATTGAAATCCTTTAAAACTTTCCCAAACTTTTTTCGCAACTTGAAAGATATCGTGGTCAACTTTTTAGGAAGAAGCGGTGATATGTAATACTTTAATGGATAGATGAAGATGCCAATTCTTTTCACAACATTACAGGGGTTATCCAAAGTAATTGCAATCTGCTTTAACCCTTTCGAGACAATTGACCACATTTTGTGGTTTGGCTCAATTACTTTTGATTCAGAACTTAAAAAAAAAAAAATAACAGATGCATATGACCATGTATATTGTTTTCAAAGACATTACACCTTATTAGAACCATGTAGCACTAGAAGAAGAAAATATTATTGTTGCCAATTTAAAAAACAAGATGTAATCAATTTACCTCTGAAATAGTTCCTGTCCTGAAATGGTTAAATTCAATAAGGTACCATTCAAGGTAGAGGTAGTAAGAATTAAAATGGAATTACTAAGTCAATGTAAAAGTGTTTGTTATATTTACTTTGAGAAAGAGCAAAATCCCCAAAGTTTTCTCAGGATGGGGTCCCTCTGTAGACTAGTCTTTGCAAACATGACAACCAAGGGCATTAAGAAGTATTGACTTAAGATTCCAAACTTTTCTTTAATAGTTAATGTTCACATTTCCAATCACGAATGTAATTACATGAAAACAAAAGCAACAGAGAGACATAAATAAACCAAATATTTTTTGACGAGGATGAATAGCTTCGTTCACCTAAAAGCAGGAAACAGCGGCTGGTATTTGAGGTAGATGTCCGTGGATAACCGACCAGAACAATCACTTTCAAACCGCCTCAGTCTTTAATAAGAGCTCCTCTTGATATGCTACTCGCTGTGGCATTCTAAACACCTGCTCTCATCAAATGCATGTTGACAAAACAAAATAGAATGAGAAAAAAAGGGATAAGTTTTAAGTTCCCCACCCTCTAAAATGAGAAATAGAGATTCTTGAGGAGTGGAAATGAGAGGCACAACGGGAGAACAAAAAGAAAAGGGCAAACGGAGCCTTCAGAAGCTGAAAGGGGTCAATGCCCGGGTATCGACTCTATATACTGGAATGCTGAGAATCACAAATAAAAAAAAAAATTCTGAGGGTTAAAAACAATCACACCGTTTATAAAATTCTTTCCAATATTTGTTATACCATGGTCAACATGTGGTTTCTTTAACAGCTACTTGAAATGCGATGCTTCAGATTCCCCAAGTACCTCGAGCGATTGAATGGTTGACCACAATGACCAAATTGACCACAAAACGAAATATATGGCTTATGCCTTATTCATGAAAATCATAAAATTGATAATGATTTTGTTTTTTTAAAGTGATACTGACAAACTATTATATTTTATTGAGTGCTTTGAGTGTAATATAGAAAAGGATGTGTTAAAAAAGAAGAAGAATCGAATGGTGGTCTATGACAACACTAAGAATAAACCGAGGACTGATGAGCGTAAACTTAATTAGAACAAACGAATATCGTTAACAGCTGAAAACATTCACATAAGCTAGAACAAATAATATTAATACATAAAAATGGGGGAAGGGGAGAAAATATTGAACTGGGATCTTTTGCGAAACTAACGTTAAGGGTACAAAATGTTGTGCATGTTGTGAAGACAAACCTACAGGACAGTCATTTTCTGCAACTTTCAGCTGCATTTTGTCAGACGAAGGAGAAGAAGGAGGAGGAGAAGCAGGAAAAGAAGAAGAAGAAGGAGAAGAAGGAAAAGAAGAAGAAGAAGGAGAAGAACAACAAGAATAATGAGAAGAAGTAAGGTCGGAGCAGTGATAGAGGGCATTAGGATTACTCTAGCCCTATACGTATTGATCTTTGAGTGTCTTTGAGCGACTGACCGTACAATTATCCCTTAAGGGTCATATCGATGCAAGGGTCACTTTATGTTCATTGTTTTTGCAATCCAGGCACCCTCAAACACTTATCATCGAGAGCACGAGGCCGACTATTTCGAACGAGAACGATTACATATAGAATTACAATGATACACATACGATAGTCAAAGAACATCTGGTAAGCTTGACAGACTTAGGAAGATTACTCTGATCCAAATTGATTAGTTTGGCAACCACTGTACCATTGCGGATCGGAAGTATGAAAAGCCCTAAAGTATTCCTCTGATTTTGTGGACAACGCTCTCCAGCTCTGCCGCTTTCACTCCTCATTTTACTCAAGTAATTTCTCGTGTATGTAGGCCTATACTGTCTTCTTCTCCCTCCTCCAATCAAAATTTGCCTCTCCTTTCCAAGATGACTTAATCTGTAGAAAATCCAAGATCTGGACACCGCAGACTAAAATAAACTCTTCACCTTGTCTTTCTAGATCAGGAGAGGAAGTCGAGGTAAGAAGCATGAAGAAGGCATCCAAATGGAATTCCTCTAGCTCAATCCTACCCCGGCAACAGATTTCTACACAAACCAACCTGTAATTGAACAGTTTTTCGCCTGTGAATACAGATGGCTGTTCATGTGTTTTATTATTCGTGTTCCATCAACAAAACCGTTGCTATAGGCTCTCGTATTGTAATATATTACTTGAGCAAAGGATCTAACCGAAATAGGAGCCCCCCCCCCAAAAAAAAGAAGAAATAAAAAGAAAAAGAAAAGGAAAATAGAAAGGCAAATGGTGATACCAAACATGACTTTAGAATGTTAGTATAATGGATTATCAGAGGAGAAAGGAATTTGAACTCAATTTAGAATTTTTCAATACAAAATGTATAAAATCATATCGACAATAATTATTGCAGTTTTTGCAGATTTAATATGTATTAAAGCGAAACGGTGCTGACTGTAAAAGTGATATTTCGATCAAAAACCTCTAGAAACGAAATGAGAAAAGTGCACTAAAGATAAAGTTGAGTTCTGGTCATACAAAATTACATTTTGAAAGGAAATATCTTAAAGCAATTGGGAAAGGTTGATCATGTCTGCATAAGAATAGGTTATACTTTGAGCTTTTGGAATCATCAAAATGATGAGAAATTGACTCAATCTCGCTGAAAAGCACATGCACTACACACAGAAATGGGTATGTGGGACTGCCCGCACACGTAGCATGAATGTTCGGCCCGAACACTTTAGCAATTTCGAATATTAGGGTATTTGAAAAGCAGTCCTTTTCAGTGAACATTTCTACTATGATGTTCTTCCAAACTGACATAAAAGGAATGAGAAAGCTCACAAATTATTTTTCACTTTTCCCAGAATTCAACCTTCTTTTTAATTCATTATCTTATCTTTTATCATCTTCATCATCATCATTTCAGTCACTTACCCTGGACATGTTACTTTTAATAATTATACAGATGGTAATGATGGGCTTAACAACGATGTCAATTAAGTATAACGCAGATCGAGAGAGTTTCACTCAAAATTCTCATTGCAAGCAATCGACGTTGCCCTTAATTACACCGCTGCTGTAGTCGAAAAAAGTAGGATTAATCGCCGGGAAAAGCTAATTTTTATGGAAAGAAAACAGAAGGAAGAAAAATCGAAAAACGTCAGAGAACTAGATCTGAAAATCTGGAAATATCATAAAGCCAATTTCAGAGAGCAGATGGTTTGATGTATTTCTGTCAACGATCATCGATATTTTCTGCCCAGAAGATGAAACGAAAAATATGCCTCGGTTTTCCATATACGAGGGTTGCGTGCGCTTACTTCGTTCACTGCTGCAGAGCAGCCGTCGATGACGTTCCAACAGGGTGAATTTGATCTTCAGAGAAAATGAGTTAAGAAAGATCTTGCGTGACAGATGCAACATGCCCCCAAGGGGATAGTCTATAGACGAATGATGACCACTGACTGATTATATAACCCCAATTTCCTCGCAGCAGGAGTAGGAGAAATGCCATCTCATTGCCTTTTAAACTGGCGTTTGTCGTGCTGGAAATGAAAGTCGAAAGTGGAATAACAAAACCCTTGGCCACCCCTGGGCATATGGGTTTCTTTCTCATTTTGGCGGGATAATTACACACGCGTTAATTGTTATGAGTGAAAGACTACCGCAGAGCTCAGTAGTTACGCAGCCGGTAAACCTGTGGTTCCTTAATACATTATGACCTATCAGACAGAATTATAATGTGTCCAGGTTCGTGTTTTCCATGATCCTAATCAGAAAAGTATACATTACATGACGTAGGGTGTTTTTAATGATTTTCAATGTTTTCAATCCAAATAAAAATTGTTTGGAATGAAATGATTTGTATCTACCGATGAATCCAACTGTGTACTTTCCGTCACTTTTGATTGGAATTATGTCTAATCAGATCCTTAAACCCATTCACTGTACTCTGTTCATTCAACGAAATGAGATGAAATATCCCCCGGACATAAACACATGTGCAGTTGGTAATTTGAAAACATTCTTGATGAATTTATTTCTTTTTAAAATGAAGGGGGAAAAAACTCTCAACAAGAACATATATAATGAAAGGCATTAGAAAATTCACATCCGATTTTACTCTTGAATGTAATATATGAGAATATGGACTCGCTGGCCTGAGCATCGACCATGTATGCTTCTTTATGATCGAAAACCACACGCGCTCTGGGAAGGAACATAGATTACATACAACATGAAGAACATGAGAAGTAACTCCCTACCAAGTAGATATCTGATTAATGGTGAATCTAGGTCGCCATATATGTCAACCCACTTTCCATCGGTATCGTATGCTAGAAGAAAAACAGCGTAATAACGTAGCCCCCCCTCTGGTCTCATCGCGATCCGAGAGGAGTGATAGGGAAGAAGTTTCCAACTGACACACTATTACACTTGGGGCGACGTTGCTTGCATATCAAGTTCTCTACCTCGACGAAAAACAATGAGGAAGTCACATGAGTAACAGCGGGTATGGCGTTCATGTTTTATTCAGAGAATACATCATGATGGAAGGTATGAATAAAAGGATCTTCTCAAGCGAGAGTAAGTGAGGGCTTATTATCCTGGCCCATCAAGGGCTTTATCTTCTTCCGCAAAAGCAGTCCCAGATGTAGTTTGTAGAAAAAAAAAGTTACCGAGTCAGTCTTCTGTGAATAAAATGAACTGATGTGGTTTGCTGTGTTTTTAGGTTACGGAATACAAGTGAAACAAAACCAGACTGCTCATAGCCATGTCAGTTGTCACTGTGTAGTCTTGCCAACCTACAGCACGCCAATCTCATGTGGTCTTACGTTATACGATTCATATGATTATAATGATTTAAGGGCCCCGTTTCACATAACTTGTCATCAATAACAAGTTACAATTATTGTTATAAGCTAGTGAAATCCTTGAATTTGATTGGCTGAGACCAAATTTTTCATAGAAATGGGGCAGTTGTTAATGATAACAAGTTTTATGAAACCGGGGCCCATCTAGATTCAAGGATTTGATGCTAAAGAATAGATATCCATCACAAAATTAATTAAAAACAGCCAGCGATGACCATTATCATCAGTATTCCATTGAGTAAAACATGAACCAAAATACACCGAGCTATTCGAGATTTAGGTTTACAATGACATTATTGCTGTGTAGCACTGGTCGAGATAGGTAAAGTATTAGGAAGTGTCTGAGAGGAGGGGCTTATCTTAATCATTTTTAAACCATTATTTACGGGAACCGGACGGTTCCTGTGTTAAGCCTATGGGAACGAGATAATTCAGTCGTCAACGGGTTAATTTTTTTCCTGTCTCTTTCTATCATCCTCTTATCAAATTCACACACTCTCTCTCTCTCTCTCTCTCTCTCCCTCCTTTTCTATTTCTCCCCTTTTCTTTTATTTCATTACCATTCGATCGAGACGAAGAGGGGGGGGGGGGGTTGGGGGTTGGCACCCCCGTAGAAACGCCGCTACCATTACCCTTACATTGTTGACTTGACAACTTTCTCCGAAAAGAAAAATTAAATCACCACCTGTAATCAATAGCAGTTTAACAGACGGGTGGGAAGAGGCGACCGAACAAGAGGTTAACGCCATGGGCACCGAGATGAATCAAAGTCAAAGTGTCACCCCTGTTCAAGTAATTAGACAGACCGCATGCCAAAGGGTGAACTATGGTTAGTGTGCAACAGATGGGGCAATTCAATTAGAACAGAGGGGTGTCCTCTTTTTAGAAAAAATGCCCCATCCATTCTAAGTTTAAAGGATCAATGATGAAGTTTTTGATGGGGGAGGGGGGGGGGGGGTACTCGTTTTATCCGAATGTTCGTAAATCCGAAACACAAATTTCCCACAGCAGGGGATTTATAATTCCGAAAATAAAGTAGGTTCATAATTCCGAACATTTGATGCATTACCCCGAAGGTTCGTAATTCCAAAAATAAAATAGGGTTCCTTATTCCGAAAATGAAAGGTGGTTAATAATTCAGAAGGTTTGTAATTCCGAAAATGCAATTGAACCCTACATATTTTTTTTCGGAATTACAAACCTTCGGAAATATGAACCCGTTTTCATTTTCTGAATTATGAAACCTATTTCATTTTAGGAATTACGAACCGCCGGAAAAACGACTTGTAACCGATGTCTGTTTAGCTCAAATGGTTCCAGATAAGAATGTTAACACATTTCAAAAATATACATGTGAGGTAAAGGTGCATATTTTTGTTCTTTTTTGTTGTTGTTACGATTGAATAATGCTGACAATGTGTGCCTTCCCTTGATAGTAATTTTTTTTTGCAGTCGCTCATGACACTTCTTTTAGATTCATGCGCGACTGTCTAAACCATTTTAAGTACCCCTTTTAATGTTCTTCAGCGATCTTGTACTGACCAAGTCTGAGAAGAGGCCCATGCGGATTCGGATTTCTTTGCCACCCCAAAGGCCCCCGATGGGGGGGGGGGGGGGCACAAGAACTTGTCCAAAATATCTGATGAACAAAAGAGAAATGGTTGTCACTTTTTTGGAGGCATATATTTAGGTCATAGAAAATATCTCACAAGCGAGTATCGCAGGAAAACCATTTTTTCCACACAAAGCTAAGCTTACACGTATAGCATTTCCACTATCCAACTGAAAGTGATATTACAGACCGTGAATGGAAACTTATAGAGCAGTTACGTTTGAAAGGAATAGATAAAAACACCCCAAACAAACATTACTTTTTTTATTACACATCCCACTCAACTGTACAATTAAAATGAACCAGCCCTACATTACACATTCCTCTGACTTGAATATCGCTCACATTTTATTAGCAGCCTTACAGTCGCTCTCCAAATATTACATTTACTCTACACAGCAATCGTTGAGGAGCTTCTAAAATAACAACATCCGGAGGGCTTTTTCATCCAAAATAATTTCTCATGAGAATTTGATCGTATAAGCGATTTAATCAGTGGAAATTCGAAATGATGAAAAGAGGGGAATTATTAAAGGGTCAAACAGAAGCTATATCGCTGGTGTGTTCCTTGGGGAGTGCTTTATCTTCAAACAAGGTATAGCTTGACATTAACAGTCGCTATGTTCACATCAGCAATGGATAAGAGATGATGACATTTCACTTCAGGGAGTACATGTTTCATATGAGTCGCTGAAATTGCGACCAGATGTTTTCTGATATGAAGCTAGGCAATATTATGTTTGTTTGTTTTTTCTCTGCGAATGTTCCGTTCTACTTTTATCAGCAATGACCAATTCATGTCTTAAGAGACACCGACCAATGAAAAAGACAAATACATGATTGCTTTTTAAGTGGATGTCCGTTATGTTCAAGTCGAATAGAGCAGGTTCAACTCCATTGAACTTTTCCCATGTTTGTCCTAAAGCAGAGTAAGTAAAATGCAAGCAGCAGGAAATATTGAAATCCTACTTTTTGCAATGTCTAGACATAATTTTTCCTTTGTTACAGAGATAAACGACGAAGATATAGTCTATTGAAAAATGATGAATTATTTAAAGAGCAATTCAACCTTGTAATGATTTTATTTGTGAAAAAGCAGAAAAATAAGAGAAGCAGATTGGTGAGAGTTTGAACAAAATCGAACAAACGATAAGAAAGTTGTGATTTTTTGAAAGTTGTAATCACTATACATATCGGAATTTCTAATTGGCTGAATCGGTACTGTTTACTTTGATGTAGCGGCGATCAACTTTCCCTTTCGCTCCAACACACAAAATGACTAAAATGTCAATTTTTCAAAATGTATAATTTTGTAGGATCTTTTTCTTTTTGGAGGATATAACAACATGAACAATGTGCTATCTAAAATACATTTTGAGTACTGCTCCGAGGGAAAAGACGCCCAGGAGAAAACCGTAGTTTAATTATATTTTGGTGTACGACAAATGGGAGAGCTGACCATGAATACGTCACAATCGATTCACCAGATTGCAAAGTTGAGATTTGCATAGATGCATGGAGAAATGTCATTTTTCAAACATTTATAACTTTCTTATTCTTTGTCCGATTTCTTTCAAACTTTCACCATCATGTTTTTCTTATTTCTCTGCTTTCACACGAATCAGCATTTTACAAAGGTTGGATTGCTCTTTGTTTAAAGGCCCTTCGAGTTAAACGACTAAAAGAATTTTGCCTGTTAAATAAGTTTAGAATAATCAAATTAAATGATTAAAATACAATCAAAATTATGCGTGCTGAAGGAAAAAGTGATTGAAGATATATATTACAGCTGTGTATTGAGCGAATGAGGGTGACAAAGTCCGTGGAATATTCTGGAAAAGAAACTGAACGTTTTTTCCATGTGCATACGTGTGTTGGCGTTTTACATAATCTGGAATTTTTAGCACATATTTGTGCGCCTGCAAACACAGCAATTCGCTGCACCATTAAAAAATCAAGAATCATTTTAGCCAGTTTTTCTCAAACTAACATTACCTTTATTACCACTGCCTTTAACACAAACAATTTACGGAGCAATTACTCGTCCCGATGCCAAATTATTGGCGCGGAATGTTATTTGTGGCCATCTATGTAATTCTGTCACAATTTATAAATTGGCAATGAATCTTCATTATTTTTTTTTTCTTGAAAAGTAATTGACAGAAAAATCTGGGGAAAGGCAAAGCGACATGCGCTGTAAAGAAATTTACATTATGAAGTTAAAGAGAGTCATTGATTTAATAACGAGGAATACGAATAAGAAAATAAACAGATGCTGAGAAAAAAAATTCTGAGTAAAATTATACCAGGGAACAAATACAGATGAAGATAGAGTTAGAGACATGTATTGAACAAAAATGAGAGAGGAGAAAGAGGTAAAGAGAGAGATAGGTAAAGAGAGAGAGAGAGAGAGAGGGGGGGGGGGAGAGAAAGAGAGAGAGAGGGAGAGAGCAGGAGAGAGGGAGAGAGAAAGAGAGTTAGAGAGAGTTAGAGAGAGAGAGAGAAAGGGATGGAGAGAGAGAGAGAGAGAGAGAATTAAGTAAAATGGAGAAGAAAGATGGAAACACAGAGCGAGAAAAATATGGAGTGATGAAGAACTATAAAGGAGAGAGTAAGACAGAGAGCGTGAGAGAGCGAGAATGAGAGAGGTAGAAAAGAGGGAGGGAGGGAGAGAAAGAGAGAGAGAGAGAGAGAGAGAGAGAGAGAGAGAGAGAGCGACCGCCATAGATGAAGATAGAGAGTATAACTGTGCTATTTCAACTCAATAAAGCCATCTAATCTATTATTCTGCAGGGAAAACAAATCGATTTAAAAGTAGCTCACTTTCGCCGAAAAGTACCATATTAAGAGAGAAGATTTGGGGTACACAATAAGGACAAGGTTTTCAGTAATACTGATTATCGATCACCGACACGCAAGAAAATCAACTTATAAAATACACCAAGGAAATCAAATGTATGTACTTTAAGACAAAAATAAGAAAGTTTTCTTCAGAATTTTCACCTTTGTGACATAATTACCTTAGTTAACCAATTCGACCAGACAAGAGTGAACATCAAAGTTTAATTTGTTCTCAATTATCAAGGTATCGTTTGCAAGGTTAGATGATTAAAAAAGAAAAGAAATAGAAAACTTGAGAGGGAAGAAGGCATGTTATTTAAATGATATCAATACTTGATTTTGTATCTTAGTTCATGCATCACGAATACCAAGGACTTTTAATAATTAGCCTTGACATACACTGATTATTGCAAAATAATGCAAAAATGTATAGTTATAGTATAAGTAGACGAAGCGTAAAACTGATACAAGAAGGTTGAAGGTGATATACAAGGCAGTCGTGCCTATTGGAGATACGGTTGAAAATTAATTCTAAAACCGTGAACAATGGGGATTTGGGGTTGTCCTCTCTTGTCGAATTTACTGACAACTTATTTGACGGTTGAGAAGATTTAGAGCAAGCAAGGCCTCGATGGACCTTACACATTTGAATCCCATTCCCTTTCTTGCACTCAAGGATGGTATACATTATAGATTGACAGAAACAGACAGTGGCCTCGGGTAAAGGTCGTCTGACAAGTTGTGAGGTACTCTAGTCATCGAAAATGAAGGTAACTGGTTCCCTAGAAACTAGAGGGAGTATTTCCTCGACGTTACAGCACGAACTGTGATGTCGATATTGAATATCTAGCCTGCTTCCGCGTAATGTGGGCTTCAGCGTGAGGGACAGAATAAAGCCCGGTGCAAAAGAGAAGATGAGCCTACGCGCTGAACATTGATGACTGCCTTGATCCGCCTACAATTTCCATACTTATGGCATATCATGAACATCTGTCGTAATAAGAAACTATAGCATTTTTTCCCGATGATCGTCCCGAAAGCAACGCCGTATGACGATATTAGTAAGCCTCACCCTTTTGCTGGATACGCCACTGATCCATCTTCCATCTTTTCAAGTACTTTCGTGTTTTCCTTCCTGCATAACATTTTAAATTACTGTAAGCTGAACCTAAATTGGATTATATACATAAACATAATCATAATTATCATAATCATGCATAATATAGAAAGATTAAGAAAGAGTCAGAGACTGGTAGAGAAGGATGCACCGAAAGATATCAATGGGGAAAAAATCAGAGAGAGAGAGAGAGAGAGAGAGAGAGAGAGAGAGGGTTTAGACACAAAGATGGGCAGAAAAAAATGCGACAGATACATAGACAGAGTGAGGGAGAGAGCAGGCAGAGGTGAGAGGGTTGCGATATTGAGAGTGTATAGGGGAAAACTATATTTGGGGGGATAGAGAGACAGAGACAGAGAGAGGCGAAGAGAAAGAAAGAAAGAGAGAGACATAGAAAAAGATAGAAAAAAGGAGAGAGTGAGAAAGAGAGAGAAAGAGAGAAAGAGTGAGAGAGAGAGCTAGAGAAAGAGGGAGAGAGGGAGAGATATAAAACGATATGTTAATATTCCTAATAAAAACAGGTCATGCAAGAATATGGCGTGTTTATGTGTTGCTCTCCCTATATCACTATCTACCCGTCGATTTCAGCATTTCCTGCTTGGATTTCGATTTAATTGGCAGAGCAGTTCAAGAGGGCACGGGATTTTAAAGAGGGGAATGGTAGGAGGAGGGGGGGGGGGTGAGTTCGGGAGGGGCGTTTGTATGAAGACTGTAAAGGAAACAGCTGCCCCGTTTAGTGTAGATCAAGCAAACGTTAGAAGGAGGAGACGAGAATTGAGAAAAGTTAGAAGAAAGTGATGGCGAAAAAGGAGAAGATGAAGATAGCAAGGGGAAAGGAGAAGCAGAAGGAGAATAAGGGAAGGGGGAAAATGGTAGCGGGAAAGGGAGACGTAACGAAAACAAATGGGAAACGTGGCCTAACCATATTAAACCAAATGAACTTATAGAGATCTCTCAATCACATCAGTGTTGTTTTCTTTAGCTTAATTAACCCGGTCATAGAACCCCTTCCTGAGTCATCAATGAGTTGAGTTTAATACGGCCACTAATAAGTAAGCTGTCGCAGTAGTTTTTCACCACTTACTAGATGAACCAAGATGCTACATGGATCTAACGCCTTATTGATTGCTGCTCCTAAATTGATATTAATGTGTGACAGCCTCTAGGGTGGGAACTCTATTTCTGCAATCTGATCGCATCAGCCATTCAATTTATTTCCCTGCTTGCGTCACGTTTCGATTTAGACTATCTATTTAAATGTAATTTTGGTTAGACAGTGATCCACTGTAAGTATCATTACTTTAGACAGCGATTAATGTTAAAGATAAATTAAGTTCTACTTTTTGAAAACACGCAGTAACTTGTATCTTGAGACATGTTAGTGCAACACATTAGAAACAAGCTACACTTGAAATAAGTTCTAACTCTGGACTACAAAGCACTATACGTGGAATATGATCGTGTACATTTGATACGGGACACAGGATATTTTTATCAACTTAAACCAAACCCCAACGACCAGTCCTCCTTTGAATAAGTTCGCTCAGGTATTAGGACACTTTATTTTTAATAGAAGAATGTAATTCTATCAAGTGATTAAGATTACTGTTAAAATATAACATGCTTTAAAAATGACTTACTAGTATTAAGAAGGAAGAGAGAGAGAGAGAGAGAGAGAGAGAGAGAGAGAGAGAGATGGGGGGATAGAAAGACAAAGAGACAGCGAAAGTTAAAAAAGTATAGATAAACAGAGGAGTAACAGGCAGAAAGGAAAGGAGAGGGAGAAAGAGAAACAGAGAAAGAGAACAAGGGAGAGAGAGAGAGAGATAGAGAGAGAAAAAAGGGGGTGGGAGAGAGAGAGAGAGAGAGACATACAGAGAGAGAGAGTGGGGGGGGGGGGGGGGGAACAAGCATCCTTTGGAGTGACTATCTCGAGTGGAGATATTCGCCTGTTGATTAAACTGTCATTCGGCGATGGCCAGACGGACAAGCGTGAAATCTCACAGGAAAGAAAACGAGAGTTTGAATGGACGCTCGTTGATAGCCCGGATGACAGCTTTGATGACAGGGCCAGGGGCTTGGTAGAAATTGACAAGAGAGAGGGAAAGAGAGAGAGAGAGAGAGAGAGAGAGAGAGAGAGAGAGAGAGAGAGAGAGAGGGGGGCCATTCAAATTCAAAACTGCTGATCGATCGGCAGTCGCACTATGATGAAACAACCAAGCTGACCTATGCATTTTGGTTATTCTAGTAGTCTGCTGGGTAAGCAGTCTGCAATAGGTGACTACTGTTTAAGATTGCTGTTCGACCGAGGATAAACAATATGCGGGCATTCAAAAGAAGATTACATTTTGTGGAAGAAAACATGTAGATAAAGAGAGTAACGGGATAGAGGGGAGGGGAAGAGGGAGATGTATGTAAAGAGAGAGAGAGAGAGAAAGAGAGAGAGAGAGAAAAAGAGAGGAAGAGGTGGGAGGGGGACGAGAGGTAGGGAGGGGTAGGCATGGCAGGGTAGAAGGGGCCATAGTTTCCTTTTGTCTCTACAGTCGCGCACCCACACCCACACACACATACACACCCACATAAAACACATGAGAAAATGGGATGCTTAAAAAAAAAAAAAAAAAAAAAAATCAGTGTAAAAAAGGAATAACAGCCAAACACTGTAAAGGATCTCTATTTCCCTTTTAAACCTTTTAAATCCTCACGTCCAGACGAGTGCATCCACATACTTGATAATTACTTTGAAAACTTCTTGTATATAAATCATGATGGCTGCATACAGTTGGGAAAACTACTATAGCCAAAGTCTTGTCAATAATAATAGAAAAAAGCATCGACATGATCAAAAGATGCGCATGCAACGAACAAAGCCGGTAAGGTTGAAAAGACATGCCGCACATTGCAAACTTCAGATGGATCTTTTTGAATAGATTCGTTGAAGGTCGATGCTTTTAATGCAGGGATGATGTCATTACGCATATATCTTAGGTAGATGTGGAACTATTTGCACCGTTTCATTATGTTTAGAAAAGCTTGAATCATACGACAAATGCTCCGTCGACGGTGTTGCTTCACCGTCAATTTCAAGCAATGTGACTGTTTAATTTCCTAACATCAATTGTGGACACAGTAAGGGTAAACCGATATCTAACATGAAATAAGAAATAAGAAAATGATTCTGAAAGAATATTCAACAAAATATATCCATTTCCGTATTCTGTTTAAAATATTAGGTTTGCGTATGAATGCTTTCATTTGCCCGTCCTATTTGATTGAATTATGACCATTATATCGACCTATTCCTACTTTAAGATCAAGCACAAGGAGTTTGTTTGTTGTTCCTCCCATCTTAACCAAAACATATGTGACCAGGCACCACAAAACCACCAAAAAGTCGCACTGTGTGAATTTCAGTTAGAGCTCAATCAATGTGTTTATGGTTGGCTAGGTCAAATTTTAGTTTTGGGTATTTCCTGAAAGAGTATACTTTTTTCTAAGTGATCTAAAAATTTATTTTGTGGTATTACTTTTCTCTTTTACGACCCTGAATACTTGTCTCATTTTGATCTCCCATAACTTTTAAACAGAGTAAGTTCTTACGTTGATACTTGTGCATTGTGATGAACAGGATATGACTAATTATTATGCCAAGGTTTAGGACAATCTGATAATCCCTTCATAGAAATTTTCCTTGAGTTCTAATCCTCCTTCTGTCACCTTAGCACAACACCTTGCAAGTCAGAGTGCTTCAATGGACTGCAAACTTTAAACCCTTATTTCTCAGAAGTAACATTATGAGGGACAGTGCATTCTTCTCTTTGTACAGTTAGTTAGGAACATCCAATGCTAATGAGTTATATATCATTAAAGCTGAGAATCTCTTTTTTCATAATCAGACCTTAACTGAAAATTCATATCTGGCGACTTTTTGGTGGTTTTGTGGTGCCTGGTCACATATGGTGAACGTTCTTTTGCACACGCCTCCTCAGTTTTATGGAATGCACTTCCAAATTCTAAGAGAAATCTTAATGTTTTAGATAAGTTTAAGGCTTCTCTTAAAAAGCATTTACTTAATGTTTAAGGGGTGTACACATGAACTCAGTGCCCAATGCTATATATGTACTTTCTTGCTTCTAAGTGGATTTTCTAATTTGTATTTTTCTCATTTGTAGTTTCTTCTGTTTTCATTTTAAGCGCATAGGGACATGCTATCCTCCAATGTGTTAAGTGATATAAAAGAACCGAGTATTATTATTATTAATCTATTTCTAGGCGGAAATCATTATTTCCACAGTCATGAGAGGCCTTTCCCTCAGTTTTGACCAGAATGCCTTTAAGTCTGGTACCTGCTCAGCGCTTGAATAGCTTGGTTTTAAGAAGTATTATCGGATTCTCCGAAAATATCTTTATGTGACGTCAGAGGATGAACGTTTTGGTAAAAAGTCAATCAATAGCAACGAAATAACGGCTATTCTTGTTTTGCGATAGATAATCCTTGAACCCTTATCCATTTCGCCTTGAGTAAAATCGATAATTCTTCCTTATACCCTGAATCAACAAACAGGGCAACATATAATATCTCTAAAGTGCTGTGATTTACATGGTAATCTTGTGTAACATCGTGCTAACTGACGGTCGTGGAAATCGATTGTTTTTCCCCCTCACCACACCATCTGTGAGATCAAGAGTAAAAGAGACTTAACAAGAAAGAAAGATGGTAAATAGCGACAAGAACAGACAATGTATGGAGAGGGAGACAGGGAGAGAGAGAGAGAGAGAGAGAGAAAGAGAAAGAGAAAGAGGATGGGGAGTGGAGTCTGAGGCGGCAAATTAATACATAGAATGAAAAAGAAGTAAACGCATTAGGGAAGAAAAAATATAAATCAATAATTGATTGAATCAGAGCTGCACTATTTAGTCTGAAGTCTGATCGATCTAAGTTTTTCCATGCAAGTGTTCTGCAATTTAGTGAAAAGTTGTCTTTTCATTTCATTTCATTTCATTTCATTTCATTTATTTCCACTTCCAACAAAATAAAATACATGGGTTTGCAATGTACATAGCAAAACAATGAAACAATATTCTTTGAAGAATATTCCATTCTATTCCATTCTATTCTATTCAGTCTATAAATTATTCCTTGTTAAAGTTATCAGTTATCCTATTGCGTTTTGTATCAGTCATTTTGCCTTCACTGTAATACTTCCCATTAATCTGTCTCTTCATGAAATGATATTGATACTGATGAAGCACACGTTCATTTAAGGCTGCGATTGGCAAGATCAAAATAATTATAATACTTGAAAAATCAATATAACGTCAAAACACTATGCAATTATCATTTTCCCGAAAGGAAAACTTACTTAATGACCCCCCCCCTCCAATAAAAAAAAAAAAATATATACATATATATTTATATTTTGGAAATTTTACGATTATCCAATTGACAATTAAACATCTAAAAAAAAAAATCAAACTTTTTAGTCCTCCATAGGCTATTTTATTGAGTCAAATAAACACCATTTTACAACTCAATGAAACTGAAATGTATCTTAAACTCAAATAAAACAATACTTTTACATTTCTCTCATTTTCGTTTAAAGAAACAAAGATCGAAGTTAAAAAAATGTTATACAAACTTGATATAAATAGATATGTCCCTCATCCTCATAATATTTAATAATTTTTATCTTCATACTACGAAAAAATATCGGAATTTTGTTATTAACCTTTTGTACAAACATGTTGTTGCTTAATCAAAGTTACCATGTAATTTGTTAAAATTATATTTTCTAAATTAAACTTTATCTGTAATTGAGAGCCTTCATTTATCCATTTTGCTGTTTCATTCCAGATTGATTTACTGATCTCACATTCATAAAAGAAATGTACAATGTCTTCCAACTCTCTTTTACAGAACAAATATTTTATTAAACATCTTTTGTGACTATCCCGTATAGCACAGAATTTAGACCGGTATTAAAACAAATTGCAAAATTCCCTTCTGATAACTACGACGATTTTGATTAGTTTGAAATACATACCTTCTTTGGATTTGTACTAGGAATAAAGCAGATGTAATGCACTTGCAAATATACTCAAAGAATAAAACCCAACTTCTTGTGAGCGAGAGTAGAAAAATGTAATTTTTCTATATTTTTCTTAGCTAATTGCGATTTCAGAAAGGTCAATCAGGATTTGAGCCTTCCAAAAATGTCATTTTGCTCAGGTTTGACTGATTGTGTTCTTGCGGTGCTTGCGTGGGTTGAAAATTGATATCAGCTTGGTTTAAATTACAATCGATTTACCCAAAACAGAGAAGAGGCCAGAGAAGACAAGGTAAAAAAAAAATGACAAAATAATATCTGGACAAAAGGAAAGCTTCTTCATCGAGGTCAAGCAATACCAAATCAGCCTGGGCTAGTCTTCTAGGCAAGTGTGGTATTGCATTGATTGAGGAATGACGAATCCCACACTTATGACTCGGGGTTGAGACATGTATAATCCGGAGATAAACAAAGATTCATTACGAAACGGTGGAAAGGCAATTCTAGCCAGATATCCCCAGTAAGGAGAGCTCGTAGAGTATCACATCCCAGCAACTTCGTAATAGATAGCCCAATTACCTCGCGATTTCCGACCTCCCTTTGAAAGTTACGGTTCTTGACATTCCCTTGATGCTTTTTAAATGGCCCGTTTCCGCCAAGATTTGTCCAATATGCGACTCTCTTCACTCGGTATGACTAAATCGGTCAACTTCATTGACATCTACTGGGAACTATAAGCATGAAAAGAAGGCAGTACTTGCAAGATTGGGAATGACTCGTAAAAGAATCATAATCATAGATGAGAAAAATAATGGTCTTTTCGTACGATCAATGCTAGTTTAGATTAAAGCTGAAGCATTTGCTTACATTGATCATGTTGATGCTACGAGCATCCTCATGCAGACAATGGTTTCGATCTCCTGCTGGCACCAACTGTGATTGCGTAAAAATAGAACACTTTCTTTGTCATCTGTACCATTGGTGATTCTTTGCAGTGAGCTACGACCATTATTTTATCCAGACACTATAGGAACCTTGAAGATTCATTATTCCGACCATTCATCAAACTCTATACAGTAAAATCTTATCAGTATATTCATATACTGAAAGTCGAACGGAGTAGGCTGCAATGCTTCTTTAAACTCCTTTGTCTTGTACGCCTCACCAGCAGAATGGAACTGGGGAGCGTTTCATCAAGTGCTTTGTTAGTGATTTTTCCGACAAATTTGCTCTCAGCCAATCAGATGCAAGGATTTCAGTAGCTTATAGCAGTTGTCAGTAAAAATCACTGACAAAACACTTGATGAAACGCTCCCCTGAACAACAATTCTTTCAAAGTCTCAGAAGGCAGCCTGAAGGAATCCAGTTATATTGAAAATGCATTTCAAGGGTAAGGGAGGGATGAGGGTGTGTAGTAGTTTGCATAAACTGTCTCTATGCTCTTACTTTCGGTAATATATTGATTTTACTCTGCTATCATTACCTGCATTATTTTGTGTTTCAATAACTTGTTGGTGTCATTCAAATGATAGCGTTATATCGTTAATATGGGCAGCCAAGATCATTATGTTAGGCAAAATGAATACTTGACGGTACAGGCATCTTTAAATCTTAAAGCGTTTATTTTCATTATTCTGATAAACAGTCTCATCGCATAACAGATGATTTATGACAGTTAAAAAATACACATTTTTCTTTCATATCAATACCCTTTCTTTAAATTGAATTTCCTTCCTTTTGCACAAAAAACAAACCAAACCAAAAACAAACAAAAAACTTTAACTGATAAGTGATTGAAATTCACTTTCATTTTTAACTGTATCCTTAATTGCATTATGATTTAGAGGCTATACTTATACTAGTTTCTGTTGTTATTCAGATTAAGATGCAAGAAGCACAGTCAGTCCATTTTTACCTCACTCCATGAAGTATAGTAATAGTCATGTAGAAATTATATCGCTTGTTATTAGGCTAAGATTGTTACATTTATGTCCATTGAAATAAAATATGTTGAGTAAAGAAACGCGAGCATGATTTTCACATGATACATTCCACCAAGAATGCTACCCTAATCAGTCGGCAATCAGCACTGCAGTAGTGTTTACTCAAGGCATCTTTCTCTGGGGATCCTCCTCGAGTGAGAAGCAGGCCGATTAAAAGTACCTTTTCCCCCTACGCACATCTGTCTTTTCAGCCATTTAAGTTGTTTTTTTGTTGTTGTTGACCCTCTAACAATCATTTACGTGGATGATATTTCAGAACAGTAATCAATACAAGTGTGCCACAGATATAAATACCTGAATACTGTATATGGGTCTGCAGCATAGCAATGTGTGGTGTGCCTCCATTTTGAGACTTAAATCGATGTTGCTGGCCTAGTTGTACATTTTTTGTCGATTTTTATATTGGTAATGAGGTTATTCGGATCAGAAAAAAAAAACAACAACTGGCAACACGTCAGATATTAAAAAGGATCAGGCGTAGACACAATATATATATATATATATATATATATATATATATTTATATGGCCGCGGCATATTTCTAATTACCCCAGTTGTTGCATTATATTTATCTTAAGCCTGTCATATGTGTAATGATAATAAAATAATAATGATACTAATAAAATAATTTAAAAAGCAACTGAAAGAGCAAGCTTCTCCAATAAAGTCGGAATACACATTTGTTAGTTTTTCTAATAATTTTAAGTTGCCTTTGATTATCACTTTGCTGGATAGTATGCCTGAGGTGAACAATTACCTGACCAATTATGTGATTTGAGATTCTCAAACATTATTTGATCCCAACTTTGAAACATTTAAAACTTTTCTTCACACTGTTCCCCCAAACATTCCACACTCAGTAAAAAGCATCCTGATTAGTGTTGGACTGCCCTTTAAGCTGAATTACGCCGGGATTTTTTCTGCGGTTTTCAATCATTCCGATTACAAAACCTACATCAATAAGTTCGTCACCTTTATGAGATTACTGTTCGAAATGACCTACATTTATTCAAAGAGGTATGCTTAGTACAACGTCATATCGCTGGTATGATACTTTAAAATCGACCCACTAACAGCAGAATTATCGGCGCCTTAAGTTGATTTTACATGTGCTATTTTTTTTCTTTAGCAGCTTTCAATAATTCATATTAAAAAACTCCCTGGGAATACTATAAATTTGCCGGAAGAAAATGACCTGGATCTATTTAAAGAAGTGTGCGTAAACTGATTAATCGGGTTTCTTGACGGCAATACATCGAAGAAGTCTGGAATAGCACACATGTAAACGTTTCTTTCCTTTTTCTTTCTCGTTGTAGGTGAAAGCAGGGAGCTCTGACGATATAGATCAATACACCGCTAGAGTGGACCCCCGACGGAAAGCATCCCAGAAACCACCGAAGCACGTTAGCCCGTCGAGTCCTTGAAGAAAGGAAGAGCCATTGGTACGTATGAAATAGGCCATCGTAACCACTAACTCAAGCTACTTGATGATGATGATGATGATGTGGGGGGGGGGGGGGGGGGGGGAGGGGGACTATCCCATACACTTGAGAGCTTACGACGGCGTTGGAAACACAATGGTCAGGTTGGCTGAGCGTAAAAGCAGGAAGATGGGAGTTTTATGATTTCCATTTCCCTCTTGAAATCGTACAAGGGTTAAGGGGGAGAGGGTACGTTTGAACGAAGATGCTAGATTTCTAAACAGCGGTTTGGCTAGTTCTGAGGCGTTGTTGAGTTGTGGTAGTGTGGTAGATGAGAGATGGAGGAAACGCTCTCTGATTTTAAGCATGTTACTGTTCCAAAGAAATTTCTTGATCCAAGCTATGATTGTGCAAACTAACGGCCGATATGACAGTCTCAATCTAACCAGCGTTATGTTAATCTAAATATAAAACTAAACAGAGGAGCCTTACTAATGGGAAATTAAACATAACAAAAAACGAAAAAAACAACAAAACAAAACAAAACAAACAAAAAAAAAAACACACAAAAAAAACACACACAACCCCCCCCCCCAACAAACATACAAACAAACAAAACAAAACAAAACAACACCACCAAAACAACCCCCAGGAAACAGTTCTTTTTAATACTGATTTGATTCAAGTTGTTTATGTTATTTAAGTAAATCTGAAGCTGTAAGCTTTGAACAGCAGAATATCTTATGTTTGTCATTCAGAAACTTATTATCTGGTCTAATATGTAACCAACATTCTTCCGGTCAATAGATAGCAGGCCCAACAGACTAGAAAAGTAATATTAATCTCGAAGAAGTTATGTTTAATCTATATGATCCAAGTCATGTATAAAATATCAAAGTCTTCTGTTACTGCATATAGATGAAACTTTGGTGATAACAAGCTCTTGATTTGACTAATTGCTGTTTGAGTTTCAGTGACACTTCATTCCATCGGCGTTGCTATCAGATACGAATTTTCTTTCATTTATTCCTCAGTAGCCTCAGGATTTGCATTTCAAAACGTTTAGCTTTGGGTCATAATTATCATCAAAAAAAAAAAAAAAAAAAAAAAAAAGAAAGAAAAAAGAAAAAAAGAAAAAAAAAGAAATGAAAAAAGACAAAAGGAAAGTGAAAGTAGGTTTAAAAAGGAAAGTTTTCTGATTAATGGAATAAAGAGTGAAAGTAGGTATAAAAGCAAACTTTTCTGATTAATTTAATAAAGCATATTCCACTGTGAAAAGAAGTAATTCCGCTTCTTTATGAAATTCTCTTAAGAATATTAGACGTTTGATTCTTCATGGTTTCATTCGGCTTACCTCTTGATGCTCTTGATCTGCAATAATGGAATTTCATGAGCAAACAAATAAACAATCACCCGCCAGAAAGACAAAGAAGACAAAAAGTATATTATAAATGAGAAAAACAAATGGGAAAATTAGAAGTAAGAAAGTAAAAATAACATCCGCGCGTTGCCAACTAGTCACAGTGCACATACGATGATCAAGTAGGGATTATGTGACATTTAATTTTCCCCTTGATACGTACCGATCAATTTATGAAATTGCAAAAATATATTGAGATGTCCGAATGCAATTTTCCAAATGGATCGCAGACGGTGAATAGGGATGCTGCAGAGAACAAGATGTTTGTTATATCCTTCTTGCCATCGGGCAAAGCGGGGGAAAAAAAGGAAAACAAAATTATGAAACTATGCTTCTTATATAAACGATGTTGAGAGAAAAAATAATGACAATTAAAAAAAAAAAATCGAAAGCCTCAAGAGACTCTGTTAATGATATAGACACGGCCATGTACATACAGTGTGCAAGAAATTATTATTTCTCATAGGATTTTAATGACCTGCTTTAAAAGATCGCTACTCATCAAATTATGAATTCAATAAATTGGGTCTCGCATCTCCAGCATTATTTCAATTGAATTCAGACAATTAAACGGAGTTCCCAAATTGTGCAAAGTCATAAACTTTCATTAAAGTTTAACAACGAAATGTATACACATAAGTGCATGCTCCTGGGAATGGTGTTCTGTATAAGTACCGTGATTTAAAACTCCAATAACTTTCGAGCACTCCAGTCAAAGCCGCAAATGATACATGATACCGTCAAAAGACTACAAGATGCACTAGATAAAATTCCAATCATTTTCTGTAGACACTTAACTCGTTCAAGGAGATATTTCCCACAATAAATGATTTTTCACCCGTAATGAAAAAAAAAAAAAAAAAAGACAATCCAAATGAAGTAGATCAAGAAAGCAGCAATGGGTGGGATAAGCCAGTTCGTTCGTAATTAGTTCATGGCACAAATGACTCTGAAATAAATAAATGCACGCGCATTTGTTTTGGTGGACGCGCTACTTAATAACAAGTAAAGTTATACTGGTGTGTGCATCGTGGTGCGTACAAAATGACAGCGTGTATAAGGTAAATATTATTGTACTCGGTACAAATGACCTTTATCTGCACATGCGCAAATGATAATTACGAACTAGTTTATTATACCACAGTCACATCGCCAAACCGACCCCACACCGACTCCAAACGGACCGATTCTTGGCCATTGGTGGCAGTGTCATTTTTTGTTCGGTCTGTTGTTGGTCTGTTGTTGGTCTTATTGGTGTGCCTGTGGTATAAGACGAGAAATGAAAACAGGGGTCCGTTGCACAAAACTTGCGTTTGAACGCAAGTCAGGAAAATCAAACGCAACTTTATTTTCAGCCAATCAGAAGTGCGCATTGAGGACTTGCGTTTGATTTTTAGGAGTTGCGATTAAACGCAAGTTTTGTGCAACGGGCCCAGGACAGGAGATACTCCGTGTTGAAAGGGAGAATAGTGTTTATAACTGTATAAATTGTAAATTGTCTCCTCCCGTTTAAAGGGAAAATTGTTAGATGTTGAAAATAGCTGACATCCTCTGGGAAGAGGAAATTGAATTTTGTGCCACTCTATAATTTATTTCAAGTGCCTGAAATGTGGCCGTAATTTTCATGTTTGTCACGAATGGGGGAGGAGGATTGCAGTTTGAAGGTGACGAAGACAGTGGCATATGTAGATACCAGGAAATATAAAGAAACGAATAGAATGTGCGAAATAATAATTATCAGGGGATAAAGATAGTACAAGAGATATTATGAGATGACAAACAGAAATAAGAATGGGAAGAAGGAGGAAGAGGAAGAGATTATGTGGGACCGATGGCTACAGACGAAGAGATGGAGGGGACGGAAGACTGAGCAGGCGTTACCAAGAATTGACAAATGCATAACATGAAGAAGAAGAAGGAAAAAAAAAAAAGAGAATGAAGCATGTAGATCATTTTTCGTGCGGATCGTCGGGATGTCTGAATCGAATCTTTAGTTCATCATTGCAGCCAAACAAAGTGAGAGTGAGATTCTGAGAGATATAAAAGAATATATATCGTCTGTCGGTGGATCATCATCATCATCTGGACGAGGGCATGGAAACCAGTATGCCCGCAGTTGATGATGATGGATTACGAGGAAAGACGAAGAGATATAATTAAAGAGCCGGTGGAGGAAGCATTCCTGAGGAAAAATGACCGATTAGAAAATGAAATGAAATGAACCCTTTTTAATCTTTTCTCGGGTTTGAATAACATTGTCAACATTTTGAGATTTGAAACAAAGAAAATATATTTTGATACCGGATGAAATATAAGCTGATAAATGTTCAAGAAATGAACCGGAAGAGAATGTCATTCCTGCATTGAAGATTACAATTAAATGTTATATAACTTTGACGCCCAGAGGCTTTAGAACTGAGAGCAATAGCTTGAAATATGCACAATATATAATTATGATATTGTAAGATTTAAAAATGATTAACCGCCTCTGTTTAAAAAGCGATGCCATTATGGGTGAAAGTTTTTATAATTTTGGGAAGATGCCATAAGTGCAAAGGAAATGAATAAGTTATGCTTGTACAAGAGATATAATGTAAGCCTTCAATTCATCACATTAACAGTGACGAAAAGGTGAACTTCAACATGTTTACTTTTTTTATTATTTTCAGAATGTCTTAGAAATTAAAAAATCCTTTTCCATCAATCAGTATTTCTTGCTAGTTCTGTTACCCCACAATAATTGTATTTTCCTCTTTTGTTCACTAGATGACATGATCAGTAACAACTCTTACAACTACCTAGCAAAAATTGAAACTCGCTGTTTAACCTTCTTCTCGAATTTGTAACGTTTGTAGCCTGGAGTAATAAACAAGCTACTTCTGTGTACCCTTTCGTTCTCAGTTGCACTTCTTCGACTGTGGATGGTCCTTGAGTAAGTGCAGTAATACTGCAGTTACACCTAGAGGCTAGAAAATTAATAAATAAGAAAACTTTCTACGAAAAACGTGCTCTTCACCCACCCTTGACGAGATTTCAATAAATTGGATAGCATATACTTGAACAGTCCTGCGCGTCGCGGACACAAGACCAATTCAACAATGTTCTATATGTAACTTCTTGCGACAATTTATTAACACACATGAATGTTGTGGGCTGATGTGATGCCGTTGTCAACTGAGGTAAATTGGATTCAGTAGCATCCCTAATGTAAGTTCGCTCTAATAAGAAGGATATCGAATCTGGTGGTTGTTGTACCACACTGAGAGTAGGTCAGCCTAATATGTTTTCCTAGAAGAAACAAAGGAAGAGTTATCATATTCTTTAACTTGCCGAAGTTTAAATTTGGAAAAGGGGAGTGATTGCTAAGCAATCACTTATTCGAAATTTGATCTGATTTCCTTTTCCAAGATATAACAGGTGATTTTGTTTGTGTGGGTTTCTGTGCGTGACCCATTTTTTGATTAATAAGAAATCAGAACAAATCCAGGATCACCTGTTAACCAGTCTCGAACTAATAAGCCAGTTCGTTATTAGTACACGGTACGATTGACCCTGAAATGACTCTGAAATGATCCCAATTTGTATAAGCGCGCGCATTTGTTTTGGTTGACGCGCTACTTGTTTAACCCTTTCAGGACTGGAATTATTTAAGGGCTAAATTGATCACGTTTTTTTCTTCAAATAGGCAACAATAATATTTTCTGTTAGTGCTACATGGTTCTAATAAAATATAATGTCTTTGAAAACATTATACATGGTTAGAAACTTTGTCGAAAAGTTGGAAAAATGGCCAATTTCGATAAAAAACAATGATTTTGAATCTCTCAATGTGTTGCCAATTTAAGGATTTTAAAGCTTAATCTCCTTTTTTAAATTCCTGGCATCAAACATAATATGGTCATGTAACAGAAATGGACACAGTGAGTGCAGAAATTTTTGCTCTTTCTACTCATGCATCTGGTATAATTTTTAGAGCTCTTAATCAAAAGTTATTAAGCCAAACCACAAAATGTGGTCAATTGTCTTGAAAGGGTTAACAAGTGAAATCAAACTGGACAGCGTATAAAGGTCAATTGTACTCAGTAGAAAATGAACTTTGTCTGCACGTGCGCTAATCCCAATTCCAAACTGGCTTATTACAGTCAGACTCGACTGTCGGACTGTGGACATTGTGGAGATGACGGTCCTGTTACAGGAGAGAAAGGTATGTGCAGGAGAGAAATGCATGTGTATGGGTGTGGTCATGTGGATGGGGATGGAGAGAGAGAAAGAAAGAGAGGGAGAGAGAGAGAGAGAGATGGAGAGAGAGAGAGAGAGAGAGAGATGGAGAGAGAGAGAGAGAGAGAGAGATGGGGGGGGGGGGTTGTAATTTTTCTTCCTTTTTATTTTGACAATCTGCATCTGAACTGCCCTGATTTCTTTTTGTTTTAGATGACTCTTATACTGAGCGTTGCAGGTTTAGTGATTGTGGAGCCTTATTATCATCGTGAGCAAGAAATAACAAGGGAGCAGGGTAAAAACAACTTTTTGGATGTAACCCGTAAAATAAACTGAAGGTCATTCGAGTGAGATTAATGAAACCTTGTTCCCTCCATAATTTAAACATCCTTGTAGCGAGATAAAAAATCCATCTTCTTATTACTTCCTGCATAATTTCCCTACTTATAATAGGAGGGAAAGAATTTGCTACTTTGAGGGCAACTTTTTACCTTATTTGGGGGTCAATCAACCTAAGTGCGGAATCTGCCGACAAAGGTTTATTTTCGAAGTAGGCTTAATATATATATGACATCAAATTCATCTTCATTGGTTGCCCTCTGTCTTGTAGCGACAATTATAAATAATGTTGATTAGAATGAAGTTTGCCTAAAAGTCTGGCAAAAAGAGGGGAAATTCCGAAGGTCATTTGCCAGACAATGACGATTACATTTATATTTCACCTTTGATCAGATTTTCTTGGATCTGCACCGAATAAATCCAAACTCTTTCTTATGATTTTTTTTATCCAGTTTTCGAGAACTACATTTTGACGGTATTCTCGTGGGGGGGGGGGGGGGGGGAAGAAATAAAAAATGAGGCAAACGATATGAATTTCAACAATTTTGCCCTTCTCCCCGGTGACGTGACATGACGACAAGTTATAATCACGCCCTGAGGTGGAATCTCAACCACGCTCCTTCCAAGATGAAGAAACAGTATCTGCGAAAATAACCGTAGGTCTATTTCTACGCAGATCAGGGCGGCATTTATGATGCAGCGATGAGATGAGATGGGTAGTTATTCATGCGAGCGGTTTCGGTAGAAAACGCCTGACATATTGCCTGTATACTCGTTCTCTGATTTATCTTATGCAAAGTAAAATATGACTTGAATTTAATCACTTCTAGGCATTCGATCCGACTTTCCATCGAATGTAACTTACATATTTAGGTTAATCATGCTCAGGTTTACCCCATATCTGGCTGTCACCATGTTCTAAAAGGTGGCTGATATTTCCAAACACACATGCAGGGGGTCGTAACCAACTGCATGACCAGACAGCCATAACTCTTGTCAGCGATCTTTTTTTTAAATGATATTTTAAAATTATTTTCTCTCAAGTCAAATTATACATATCGTATAAATCATTCATAACAAAGTTATACTTTATCAGAGGCGTCGATTTGTTTGGAATAGATAAAGCATTGGAGGGGCAAGCATTGTTTGTAAACAATGCTCAGCCCCCCCCCCCCCCATGCTTTGTCTATTTCGAACGAATCGACGCGGCTGCATATTATTCATGACAAAACTGGATGCATTATACATTGATATTTTGGCTCAAACATAAATTGCAACACTAAAAGAAAAAAAAGTACATTTTCATAACCTGTTTAGAAAACATTTTCATATCTACTCAAAGATATCGATACTCATCGGCTAA
The DNA here is from genome assembly GCA_025618425.1 of Heliocidaris tuberculata. Classification (NCBI taxonomy): domain Eukaryota; kingdom Metazoa; phylum Echinodermata; class Echinoidea; order Camarodonta; family Echinometridae; genus Heliocidaris; species Heliocidaris tuberculata. The sequence goes on along the minus strand of CM046836.1, from coordinate 5,055,356 downwards.
AAATCATAGTCTATATCACAATCCGTCGGAATTATTGTCAATTACCCACACAGATTTTGAGGCTCAGTTTTTTACCAAAACCGTTTCAAAATTTCAAATAATATAATTAATACTGATGATACAAACACCCCGTCTACATGAAAAGATGCGTTACTTATCATGCTTATGGCATCTTAGAATGTATCAAATTGAGAAAAACTCGAGGATGCTTTTGCAATGTAAGAATATGATTTGTAAGTAAGAGGATACCAAAAATGACTAATTATTGGAAGAAGACTCACTTCGTGTTCACTTGAGAGAAAATAATTAAATGAAGATATTTTATAACCCAATTTTTAATGTTTATTCATGAAAAATCTATGTAATGTTATTATTTTATCAAAGCATTGCGTGAAAAAGGAAAAAAAATATAGGGAAAATACATACATAATAAACTGTCATCGTTCACAGCACATGGGTCTCTGAATACAGACTATTCCGTTTTCGATGCTGCTTCTATGGTAGACGGATGTGAGGACAAGTGATTTTTATCTCATTTACTTTTTGCGGGGTCAAGACGCCATAAGAACATTTTGTCCGTCTGTACAATATTACGATATAAACATTAGTAAATACTATTTAATTGAGGAACGTGCTTGGAGATCAAGAAGTGAATTTTCTCTAAATTGTTAAATTTCCTCACCCCCCCCCCCCCCGCAGCCCTTAGACTAACTACAGGCTTGCTTGTGATGGCGTTCTAAAAAGATATGAGAGGTTTGGAGTACCGACAAGTCACTTCTCAGGGAAGTTGTCGCTGGTCTTGGCAAAAACGGCTTCGTGAAAGAGTTAGCGGACAAGTTGCGCAACATCGTCGAGATGTCGCTGATCTTGTCGCTATGACGGTTTGATGAAACGACTCCCTGGTGGATGAGTTGATACCAAAACTCATCTTTCTATCTACGAAATAAATAAAAATCAGCTGGTTTCTTTCGGAAAGAAATATTGGATATTGTGTAAACGGGGACGTCATATGTTTGTAAACCTTAGTCAAACCAAGGAGGTACTAATCTTGCCTAGCTACCTCCTTGGCCAAACCGATGATACGGACACCAAACCGACTATAGACCAAACAAGTAACTTACACCAAATGGCCAAAACTGATAGGTTTGAAGATAGGAATGAGGTATTACTATTGGCTAATTTAAAACTAGTTTTTATTCAGTTTTAATGTTTACCTGAAACAAGCTTAGCAGTGCAGGTTGAATCAAGCACGTTATACAATAATCCAAAACATCACTTACAATAGTTAGAATCGTATAACACAGAAAAAAGCTAGGCTTTTTATTGGTCAATTGCGCACCACCTGACCTTCATTGTTTTTACCATTCAGTGCGAGCTTCTCTATCGCGTTTAATCCATTTACCTATCATGTTGGCCTTGTTCAAAAAAACTTGTTATCAATAAATAGTTACGATAATTGTTATAAGCTACTGAAATCGTTGCATTTGATTGTTCGAGTGCATGCAAATTTGTCATAGAAATGTGAAATAGATTCTTTTGTCTACTCATACGTATGAAATCTCGACTAGGTTGTATTAAAAAAAAAAAATCTTATGCCCATTTTTGCGTAACCTGGAGCATTAGGTGTTTCCGGTTTGTTCATGCACTTTCAATAAATATCATAATTATTACAACCTCGTTATATTTTAAAACTAATTATTGACAATGATGCTTCACGAGTGTACAATCTCTTTGATAGTGCTAAATCCGATACTGAAAACAGTTATTGAATATTCTATATTTAAGTTTTTCGATGGGAAACTTGACGCTTTCTGGGACGCGAGGTCATGAGCCTATTAAATAAATCACCATACTTCAGTCACCAAGCACCAACCACTCATCATGGACACACTTGTTTTAGCAAGCGCCTTCGCGATGAAATCGGAGATACCTATGTCCTCATTTCCTACATTTTAAACCGATTTGACTCCATAATAGGCATCCCAACTGTATATTACGAGCAATTGAGATAAAAAAAGATAAGGCAAAATGCAAGCATTAAAAAAAGTCTCATCATTTTAAATGTCATTGCTTAGGCCTGCACACCAAATAACAAACTGCGGGCAGAATCGAAATATCATGAATATAAAATGTAAAGCGTAGCTCATGATCGAATGCACTTTATAACTGATAAATATTTGCTGGGTTCCTTTCGAAAATGCAGCAATGTTGTTGAATTATTACCGCAATCTAACTTTAGAACACATATATTCTTTTAACAACCTATACCTCCTTAGTCTCCGTTTGCCTATTTGTTTTTGTTTTTTGTTTTTTATCACAGCGAAAAAATTCCTCTTTATTTTGTTTCATGCTGCCTGATCGCCAGGTCTCACCATCACTCTTCCATGGTCATGATAGTGTCAATGCGCTACAAAGTCTTACATCTCACTAGGTATGCATCGCCCGGTGTAGACGATTGATTCTCATCTCTCTTGTATATGACTAGCAAAACAGTGGCACTTTGCATACAAATTCGTCATTATAGGACGCCTATATTCGTTCGGTGCCAAGATAGCATAAGTCACTTCCCTGCACTGCTGAAATAATTCAGTCATCAATGAATACTAAAGAGAAGAAATTCGGCGCTGTGGCGATAAAGGAAGCGTTAAATTGTACATTTAGTTGAAGGAAATTGGGATGTTATTTGTAATGCCATGGAACATTAAGGCAGTTAGTTCATTCGTAGCACATGTCAAAAGCAGTGCACACAACCCAGTAATAATTACTTTAATAAAGAAAGTAAAGAAACGACACTGGACAGGATATATTAAATCTGTAATTAGAGTGCATAATACTCTTATTGTAGTTTATACATAATCTTGATGTAGTATATATCCTCTTGTTATATTAAACACTTATTGTAGTATAATATTCTATTGTTGTAGTATATATATTCTTGATATAGTGTATATATATATATATATATATATATATATATATATATATATATATATATATATATATATATCAGGAGTATATATCCATATATATACTCCTGTTGTTTTGTTTCAGTTGTTTCATATCTTACGCTGATAAGAGGTAAAATCCACTGAGTTTTTCAGCCACCAATGCGTTACTGCCAATAAAAAGAGCGAGGTAAAGAGAGTTGGAGAGAGAGAGAGAGAGAGAGAGAGAGAGAGAGAGAGAGAGAGGGAAAACTGATATTGTAAAGTGAATTTTCTGTCAACATAGTCAAGAAAGAGCAACCGCATTGCAACATTGAGAAACACAGTGTCATAAGCTTGGCGTAATAATAAAGTTCGTATACAAAAGGGAAAACGACTGGAACTCGGGGGAAAAAATGCCACATTCTGGTTCTCATTATGGGAAACAAGGTTCTTTCATATCAGGTATCTATTCATGACGGTCTTACTATTCACGTCGTCTGCGTAATCAAAGCTAGCCACTGCAGCCGTCCTTCTCTTCTTTACTACCCTGATACTTCTCAAAAACACTTAATCTCATGGTTCTTATCGGGTGAATTCCCCTACCATCTCTTTTGCTCTGAGAATGAGAGAGAGAAAGAGAGAGAAAAAGATAGAAATAAAGAGAAAGAGAAGAGAGAGAGAGAGAGAGCAGAGGGAGAGAGAAAGAGAGGAAGAGGGGGTATTTGGGGAACATAACCTTTCGATAATCAAAGAAAATTGGAAACTTGAATATCGAAACTTTGAAATCACAAATGAAATTAACAGAGTCCACAAATAAACTCGCAATAAAAGAGTTAGCAGGTGATTCCCGTCGAGATTTCATTCGAAAAACACTCAATTTGGTATTCAGCGAAGGTATACCACATGAAGGTGGGTGGCTACACTCTACGTAGTTACTAACCTTTCAAGAAGAGCAATCCGACGGGCTCTCAGCTCAGTAGAACTCCTCCTATACCTAAATAGCTAATAACAACACGGTTACTGCAGATAAAACATTCCTGACTTTTTTCTCTCGTCTATCTATATTTACCCTCCTGCGTTTTTAGCATTGCGTCAACCTTTAATAAAATACCAAGCGCGTCACGAGAGGGGGTGTGGGTCGGGATGGGACAACCCCATTCAAGATCCCCGTCGGCAAAACCGCAATGTCATCATTTTAAAAATGTGATAATCTTTGTATTTTTTTGGTTTAAAGTAAACTTCTTTAGAACAACTGTCTGCAAAATTACAAGTCTGAGAGAGAGAGAGAGAGAGATATATATATGTATGTATATATTTTTTTTCGATCTTTGTGATTTTTTTCCGGTTAGTTTGTCAGCGATTTCACTTTGACAATACCCTTTCCAATAATTATGTTCTACTGACGCCCTTAATAAATAGTGACTACGATAACAGTGGAAGGTCTGTATCCTCTCAAGCTTGAGAATTTCAGACGTCACATAACATGCAACGCCTTGATAACTGATTAAAAGACGTCACATGCTCGCTATAACAGTCTAACCTAACACCTCCTCGTTCTCGGTCATTATGCAAATGTGCTTACACGTAGTAAAGTTGTTCGTAATTGGAACATTCTGGTGTTGAACCAACCATAAGTTGCGGTTCCCCGCTTCACCGTGACGAGGAGATTAAAGGGACCCTTAAGTACTTCTAAGAGAGAAGAAGTATTTCGTGACCCATCTTTAGTACGATGTTGTGGAAGGACGCAAAACTAGTATGATGCAGCATGAGGATAACTGATCTAAAAAAGTCCTCTATAGATAGTATACAGCTAGGGCCACTAACTTTGTCATATGTTTGTCATACAACCACATCTATGTAGTGATTTTCAGTAACAATGATATTGAACAAGATAATTATCGTAATATTGCTCCAAAAGCATAGTCTAAACATTTATTCCAATCCAACAGCAAACGCAACAATACTTCATTGAACAATCAATCATCCAGAATACTTCCTGGACAGTTGCTTTCAGACTGTTATTGCACAACACGTAGTCTACATACCTTAAAAGGTTTAAAGGGCAAAGGAACGGGGTCTCGTTCGTCACCAACAAAACACTTGACGAGAAAGTAATAACAGGGTCATTCTATCCACCTGACACGCCTGTAGACATGTCACGTGACTGCATAATCTAAAGCAGGAGGAATCAGGGGTGGATTCAGGAGTCGGGGAGGGGAAGGGGGGGGGTGGTTTACGCGGATCAGGGCCTCATTTTATTTTATTTTTGCATGTTAGATATTTTTAGAATCTGATGACTTTTTTTTTTTGCTTGTCAGAATTTTTATGGGAATTGGACCCCTTCTTTTTTTTCCTACAAAATCCTGGAGCCGCCCCTGGAACTTTATTGAGGATGCAGTTATAAGTTCAAGACACTTAACTATCGATTGAAACCCTAGACTCTCTTCAGACTTACCCCGCGCCTGGACGTACGATATTCCAGACACGTATATTATATAATCACGAACACCGAGAATGTGCCCTCCCTCATGATTTAGGTGCTTCATTTATATACCGGATGAAACAAAACAAGGAAAACTTACTAAGGAAGAAATTATATTTTGTTGTCGCTCATCCATGGGGTTATAACAAGTACGCCGAACTATGCTTATCTCCCGAGGTTAGCGTGGATAGAAAGTGCAAAATGCCTTTTTAAAGTATAAAAAAAAGGATATATCCGGTAATTGCAAAATATGCTCCCCTTCATCCCTCTCTTTAAATCATGTGCCTAGGTTGGTTGAGAAAATAATACAGAATACTTTATAAACACATATTTTCTGCCATCAGTATAAAGATCTTGTTTCATCAAGGCGTGTCTTGGGCAGACAAATCTTTTTCTATCGAAAATTGAAAGAGGAACAAGCATGTGTACTGAAAGTTCGAGCGAAAGAGCGAGGGGCAGTGAGATAAGGGAGATATGACCCCTATGTTTCGGAGGACGAAGGCAGAACTAAAAATTAAGAGAAAGAGGGAGAGAGAGAGAGAGAGGGAGAGAGAGAGAGAGAGAGAGAGGGAGGGAGGGGGGGGGGAGGGAAAGAGAGAGAGTGTGTGTGTGTGAGAGAGGGAGGGAGAGAGAGAGAGCTAAGACTTAAGGGTATTTGGTAGAATCGTGAAGATTGGAATTAATAGATTTTATCTCCTTACTCGTTGAAAAAGGTAATTCCTACAAACTCCCGAGTTTTATATCCGTATCAAGGGTTAAAACGTGAGTTTTTTGACAAATCTTCCACTCTTAATATACGCTATACATACTCATCAGGGATCCTGCCCCTCTGCTCATTTCCACAACCTTGTCACAAACGTGCAAGACGCGTATCCTGACTTTGATCTTGAAAGATCAAAGCGCTACTACATATCGAAACGAGGGTGGGAAAGAAATGAAGCTTGCAGAGTAGTGTAGTATACTGCCTAACTTACAAGACATGACTTAAGGTGGAAGGTTACAAGCCTTGATGAAGCTTGATGCCCTGAGGCTTATCCCTCAACTTAGGTCACATAACGCTCGGCGACAGTGTGCATTAAGATACTGTCAAACCTACTCGTTTCTTCAGATTGCGGTAGGTATGTCCCCACTTCCAAAATGTGCATCTAAACAAGAAACAGGGAGAATCTAACATAATTTTTTTTTTCGTTTAAGAGGGAAAATATAGGTCTGTAGCATTTAGGACAAATATTACTGCGATGTTTTAAGTCGACGAAGACAAACAAGAAAATGATAAGACGAAGTAATAGGAAACAAGAAAGTAAGTGTAATATAAGATGAAGTTATAAACGAACAAGAAAATAATAGCAATATGAATTGAGATGAAAAAGAAGGAAAGGGGTAATAAGGGAGGGAGAGAGAGAGAGCATAGATGGAAAGAAGAAGGAGATAGAGATAAAGAGAAAGAAAGAGAGAAACAGACAGAGAGAGAGAGAGAGAGAGAGAGAGAATGTGATTAAATGACAGGAGGTAGAAGAAAATTGAAAAGACGAGTAGAAAGATCTCCAATAAAAAAAAAAAAAAAAAAAAAAAGAGAGGAAAGGTCCATCCCTGTCGCCCATAAAGCTGTAAAACACGTCTTATCAAACATACTTCGCTGCCATCCCATGTTATAAAGCTGTCAAAGTATTGCAGTTAAAGAAGATATTGAGCTACTTCACGAGTGTCAAGATGTAAATACAGATTCCTTTATGACCCTCTTTAGAAAGCGATGGTGCACGGTTGTTTAGTAATAAGCTATAAACAAAGTAGATCTCCAACATCAGATGCTATCAAGCTACTGTTTAAGTGCAAAAGGGAAGTAAGATGAAGAACGCAATAAACCCCTACACGCAAAACATGTAACACTTTTATGATACTGATCTAACAGAGTAGACATCAATGCCCACTGAAGAATGCAGCATATCAATTAAATGCGCCATACAACCATTTTGATCAATTTCCTCCCTCTTAAGTATATAGCCCCTTATTATTGTGTGGGTGACCATTATTTGGGATTTGGGCGATAATTGAGTCATGTAGCTCTATCGACAATCAATGGAGAAGTGGTATAACACCATAAAATAGTCAAGGCTGGACTGCTCCCTACCCATTACTTCATCCCAAATTAAACAAAAGTTCGCTTTCTGCAAATCAATCGAAAACAGTTTCCGTATGAACCTGAAGAAAGAACGACGCCAACTGTCGCAGTATCTGGCACTCAAACCACTGACCTCGAGTTCGGTTACACGGCTATGTCGGAGCATAACAAAATTCCAAAAAAATAAAGTGGTTTTGCAATCTAGTCCTGTAATCCTGAGATATCACCCCTTGGTTCACATCTAGTATTCAGTGAGGGACCGACGCTGGAACCTTAAAGGTACTTCACCCCTTTTGCAGAGTCACACCTAATTTCCGCGAAACTTTTCACAGGTTTGGGAGACATCCTGTAGATAGTGCCTATGACATTTCAAGGTCACAAGTATAACTCCTTTGTAAGAAATGAAAATCTTGCTTTTGTCGCAGATGGCGCAGATGGAGCTATTCATAAATGAAGGCAAGTACACGTACTGGTAACGGTCAGTAGATAATGTTCAAAATAACTGGATTTTTTTCCGAGTCTAAAAAAATAATGTCTTAACAAATAATTGTTGTCATTACTTACTTAAAAGCAAATCATAATCCTTTTCAGATCCGCACAAGTTTTCCAATTATAATTCTTTTGTAAGTGATCGCATACTCACACAACTTCAAAACTTGGGGCTGCAAAAGTGATGAAGTACCTTTAAGGAATTAACAATAAAGGGTGTTGATTGAATACAAGTGTTTCGACTTTCATATCGTGGGTAATTATTAAGTTTTAAAATGCGAAATTCGTGGGACCAATTCAATCATGGATGGGTTCGAAAAAAGGATTGCAAACGTTAGTAAGATCGAACAGTGCGATGTTCAGACTCGCATTGCGTATGTAACAAAGAACATAAGATGGCCCATTATAGAATCAACTTTGAAAGTTTGACACGTGTTGGTGATTGGACTTTTATATTGTGAATAATTAAAGTTTGAAATGTAACATTCGTGGTACCAATTTCATCATGGAGGGGTCCGAAAAGTACAGCAGCTTTTGAAATACTGTTGAACAGTTTTGATGTACAACCTCGAATTGTGTATATGCAAGAAAAAAAAAACAACAACAACAAAAGGTAGCGCGTGATGCCATTTCGTCATGGAGGTGTTCGAAGAGGAATATTAAAGCAATTCCTGCGGTATGGTCGTACAGTGCACTGTTCGACGTCACATTGCGTATGCAACAAAGAACATGAGATGGCCCATTAAAGAATAAACTTTTAAAGTTTGACGCATGCTGTTGATTGAATACACGTGTCTGGACTGTTATATCGTGAATAATTACGAGGTTTTAAAATGCAACATTCGTGGTACCAATTCCATCATGGAGGGGTCCGAAAAGGACAACAGGTTTACTTGTGAAATACTCTTGAACAGTGTTGATGTTCAACCTCGCATTGTGTATATGCAAGAAAAAAATAAAAATAAAAGAAGGAGGGTAGCGCATGAAAGAAACTTTCTGTAAAGTTCGACAATTAAAGACATTTGATTTGAGTGTCCTGACATAAATAATTCACGTGTGTTGATCAACACAACATTTGCGGAATCAATCGATCATGTCAAACGCAGGAGCATAAAGGGAAGATTACAACAGCTCTTTCGATGCGGTTGAACAATGCTAATCTCAATGACGCATTGCATGATACAAGAAAAATCATAGGACGGTCCATTAAAAATTAAGAACAGAGTTTGGCTCTTAGTTTTGATTCAGTGAATTTTGATTGGACTTCCGTGTCATGTATAAATTTGCTGTGTTAGAAATGCAACATTCGCGGGGTGAAATCGCTCGCATCACACATTGGGATTATAAGAGGACGAATAGAACGATTCTTGCGAAAAGGTGTCATACTCATTGAACATGCAATATGTGTGAGGTGTGTCATCTTATTAAAAGGTGATAGTTTTTAAAGGAAAATGTGACTATGAATCATGTGAACCATAACCGAATCGGAGATCGGGTTAGGCATAAATGATTGAAACCATTATCAGTTCGGCTTAATGCACATGAATCCCCCACGACGAATACAGATTATTTGAATATTCTACCAAGCAGACCCCATTAGAGTAGTGTGTATTGTTTGTTAACCCTTTCGAGACAATTGACCACATTTTGTGGTTTGGCTCCATAACTTTTGATTCAGAGCTCTAAAAAATATACCAGACGCATGAGTAGAAAGAGCAAAAATTTCTACACACATTGTTTCCATTTTTGTTGCATGACCATATTGAGTTTGATGCCAGGAATTTTAAAAAGGAGAATAAGCTTCAAAATCCTTAAATTGGCAACACATTGAGAGGTTCAAAATCACTGTTTTTTTATCAAAATTGGCATTTTTTTTCAACTTTCGACTAAGTTTCTAATGATGTATATTGTTTTCAAAGACATTACATTGTGTTAGAACCATGTAGCACTAAAAGAAAAATATTATTGTTGCCAATTTGAAGAACAAAATGTGATCAATATACCCCTTAAATAATTCCTGTCCTGAAAGGGTTAACCTGGTGACTACTGAATTATCTAATTCCCATAGGCTTAATACAGGGATCACCCGGCTCCCATAGGCAATGGGTTAAAATTTGGCATGTTGCACATTAACCATTACAAACCACACCGTTTTGATTTATAATTCGGATGCTTGGTCCAACGACATACCTATAGTTTATCTATAGTTTATCCATAAAATTGACAATACTGTCTTAAAAGAACAGATCAGTTTGCCACGTGTAATAATGATAATAATAATGATAATTTTATATGGAGCCTATTGCAAAATGTTTCAAAGCGCTTGACACTAACAAATCAACATTATTAACGAAAATAAAATTACTTACATTACTCAAGAAATTAACTTTACTTTCACTATTAAAGAAATTGAACATTACTTTCATTACTAAGGAAATTAACATTCCATGTTAATTACAAGGAAATTATTATAGTTTTCAGAAAACAATTTACCAAAAGACATATGACAGTTAATTACACAAGTCCAAATTCTTTAATTATTTTAGTTATTGAAGCTGTTGTTGAAAGAGGTTAGTCTTTGGTTTCTTCTTATAAGTGTCAATGATGAGTTAGTCCTGAATATGGGCAGGGAGAGTGTTCCAAAGGAAGGGGCCACAAAATTAAAAAGCCCGTTTGGCATAACGGTTGTGTGTGCGAGGGCCAAAGGCAAGTTGAGGTCTGGTTGATGATCTGGGGAGAGTTTCATCAAGCGTTTTGTCAGTGATTTTTACTGACAAATTTGCTCTCAGCCAATCAGATGCAAGGATTTCAGTAGCTTATAACAGTTGTCAGTGATGACAAGTTTTATGAAATGCCCCCCCCCCCCCCGAGGTTCATACCCCATGTACGCGTAGCCTGTTTGGTTAAGATCAGGGGCCTGTAACATAAAGAGATAAATCAATCTTACGATTGATATCAATGTAAGTCTATGGCAAATCATGTACTGAAGAGTTACAATTGATTGTAAGATTGATTGTATCTCTTAATGTTACAGGCCCCAGATCAGTTAAGTAGGAAGGTGCGCGGCCATATATGATGTTGTGATCATGCAGATTGGTTTAATTATTCATTTCAATTCAGATTTTTTTAAAACGTTTTTGTAATAGTTGACACAGTAATATTTCCAGTCATTAAAGTATGAGATGACATTGTTATTAATTTCCCTTTGATCCGCTCGCCGTAATAAGGCATTCGAAATAAGGCCAAGCACAGTATACTGCGGCAGATTTAACCCCTCCCCCCGAAAAGGAGTTTTAGAATGAAACCCAAACTGTTGACGAAAAACTTGTCAGTGTAGATTGAATTTTCATTCAGGCTTCATTATTCATTATCCTACACAAGTTGTCGAAATTATTTGAATACATACATAATACCTAAATATAGTGAGCTTAGAGAACATGCGGTACGATCATCATAAAAAAAAGCAACAACTCAACAATCAATATTAAAATTTATTTCTATATATTTCCGGACATGATGATTGATCTCACTCTAATGGGAGAGTTCTACTTTTCCCCCCGAGAACTAGGCCTCTCTCTATTCTGTCTAGTTTGCAGGGTGCTATTTTTTTTCTCCTTCTCTCACTTTCCTTGATGTTTCGCCCCTTTCTGACTGGATTTTTTTGCAAATGTATTCGGTAAGCGCAGAGGGAGTATTCAAACGCCAGATTTTCTAGGGAAGACATGTACGAGTGCTTTGCGTGTGACCACTGCCGAGTGGATCTTTTATTGATGAGACTAACATCCTTACATTGACGTCTCGATATAAGAGGGATTCTGGTTTAATGTGAATTTCTATTTTTTTTTTCGCTCTCGCCTCTGTAGAAGAAAACCGGTCACGGAAAAAAAACAACATGCGGTCAGTTTTCTCCATTTGGCGAGAGTATTCTAAATAGGAATCGGGGATAAGGGAGCCCATCCCCCCTCAGGCCCATTTATAGAGCAATTCCATTTTAATTGGGTGTAATGGAGAGCCGAAAGGCGTCATATAATTGTGCGGTGATAAGATATCTAGAGCAAGTAGATGTATGAAAAAAGGAGAAAATGACAAATTTGCGTCGTTGTGCCTGTTTTTTTTGGGTTTTTTTTTAAAACAGACGGCAAGTCACTCCCACCAATTTGTTTTCTTTAGAAGTGGTAACGCGGCAGGGAAGGCAATTAATTTTGATTTAAAAACACGTTTTGATAAGCCCTTGACTGCCAATATGCAAGTTTCTAAACATCCTTTGGTGTATAACATGCTTTCAAAAAAGCTGGATTATTATCTTCAACCATTACTCCTCGTTTAAGGTACCTTCATCTTTATTTGACTCCCTTTGCAGAAAGCAGAATAACTTTTTACAATTACCAACTGAGATTATGATATTACTTAAATAGAAAAGGCATTGCAAACACATTTCCATACATTCTTAAATGAAACAGCCTGCTTCAGCGTTTGCTTATATTTGGATAAAAATTATTCACCAACGACACAGATTAATGCTCAAGAGGTTCCAATTCCAAAAAAAAAAAAAAAAAAAAAAGGCTTATTTAAATTCTTTATTCACGAATTTAACGAAAAATACTGTAAAAGAAATATTAGATTAAAGTGACGAAGAAAGGGAGGGAGAGAGGGAGAGAGAGAGGGGGTAGGGATAAATAGAGGGCAAAAGAGACATCGAGATCAATATCAAGAGAGTATCATAAATCGAGAGAGATCGAGAGAGAGATCGAGAGAGAACGGGAGAAAACAGAGGGATTATAAAAGAAAGATCGAGAGGGAGGATTTAATGATATGAATAAAAGAATGTTGTAAGTTAGACAGAGCCAACAACGAAACCAGCCGAAGGGGGCAAGAAAGAAATTGTGTAGACATCTTTACGTATAGTCTTAGGTACAGGCTCTTGATGACGCTGCAAAGGAAATAAGGATATACTTAGTGACGTCTGCCGAAACCTGAAATCAAGTTCATAATCGATGTATATGACACATCCACACTATTGGCTAGTTTAGTAGTTTACAACCCAGATAGTTTATACCCTACCCGAAAGGGCCCGATGCGGACAAGGATATGGACGTATCTGTGTTAACATACTTGCCCGATGCGACAAGGATATGGACGTATCTGTGTTAACATACTTGCCCGATGCGACAAGGATATGGACGTATCTGTGTTAACATACTTGCCCGATGCGACACGGATATGGACGTATCTGTGTTTAACATACTTGCCCGATGCGACAAGGATATGGACGTATCTGTGTTAACATACTTGCCCGATGCGCACAAGGATATGGACGTATCTGTGTTAACATACTTGCCCGATGCGGACAAGAATATGGACGTATCTGTGTTAACATACTTGCCCGATGAGGACAAGGATATGGACGTATCTGTGTTAACATACTTGCCCGATGAGGACAAGAATATGGACGTATCTGTGTTAACATACTTGCCCGATGCGGACAAGAATATGGACGTATCTGTGTTAACATACTTGCCCGATGCAGACAAGGATATGGACGTATCTGTGTTAACATACTTGCCCGATGCGGACAAGAATATGGACGTATCTGTGTTAACATACTTGCCCGATGAGGACAAGGATATGGACGTATCTGTGTTAACATACTTGCCCGATGCGGACAAGAATATGGACGTATCTGTGTTAACATACTTGCCCGATGACGACAAGGATATGGACGTATCTGTGTTAACATACTTGCCCGATGCGGACAAGGATATGGACGTATCTGTGTTAACATACTTCTTTTCCACTAAATCTTTTTCGCATTATTATACTGGGTGCCCCAGAAAGAATGCAACACTTTAGATCTGCAATTTCAACGAAATCATTATGCCAATGACGGCTTCCCATACAGTCAGCTTTGTTGACAAACTCATGACTGCTCTCACTTTGAAAATGAGGACAACATGAATGAAACGTTGATTATACAATGTTATATGGAAAGCCGTCATACTCGAATTTCTCGCTGCTTCAAGCATGACTTACGGTCATGACGGCTGCAAAAGTAGCAAATGACATTGCCTCACAAAAAAGCCGTAGAATCAAAGCACCTTACCCAAAATTGATCATCTTGGTGTCATTTTACTCGGAAAAAAGATTTTTCTAACCATAAAAAAAAAACAAAAAAAAAAAAAAAACAAACATGATATTGTGTTAATGATGTTTTTGAAATTGCAGATCTTAGGGGTTGCATTCCTTCTGGGCCACCCACCACAGAGAAGCAGTTATTTCATTTATGAAATATCGGTGGCATGGAGTTAAGGTATACATGATACTGGTGTAAATGCAGTCCCTGACCTGGATAATTAGAATCTCCACTGACCGATACTTATTTCACCAAAAAGGTATACACAAATTTGCTGATTCACTGCGATGGCTACTCCAGTTATCATACATTAGGTGAAAGATCGTTAGATAATGGGGAATGAGGATTTTATTAGGTTCGTTTCAGACATTACTTGCCTTAGTGCATAGCGTAAGTTCCGGAGTACATAAAGTTTAGCGAACCTTATTGGAGACAGCGTGTTTTGATCGACAACCTGTAGATTGATCTATTTATAATGCATCGTCTTAAGCTCCACCCCTTCTACCCCCCTCGATGATCACGTCTTCACCCAATCAATATGAACGGAGAATCGGCGGGGCCCTTTGATCATGTGTAAAGCCTACCGAGCCGCTTTCCATCAAATGATCTACATACTAATAGGCACAGACAAATAGTACTGACAAGTTATCGTACCATAGGAGAAACATAATTCCCATCATATTAAGAACATTGCGTGAGTAAATCGTTGATGATTGAACACAAATTAACCATGTCTTCACTCTCTCATCCAACAAATAAATTGATCAAAATGATGAATAATCATTGGTATTCACAAGGACGCAACGCTAAAGTGCATTCCCGGGTCAGTGAAGAAGGTCATTAATTTCCTGAACGATTATCGGCCTAAAGTACATAGGCTTTTTTAACCAAAACAACAAAACTCAATTATAACAATGAAGCATTGTATTCATTGTTAAAAAAAAACACAAAAACCCCGCAACAAACATCTGAGTTTGAGTTAAAATGCAGGAAAAACAAACACGAAACAATGTTGATTACAAAACTTTCTGCCAATTATGATTCTCTATTTTATCACGTATTTGTCCCATTTATGATTACCCCCGCTTTTGTCCAATATACATTTGAGATTTTAAACACCTTCAGGATTTAAAAAAAAAAAATTAAAAATAAAGAATGGTATTGAATATGCTAGACGGACCCGTACGCGCTCGCACAAAATAAGGCCCGCGCGGAATCGAACTCGGAGTTTGGTCTCTTTTGTTACTCTTTTTTCTTTAGAAGCTTTTTTTTTTTTTTAACATTACATTTTATTGTAGAAATAAATTCAATTATTACAATAATGACAACAAGAAGTACGCAGAACAGATAGGCCTACAATTTTGTACGATCAAAATATCCATGTATTACATCATAAGCGCATGACCATATAGTTATTTGCCTTTGTCAACACACATCTAATATATTGTATTGCATTGTACTGGAACTGTACGATGATACATAATTACCTTTTCCAAAGCAGGAGTGCACTGAAATTAATTATTTCTTATCATTTTCGGGGGTGATTCCAAAACCTCATAGTATACACCCATTTCTTACGTAGACATGATCAACCTTCCCAATTGCTTTGAGACAGTTTCTTTCTCACTGAATCACATGACCAGAACTCAACTTTATCTTTAAGACAAACCTTTGTAGAATAATCATTTCTTAAAACCAGCCTTTGTGGAAAAGTGAACATTAAGCCTTACAAAAAAATAAAATTATTCAAATGGACACGAACGGGGTGATGTGTGCTATAGGCGGATTTCAATATATCAAAAGGCATAAAATGCATACACCATCATTACACGGATACCCGATACGGTGTCAATGTAATTTGAATACAGAATGTCACACCAAAAAAACAGACAAGACATATATTCAAGGAGGCTAGGCAGTTTTGGGAAAGAATGACTAGGTTGTGTATCCCCGGCATTATAGCGAGAGGGTAATTCATCACAAACTCCCTGGTTTATACACAAATCATGGTCAATTATCTTGACCTGTCTCCGTTTCCATGGCGACCCATCCAAACGTCTTCACATGCACCTGTCCTCTGAGATAATTATGTATCTTAGGTAATCTTAGTTGTTCTTTGTCTATCTTCAAAGTGCATGGAGGATAATGGACAGGAAGTATACCTGCTAGCGTAATATAATCTTGCCATTCCCTTCATCAACCCACGTCTTTGTATTTTTATTTCTTTTGCGGTATCAGAAGGTAAATCTCATTATCACTGCTTGTTCATTAGGAATATGTGTTTTATTTCCTATTGTCATGATTGTTGTATAGTAAATTTAAATTACGTACTACGCCAATATTATTCCTGCACGAATCATTATTGAATTCATCATTTTATGCTCTGAGAGGATGAAACTGCTTTTGTCATTTTAATATCGTTTTGTTTAAAATAAAAACAGAAAAAAGCAATTAGGATTTTTTTCCCCCGTAGAAATTAAAATGACTTGAATTGTCGGATGAAGCTGCTTTATTCGTAGGCTTTGATCTTCCTTCTGGTGAATGCATGTTACAGACCTTATCGAACATCGGCTAGTCATTGCATTGATAAAGTCGAGCATTCATGTACCCATAAAGCAAATTGAATGAGTGGTCTATCGGTGGTTTCCTTGCCGCACTGTAGTAATGAAATAGTTATTGACTGTTCTCGAATGGTCGGAATGGTTCGATGGTTGTTTTCGTCCCGCTACTCGACTCCTCTCAACGACAAGGCACCCCCGGGCCATTCTCTATTCTTAATTGTTGGGAACAGAGGAAGTATGAAAGAGAGAGAGAGAGAGAGAGAGAGAGAGAGAGAAGACGAGAGAGAGGAAGAGAGAGAGAAAGAGAGAAAGAGAGAAGAGAGAGAGATGGAAATGAAATAGAAAGAACGAGAGGAATGTAAGAAATTGACACAAGACAGATAGAGAGATAGTCAACTAAAATATAGATAAAAAGAGATAAAAAGATAGAAAGAGGGAGAGAGAAAGAGAGAGGGGGGGGGGTTGGAGAGTAGGAATAGGAATGAATAACACTGAAAAAGGAGTGAAATTAGAATGGAAAGATGAAAATGAAAGAAGACAACAATGGGCAGAATATTGAAGCTTGTCGTTTGCTGAAATGAACTCAATTTCTTTCTGCATTTCAGGTTTTAAGAAACACACAACGATTTTAAAAAATAATGATCTTGAAGTGAAAAAAAAAAAGAATACAAGAAACGAGATGTACAAGAACACATAGCAAGAGAGAATAAAAGTAAGAAATAGAAGAAGGAGAAGATTTTAACATGTTTAAAGGAAAAGAAGAGGCTATGCTGAAAACGGAAGTTTGAGAATAAGCATGCCTTGGGTGTTTTCCATTAGGTCATTGTGGCATATGTAATGATACGAAGCGTCTCGTTGATTGGGAGAGACTGTGTATGTCTTGCCGAGAGGCATCAGAATGCACCACCATCCACGTACTCCATTCCTTCCCTCTTCCACCGGGCTCTCGGAGCCCCGAGGTGTAGCAGTCACCCTCCATTTTACGTATGATTAATTCAGTAGACAGGGCAGAAAGGCGCTTGACATTTTGGCGCTATATTCAATTCGAATGACTAAAACGGGGAGTGAAGGAGGGTATGATAACAGAGATAGGGATATATAAATTATAAAGATAAATAGAAAGATGGAGAGAGAGAGAGAAGAGAGAGAGAGAGAGAGAGGGTGGGGGGGGGGGATATCAGATTTACACTTAATAATACATGCCACCCATATAATTAGACATTACAGGAGTATCCTTGTTTTATTAAGGGTAAATCGCAAATCTCTCTTAGTTTTCATCACCTAGAATTGTTCTAAAAGCGTCTCATGTTATGTAGTTTTTTTTTCTTTTCTCAGAAGAAAATGTAGCAGTGTTGGTTAGTTCTTTCGAAAGGGATATATCATCATGAGCTTAGTTATAAGGAATCATACACATTGACATACTGTTACCGACAGCTTGTTAATGCATCCGTGAAACATGAAAAAAACAGCAAAAACCTTTCCGATATTAGATGATGATACCGATTTCGTGCGATACCCTTTCGATCGATTAAGGTATCCCCAACCCCGAAAACGATTATCCGCAAAAAACGTTTAACCGCCCATCCCAATCCTTAGCGATGGATACGACAATTGTAGAAGATTGACTCCAACTATAGTTGCACACAAAGTTCATTGTATCCTCTGTGTATGTAAGGATGTAAGATTTGCTCGTACCATAACTCTTTGCTCGTACGGGTTGTCATGAAAGTTACAGAGATAGAAGATCCTTGCAAATCTGCAATATGACAAATATTTGCGATGGTTATTAGTAAGGCCTCTTGGTATCACTTTTTATTCCACTTATCTGGGTTTTTTTTCTCTCCAGATTTAGACACTACAGCCACTTCTGGCAATTGGTCTACATGATTAGAAACAAATAAAAAACAAAACAACAGTAATCCTTATGGAAGGAAGTAAGATTAAAAAAAAAAAAAAAAACGTCTGTTGTACATTTTTTACTCTTTCAAAGTACATTCTCATTTACCTCACCTCCGGAAAAAGAAAGAAAATCAATATGGATTTTTGAAACGCAAGGGATCAATATAGATACGTGACATCGCATGCTGCTTTTAACCAAAATTGGACTTTAAATCGTATTTCGCGAAACGGTAACCAGACGATCAAGCTCCTTTCACATTCTGATCGCGGGCCTTTTCCCTGATCAATTTCTTTGCACATCTCGTGACATGAAGATTCGCCTTCTTTGATTTTAAATGGCGCGTCGCTTTTTCAACTTCTGGTTGAGGTCATAAGCCTACGCGACTCTCAGGGCTGGGAGGTGTGTTCTGGCTTCACCGCAGGCCCGCCAAATTTAATTGGAAGCTGGCCGCATGAATCGGGCAAGGTGGCAAAATGAGACTGGAATTGGAGGTAAATTGATATTCTCTCTGCTAACAACATTTGCTGGAGTAATTTGCAAAGTGGGAATAGTATGGGTTAGCCATTTCAGATAGTTACGAGAAGGACGAGAGAGCTTTGCGTCTCGCGCTAGAGGCTGTAAGTCAAATCTTGTTACATGCCTAATGGTCTCATTAGATTGTCTTATCCTCAGCTCTTCTCTGTTCCCGCTATTCATCTGTAGGCGATTGTATTATATACCTACATGTGGTTGGCAATGAGAATCTCAGAAGCTTGAAAGGCTAAGAGATCGAAAATAAAAATAATCAAGTACAGTCGTACCTCAAATTGCTTTTCTATTCATCCCAAATGGCGGTATTATAATACGATAATCATGATGGGGACTTAAAAGGTATGTTTATTAGGAAGAAAATCGTTTAAGATTTTGGGTGTGTTAAGTATTGCGTATAAGAGGATATTGCTCCCAGCAGACTTCTTCATCTATAATGGATAAGGGAATTAAAGGCTGTTTAAAGTGCGCGCTAAGTGGCGAAGAATTGTTTGCCAAAAGTGCACTAAAGGGGTTCATCCATTTGTGAAGATGAATGTAACCATGGCAACAATGCAGTTTGTCCTCCACTACAAATCCACTTGCATTCTTAACATACTTTTAACTGCTTGAAGCATGTGTTTTTGTTATACCGAAGAAATAACTAAAACAACCTCTTTTTTTCCTTACTGTACAGTATTTTCATACTACCTCCCTGCAATAAAATAACAGTCACCCCTTGCAGAAAAGGATGGTAAAGAAATAGCGACATCAGAAACCAATACCAAGAAATCCAGGACATGCATAATGGTGTGAGGTGTTATCACAATATAAAAATAGGCTTAAACACTTTAACAGATAGGCAAAAAAAAAAAAAAAAAAAAGAAAAGAAAAAAAAAGAAGATGATTAACTTCTAGATATATGAGTAGAAATAAGAATCCTGAAAATACCAAACTTAGATATATTTCTAATCCTGTATTCACTTAAACTTACTTACATAACAATGTAAGACTCAACTTCAGACCTAGCGTGAACCCAGTTCGGGATTAATCTTCGTACGGGCATAAGCGTTTCTTTTAGTATTACACTGAGCTTCAAAATCTTATACTCGCAATGATCTGATGATAATCGGTAAAAACAGTGTTGAAAATTCGAATTTCACGAATAAGGGGAATTGAAAACATGGCATAAGTGAAGCAAACAGGCCATAAAAATCTATCATCTATGCAAAATCAAACCAGGTATTGTATTCATCATCGCATTAACCTTGTTCAAACGACCATAAAACTATGTTGACGAATTAGGTTCTGGTTATTCGCAGCCGACAAAGAGGGAAAAGGCTCTGGGCACCTTTGATCATGCCGTCCAGGTGTTTCTATCAGTGCAGGCTGAAACGCTCTCGTGTCGATCATTAAGATCGCATCATGTCCGACACCACTTTACAATCTACATGTATGGCATGTTTTTAGGAATCTTTGGATTGTTGAGAGAACATGTTCCACAATGTCTGAAACTGGTTGCCGGGTTTTTCAATCAATTGATATCGTTTGTAGCACTCATTTTAGTGCATTGGGAAAGGACTAAAAGCCGTAGCCCTCCTGGAGCAAGCCTACAAGCGTTATGCTCGCGTAGCACTCATGTGAAATAACCAACAAGCAGGCAAACAAACCTTAATATGTTCGAAGATCATTTCATAAAAGTCTGTATACACGATCACCACGTGTGTGTCTGGCATCCATTATGAAAGTCGTCAAATCAGGTTCGTTGATGGACCATTATAATTTAGTTTAATCAAATCAACTACTGTAAACCCCACTGCCCATAAACCCGAAGTCGGGTTTAACTTGAAACCATAAACTGCGGCTTAATCGAACCCGATATCAGAATATGGGACTACGCCAGTCTGTTCTCCGTCATTTACATTAAGCACTATACATTCAGCTGGCGTACATAATTATGATTAATTCGGCAACAATATAAAAATGACCTTTCACCCGGCGCGGAGCATATTTAGCTTCACATCATCTCCATAGAGCGCTTTCAGCCTTTAAAATCATCATGACAGTGTATACGTACAATGGCATCTATTGTGATCTATGTCATCTATCAGTAATAATAAAGAAACACCACTACAGATTTCTCATGAACGGACACAATAATTAGTACATCAATTACTAATATAGTGCCATTATGATTAACTCTGTGACCGGGTACGCAAAAGGGTTTTTAATGAGAATGGCCTTTCCAAATCACGATGAAAAGTCATTAGCTTATTGTCTACTTTAGATATGAACTCATTTACTATCCTTACGACATGTCAGGTTTCTAAGACCGTCCATTAAAACATATGACAGGTTTTAAAAGCCGTTATTTAGAAGAGGTCTGCTATAATAACAGAGATTTACATTTCAAGTCAAGATGACTAAAAGGGAAGTTACATAAACATAATGGTAGCCTGTTTAACCTTTTCTGGTACACTAACATGTAAAACGGTTATGAGTTTCTTTATTTGTATTTTATGATGTCAGAAACAACAATAATGCTATTGTAAAAAATAAAAAAAATATCTTCTTTAAAATAAGTAAATCGAGCAATTGGTTCATTAACTAAACAAAACAAAATTCCATAATGGCGTTTTAACCATAGTGTTCAAATTTGTTTTTGTTTTTTTACTTCGATTCCTTGTGTAATCAGTTTGAGGCGATGTTTGCCAACAAAACACTTTATCTTGTACTTAATACTTGTGACTGTCCAATGGCCATACAAACAAATGGGAGTATTGCTTAAACCATGTAAACGGTTGCAAAATCTGTAACAAAAGAATATAATTTATGTGAACATTATCGGGAATAGCACTGTACATGCAGACCTTTAAACGCAGCAATAACGGAGATTAACGAGATAACACAATGATATACCCAGTTGAGACTGTAATTTATGAACATACAACCCACCATATTACATGTCAGAATCGGTTTGTTATCTCTATCAAAAAGAAGAATACATAACCCCTTTTCCCCTCCAGCTTTCCTACTATTCCCTGTATCTCTTTCACAGAGGGAAAATGATGTGAGCGGTAGTAAATATAAATCTGCATGACGCTCTGTGTGTTCTTTTAACTGTTCGATGTTGGGATTCGTGAAACCAAGCATGGGTTTGGAAATCTAGCCTGAGATAGCGATCGAGCTGTTCCGTTTTGTCCTTGCAATAACAGAGCTAATGGCGGATGGCGTAAGAGACAAGACAGGTGAGATATAGCACCATTCTTCTGGACGCGTTAAAAGCTCAAATCTGACCCGTTTGTATCGTGTTTCGCACATAATTTGCCATCAAACCATTTTCATCATGGTCTTTTCCCATAGCTGATACAACCTCAACAAGGCGACATTCATGTTTATAATGGTCAGCCCAGTTCAGGAAAGTCTCGCACAAGATGCGGAGCTCCCGTTTTTTTTATTGTGGATGGCCGAGTCATAAGCTGTCCGTGTGGAAAGGCTTATATTGTAGAAGTGGTATAATGTCCGGAACGCGTGACAGGAAAAGGGGTTTGGTGTCAAACTAAAGAGCTTCAAAGAAGATATTACCCAAGCAGGATTCCCTCTCTCTTCAACAACGCTCTGTCTCTTCCCTCTCTGTGTCTCTCTCCTCGTCTAACTATCTCAGTTTCTCCATCTCCGTCGCATTATGGTGTGCCATGAGTATCGTAGGAACACCTCTTGAGGTTACCCTTTCCCCTATTTTGCCCCATTACTGTTGAGGCCGTTCTTTTTCTTCTCGCCTCTATCAAAACACATTCAGTGAGAGCAACTAATAACGAAATTGAATGAAACAACGAGGATGTATAGGGCAATGTTCCAAATAGAGAGAGAGAGAGAGAGAGAGAGAGAGAGAGAGAGAGAGAGAGAGAAAGAAGGGCGGATATACAATCTTGCCTTTTCAATAATATACCGAATGAAACCTTGACTGCTATACAAACCAGGGGGATAAAGAGAGATTATTGGTAAATGGAGATAAAGAAGGAGCGTAATATATATGGAGTAAGAGAGAGTGAGAGAGGGGGGAGAGAGAGAGAGAGTGAGAGAGAGAGAGAGAGAGAGAGAGAGAGATAGAGAAAGAGAGAGAGAGAGGGAGAGAGAGAGAGAGAGAGAGAGAGAGGGAGAGATAAAGAGAAAGATGGGTGACAGAGAAAGGGTACAGAAACTAGAAACTTGTTGAGAATGGCGAACTGTATCTTGGGACTTAGTTTAAGTGCATAGTGTGGTTTTAAGTGAGAGCTGATGGGATCGAGTATAAAGTGAAATGGGATCTGGCAAAGGGAGTGAAAGCAAGACCAAAATTCATATTCAAGCAGTATATATACATGATGAATGTTTGAGCAGAAAAATGCAGGCGTTATTCATGAACAGGAAATGAGAGTCTATGACAGAAAAAAGAAGGACATTTGACTGAAATTAAGAGTGGGCTAATCTGGATTGTGTGAAAAGGTTAAACATTGATGGGCGAGGGCAAAACAATCATACGCTCAGATGATCTGATTTCATGGTGTGTTTGAGTCCTGTATGAGGTGCGTTAGATCGTGACTGCCTAACCTTGAAATTGTTGAATAGAAGGAGAGGCATTCTGCTGTAAGCCGGTAATGAAGTCTTAACCCTCCGGTTCCAAGAGTTTAGTTTACCGTGGTTAATCCGCATCTTAATGACTATGGCGGTAAGCTGTTGCTTTATTATCATGCTATTACACACACCAGGCGCGGAACCAGGCTAGCAAAGGGGGGGGGGGGGGGGGGGGGGGGGTGGAATGATTTGTTCCAGCCATAGAGATTTGAAGAGTAAGCAATTCCCTCATTTAAGTGAGTGTTATTACCCAATCAAGAGGAGGATTCGGGCTAGTCAGGAGAGAGGGGTGGGGATGAAATTGTTTCATAAACCATAATGACATTGAATTGCTTTCATTTTATCCTGCCGTCCCTCACATCCCTGTGTCGAATACAGAGATTGAAAGGGTAAGCTATCTCTTCATTTGTGATCGTTTTTTTTTTGTTTTACTAAATGCAAGGGTAGATCCAGACATTTTCAAAATGGGAGGAGGGGATGGGGGATGAGGGCTTGAAATGTTACATTACATTGATTTTATAATGCCTTACATCCCGAAATAGGAAATGTTTATCTCTGAAAAGTGAGATAATTAAATCATTTTTTTTCTCCAGTTCCCGTTCACACGCTTAATTGTTCATGTGTTTATCGGTCTGAGTTAGATAATGCCCTGACCTCAAGATTCCTGGCGGGGCACTTACCTTGGTAACACTTCAAAGGTTTTCATTTTAAAATTTTGTCGAACTCTCCCTGTACTGCTTTATTTATATTTCTAATTCGTTCCTAACGTCGCTTCATCATCATGATCATTAAAATCATTCAAACACAAACATCTCTATGATTATTGCAATACACAATATTGGAAGGCTTAAGGACAGCTATTTCCTTTTAAAGGATGTGTACCACATTGGTACCTTTAGCTATGCATTTCTTAAACAAAAGTGGCGTCAATGTCTCTTTTTAATAATAATAATAATAATAATACATAACATTTATATTGTGCTTAATACAATGTTTCTAAGCGCCGAAGTAGTATTATTACCCTGGTTTTAGCCCAGCTGCCCTGTAAGGCGCTGAAAGCATTCAAGGAATAAATTCCTACCAGGTACCCATTTACTGCACCTGGGTGGAGAGTGACAAATGTAAATTAATGTCTTGCCAAAGGACATTAGTGCCGCGGCGGGACTCGAACCGCGAACCATGAGATCCAAAGTCCGGTGAGTACCGATAAAAATGATGAGAGCAAGCTTCTTTTTTATATTATTACTACCTTGTTGAAGAACATGATAGCAGAAATGTGACATGCAGATTAGTTATTCTGAGATGATAATATATTTTAGATTAAAAAAAAAAGTTATAGAGTCGTTTTCTTATCTCTATAAACCACGGTTATCCATGCTCTAACAGAATTCCAAACAGTGATGACCCCTACATCATGTCTGTCCTGTAATGTTCGCCTACCCATTGTTGACATTGACTGTTTCTCCTTGATTGATGTGGGAATCAGAGAGGGTTTTAAGGAAACAAAAGAGAGGTTCAGACAACATGACGAAACGAGATGGAGCGAGCGAGGCGAATAGGAGATTCTAAATCTAATTATCAGACAAAGCTTTGATTTGAAGGGGATAAAAGACTAACGGATAGATACTAGAAAGAATGATGTTGTCGTGGACAGTTGTCTCCGGTGAATGGTTGTTCTTTAATATATATATATATATATATATATATATATATATATATATATATATATATATATATGTATATATATATATATATATATATATATATATATACAAATATGCAGGAGATCCAGTAAATGGGAATACGATTGAATAATTATAACAAAAAGAGTAATGTTATAATTTCGAAGAAGAGAGCCTGAGCCGGATAAAAGAAATTAGATAACATAACGGACTGATAACAGACGGACTGAGAAGTCTGTAACATAAAGAAAAACAAATAGGTGAGGGAGAATGAGATAACTATTGAAGAAAGAGAGATAGAGTGAGAGAGAAAAATAAAGAAAAACAAGGATAGAGGGTGAGAGAGAGAGATAGGGAGGGAGAGAGACTAACAAAGAGAGAGAGAGAGAGAGAGCGAGAGAGAGAGAGAGAGAGAGAGAGAGAAAGAGAGAGAGAGAGACCGAAAGACGGATAGAGATGAAAATAAGTTACTGAAATAAAGAATAGACCGGAAAAATAAAACCCCATGGAATATAAACCGGAAGTAAAAATGTCAATGGGCAGATTGTCTGATGGCTATAAAAATAAATCAAAGAAGCAAGTACATGTACAACAAGGTCGTATGAATTTGGACAAATACTTTCTATGAAAACAAAGTGTATACAGGTCGTCGGCCTATGGAACAAGGGGAAAGTAATAAGAGTCCTTCTCGAAAGAGGGTTAATGTGTTTAATACATGTCAGTACCTAACGTGATTTATATTTTGATTAAGATAATATGAATAGAGGGTGCCGACATGCACACCATTTAACATCAATGGCAGGGGCATATAGAGATCACACTGAAATTTTGTCCCGACAACAATTAGTTATTTTCCCACAGAAATTTCCATATATATGGGTACTGGGAGGGGGCGAGGGTGACACCCTCAAACTTTCTCTAACGACTCCTCTGATCAATAATTCAAAGCATTGACGAAGCAAGGCTCATTAATTTGCAGGCTAATACTATCTAGTGCTCTTAATGACGAGGCATTCAACCTCTTGGAGATTTGGAGATCTAATGCCTTCAAACAATATTGGAATGATATAATTCATGTACCATGTCAATTTTTTCATCGATCAAGAATCAGCGATATAACACGTCTTCGTATCAGATACACAATTAGAATCTTCTTTTGGCCATATTGTCTGTTCATTCACCGAGACTGGCGCCAAATTGTCGCATGAAATATGATTGTAGTCTGATTGTTAACGTATTACCAATATGGAATTTGCTAATTACCTGATTGGATAAAGGATTTAGTCTTCTTCATATTTAATGCATAATATCACTTAACCGTAAATTTTGTCGTCCGTACTGAATTTTGTTTGCCAATTGAAGGCTTAACGAGAGTCTGGATTAATATTTGGAGAGAGATATATCTAGTCAGTTGAAGAGGAATTAATGAATCCATTTGAAGGATACGACCTTAATATCATGAAAGTGCAATTACTTCTATATCAGAACACAGAAATTTTGATAATTAATATATTAGGGTCCTTTTAAACTGAAAAATGCATGTAAACATGTTCGAATTAAGTACCAGTAGAAAAACAATAATTAAAAGAGAAAGAGAAAAAGAAAGAGAGAGAGAGAGAGAGAGAGAGAGAGAGAGAGATGATATGAAAACAAATCAATTATTTGTCAACGTAATTGGAGTATTCTGAATGGAGTGAGAGAGAGAGAGAGAGAGAGAGAGAGAGAGAGAGAGAGAGAGAAAGTAGTTTTGCTGAAACTCTTTCTCGTATAAATGGGGAAAAGTAACAAGATCTTCGTAACGTGTCATATCTATGCATATTTAATCATACATTTTCTTTTCAACTCCCTTTTTTGAGATTGGTGAAATGAACCGACTGGATTTCTATATAAATGCAAATTAGTAAATATTCATTTAGCAGAAGAGGAAAAGGCATAGGCAGCAAAGCATGTCTTCATGAACGAAGGAGCAGAGATAACGAACATTTGATTGATTTCCAAAGTTTGTGCAAATATAATCACTTTTCCACTGTTTTCCCCTCCTAATTTTCCATTATTTTTGCTCTCGGTGGCGAATGTCATACCATGTGACATAGCATCTAAGTGGGTCAATAGGGATGACTTGTCGGCGATGAGGGTCCTTCTCTGTCACGCCTTCCCCATTTTCCCTCTCCCCCCTCGTGGAGGGTCGGTGAAACCAGGCACGGATTTGAACAGGTTGCCGTGAATTGGTTTCCAGACACAAGGGTGCTTGAAGGGAGCGGTCTCGAGTTTCACAGACCCGACCCAAGTAGCGGCTTCAGACTGGCATGGGTTCACATCATCTTCTTCCAACGTTCCGCTGCAGCTCCATTCGGAGAGGAAGGTGACCGAGGCATGCCTTTTGGCACACCGCAGGAGCAAGACATTCTCATTCTCTGTTTTTTTCAAAGACACCATAGCCCCATTTTCTTACTTTTTCGTCTGCGGTTGGAGGCGTTGCCTTGATTTGGTAATTCCTTTCCGTTTTTTACCCATTTTTTACCTTTTCTTGTATCCACTTTATTGGCACGTACCTGGTTAAAGCTTACGCGACTTTAATTAAATACATATATTAATTATTCCGGTTCCGTTAGATATCTCTTAATTCACTTTTTAATACAATAGGCAATATATTCATTTATCATGGTTCGCCTCATATTACCTTGGCTTTTATTGCTCGTGTTTACTTTCATAAGACCTACTTGGGTATTGCTTCCTTTTCCTGATGTTCCTGTCTACCCTTTTGAGTTCCTCCTCCGTACCTACCTGTTGTGACTAAATAATACACGCCAATCAACATGAATATGTTTATTGAATTTCCTCCAACATGTGACATTCAGACTTAATAACGAAATGCAACTACGGCTGAAACATTTTCTTTTAGCTTTTGTTACCAGGTTATCTGACAAATTGCTCTACTGGGAGCGCGAGCTTACTCGATGAGGCGCGGATACCTTTCGCTCTGCAAGTACAACATAATTACACTCTCCTCTCGTTTTTTAGTCTCGCTCTCCAATTTACGCAAATATTGAGCAGCGTTCATGCAAATGGACTTTTTGTCGAGTAGAAAGATCTCGGCCAATATTTGTTCTATCTCTCCCAGCGTCTCAAATTATTCCATCGAGTTTTCCAACGGAAATGCTAAATGCTGGGCGATTGAGTGCAGTCCTACAGTCAATCTCAAGGCCTCGTATTCCCGCGGTTCAAGGCAAGGTGCCCGCTTATGCAAACGGGCATTTTCGGGCAGCACTCTGGGTTGTCACGACCCCAACTTATTTTCTTTGTATAATATAACCCTTTAAAGGCCAGCCGTGATTTCATTTGATTTGATGCATACATATTCTGTACTATTCTGTAAATATATATAAAAAATATAGACTGGACACACTGCACGGGCAATCTATGAACACATGGAATAATGCGGTACTTCGAAGCTAAAATCTGTTTGTTTCATAAGTCTGTTTTGCAGCATTAGTAATAATATACGACCCTTTAACCAAAATACTGCAGGCAAGGAAACGTAACTTGAATCGGAGGAAAGTTAAGGCGACCCGAAAGAAAGATATAGACAACAGTCTGTAAAAAATGATTACACATGTCTGAAGTTAGTCTTGACGACTGTGGTTAGGAAGAACAATTTCACATTCAATGGTTTTGCTTTTCGAACAAAACAACAAGTTATATCGCAATTAAATTTTCACCACCTGGTGTCCAAACCGGACAATTTTTTTTTTGGTCAAAAATCTACAAATATAACTTCTGTATCGTATTTCCCTTATCTCTGAGACAAGGAAAATACAATCACTTTAGTACTGTGGTCAAAATGAAGACTTTCAAAGGCACAACACATTAGGAATAAATGAGAAGGAATCACATATCAGATATTGATATTTTTGCCACAGAATATGAATAATATGAAACAGATATCATACAAAAAAATGTCTAGACTTCATATCATTCCATCTCATACAATTTAAGGAATAAATATGACTGATGATGTGATGTTATATAGATGCTCGCCACTTTCTATACCATAAACCAGTAACGCATGAAAAAGAGTCAAGGTTTCGGATACGGGCTTTCCTTTATTAAGAGAGGCGCTTAAATGGAGTGATTTAGAAATTACTCTATGGCTGCGCTAGACAAATTAATTTTCATCATGAAACCTTGATGGCATTTATGGTATTACTGCTGTCAATGCCTTGTGGTCTATACCGCCTCAAGAGATCGCCTAACTTACCTGGAAGAGAGCTTTTGTTTGAACGAATGTCAGTCAATCCTAAATACTCTGCGGCGAAATCGCTATCATGCGACTGCCGAAATGGCGCGGTATTCTGTAATGTTGGAACAGGCTGTATAGCTCAGACGGACTATGCAATACATGTTTACCATGTTGTGCTCACTTTGATTAATTACAATAATGCAGAAGCTTTTAATCACTCCGTTTAGTTTTAGTATCTTTTAGTTCCGTCCTTCCATCTATTTGTTGGATTGTAAATTCTTTATGGTTGGCAGTTTCCAAGGTTTCTACACCACCATACATCGACGACGCCCCAACCACCATTACTACTGAATGCAAACTGACTTGACAGGCTTGTAGCTCGCATGGACTGCCTCAAGCAAATAAAAAAAACAAAACATGCGGGGTAAAATGATGATTAAAGATATAACGTTGAGTTCTGGTCATGTGATTTCATTGTGAAATAAACTGTCTCAAAGCAATTGGGAAAGGTTGATTATGTCTACATAAGAATTGGTGTATACTATAATGAGGTTTTGGAATAATCAAAATGATGAGAAATTGACCCAATCTAACTTTCGGCCATTTCTTGTCATATTTCGAATATGAGGGCATTTGAAGAGGAACTATTTTCAGGGAACAGTTCTGCTATGATGTTCTTCCAAACTGACATAAAATGAATAAGAAAGCTCACAAATTATTTTTCACCTTTCCCAGAATTTTGTAATTACGAAAAAGACTACACGAACAGCATTTTCTTATCCTAATTATCATCATCATCGTCATCATTATAATCACCATCATTATTATTATTTCAAATGCAAAATAAAAAATAAAAAATTAAAATGATATATCACCCTCTCCAACCAACGCGAAAGAACAGGAACCACAGTAACTACATTTCGTTGTAGTCTAGAAGTAAAAATTGGTTAAATACAAGCATGGCATGGAAAAATCGCGACGGTCCTTCACTTCGAATGTGATATTGTCCATAATAATGTTTCGCCAAAAGGAATCCACAAAGTCATCTCAATAAACTCGCACAGTCATGCCCCTCATACACACATGATGCTCCCTCGCACACACCCACAAATATTTTTCATCGGTCCAGGGTATGCGATGAGTAACATTCGACTAAAATAGATCTATTGCTTGGAAGAAGGACTTAAGTTACAATCAACCTCCAATCGCTCACTTCACTACGTATCTGGGTCTACCTATCGCATCAGAAAACAAGCGCCTTGATTCAGTTTGTGGTCTCGAGGAGCGATAGAGCTACTGGCATCACTCAGTCACATCACGTGACAATGTGGATAACGTTAACAGGATGAAGACCATCGCGCCATTGAGTAACCTCTGCGATTTAGCGGTTTCCTAATCACCGACCCATTCCCAGATCTTTGGGAAAACAAATCTTTTTGGGCAAACCTTGGGGAAACGATATATCTTTCCCTGTTTATCTATTCGTATACGGGGATGAATTCAGCGATGAGCCGGTTTCCCGCGCTTATTTGGGCGTCGTCGTCTGGATAATAAACAAAGGAAATCGATGAGGACATTGCTAATGAGGTGACGAAAAGAAGACGTGCTCTTCGTTAGTCGGAGTACTGTTTAACAAGAATCAAGCTCTTGACATGTATCCGGCTTCCATGCACTGCTTCACCGAGCCATTTGCTACTCGAATGTCCGCATCATTTAATTCACCTCTTATGTTTCCGCAACTCCTAACGAATGGAAAGAAAATCCTCGCAAATAAGTTGTAAGTGGTGCGTATTTTTCCGGCTTATTGGGGGAGAAACAGAAAATCAAAGGTCACGGGAGAATGATGGCAAGATAAAAGAGGGGTTTGACCTGAGTAGTATCTACCGAGAGACGATGATTCAGGAAGCAATCTCATTAACATAAGCAATGTCCAGCCCGTACACAAAGTTTGAACACATTACATGTGTGAATCAGTGGCACGCAGTTTTTTTTTAAACGAATGTAATCAACATGGACGATAGTAACGGTGACTCAACAACAACAACAACAACAACAACAACAACAACAACAGCAGCAGCAGCAGCAGTAGCAACAGCAAAAACCACAAAAACAAAAGAGTCTTCACTTGTTCCAGACGAAAGTATGAATTCTAGATTCCTGCGTACTTCTCTGTTTCGGGCATCAACAACGTCCCTATCATTCATTTAAAATCTTTAATATGATACGTACTCATTGTCTTTAAGTAGTTTCATACTATGATTAAAAAAAAAAAAGAAGCATTACATTTTACAAGGGAAACACACCACGCATGATAGGTTATGCATGGATTTCATAAATAATTTTGCCATTTTCTGCTAATCTATCTACTACTCATTTCAAGGATTATACCTGCAAATGAAATAAAAAGACACAAACTTGAAAATGGCCATAATCAAGAAAATCGAATACCATGCGCTTGAGATTGCAGAAACAAAGACAGGAAATAGATTTCTTGACAAGTTATCCCATCCTTTTCTCAATTCTAATCTTCTTCTTGTCAAATTACCCACATTTTCGAGGATAAGAGGCGTTTAATATCTTGATGGCTCAGAAGTGCAGTCATGTGTAAGATCCATAACGTTTCTTAATGACCAAAACAATCCCGGCCACGTTTGAAGTGACAGAAGTGTTATTTCCATCGCCATTTTGCCAGAGGAATTCGACTTGTAGACCATGACGGTGTCTATCAATTAGGAATATCATATAATTCTTCAAAAAGGCATATCTGCTTTCTTTAAACAGAAAGACTACGTTGGACAAAATTAGGTGGTTAGGCGTTAAGTGCTTTCGGTATTACGGGGCCTCTTTTAGCCATCACTTTTAAAAAAAATCTCCTTAAGATATAAAACTTTGCGAAATAGAACGTCTTTTTAGTTGCAATATAAAATTGCTGCAGGTAATGTAAATACAGGATGACGGTTTTGGGGGTATTGTCCATTTAAGCGTTGTGTCTTCTGCATCGAACCTGTTTACTCTATTGAAAAATGTTGTTTGTTATACCATACGAGCGCATTTAAAATGAAACATATAAAACATTTTTCGTGGAGATGATAGCATTGCACTTTTCAATTTTGCACGTTTGACATCCTGTTATGAAATCACTAATCTATTCTGTTTTTATTACTTAATCTTCCTTTTCCATCTGCCTGGGAATATGGCAGTGCAAAATTTGATTTGCGATTGGCAAAATATTATCCCAACAGATCATTGGCTCTTTAGAACATTGCTTGCCATAGCAGCAATTGCCTTGAACACATGTCAAAGCAGAGGGGGCATGCACTTTTTCTGTCTTTTGTTACATTCTAGTTAGTCTCGAGAGATTCTTAGAAAGGGTAGCAAGGATGAGTGAGAGAAGAGAGAAAGAGAGAGAGAGAGAGAGAGAGAGAGAGAGATGCTAAAGAATAGAAAGTACGCTTCCCACTTTGCATGAAAGACATCGTGGATGCGTACAACCCCGGTTTCTTGTAAAAATAAATAATGTTCTCGGGGGAAGGTGGTTCGAGGCAGGCTTTTCAATTCGGTTCATGCTGTCACTAACAGGCAGATCACTCGGGGCAAATATTTGCATGCTACAGATCATAGGATTTATCTTGTTAACAATACGCCAAGTCATTCAAATCATCGGCAGAATCGACGTTCATACTATGCTTATGATGTGTTTTCATACGGTTCGATTTTATTTGCACGTTAGCTGGTGAATATGACGGATGCCAAAGATTTGAGAACCTGTACATCTTACCGCCTCACACGGATAAACGTAATGAAAAAAAATATTTAAAAAAATATATTGTATTCGAAGCACTGCCCACTGATACAAACAGTTCATCCTTCACCCTCATCTCTTAATTTTTGTTTTTGAATGACACGATTATCTCAAGCCTATAATCATGATAATATGTTATTACAAAGGTTTTCTATTTATCTTGTAGTTCTATGATTTACCTGCTTAACCTCCGGAAAAAGTTCCTGAAGAAACTGAGGATACCTTAATTGCTCAAACCGATACTTAAAACTATATTTCTTGATTTATATATTCTTGCTTATTTGTATGTATTCGAGATTTTTATACTTGAAATAAACCAAATCTTGTCCCTGCATTAATCCACTATCACGATCTTCAATGATGTAACTGCAAGTCTCGAAATCTGAGACGTACAAGCACGGTAGGAAATAGACTTTCAATGGGACAGGATGTATCAAAAGGGTGGGTGGAAAAAAAAACCCCGCTACTTTCATACCTCACAAAGTGTTCAAGCCAACGGAAACCCGACACTGTCTTTTGTACAAACTGGCTTTGACGTACGTGAAGTCATCTCACTTTCATAAAATGGCGTTCTCCTAAAATGGATTGACTAATATTAACGAAATTATTAACATAATTGGTGTGAGCTTGTAAGGGATAGGGATCTTGCCAACACTGGTTAGTAAACAAGTCAAGGATGCATTTCCAAAGTTCCATTACTTCCACAACAACACCTGTGACATGACGTTCATCTAGTTCATCTCTACTTCTAGTAGATTTGTTATATTTTTATTTATTTATTTTTTACACACCTCAATATCTTCTTGTAGACTTTTGGTTTCTCCAAGTATATGTATTTTTCATCTTGTTCTAATATATTTTTTGCTATTGAATTCTCCCCCACGTTCAAATTACACCTCTTGGATTTGTACCCCAGTTTTCGCCAACCTCAAACTCCTTCTCTTTATTAAAACTCTTTTCATTCTTCCATCCCCATTCCTGCATCCTCTCTTTATTCTAACCGTCAAGACATTTTGGCTTACCCCTTCAACAAGTTTAATTTCACACAGCATCATGTTTGATTAATGTTCAATATAAGCATTTCAACCGATACGAGTTTGACATCGTTTTTCATGAGTGGGTTGATATTTCTTACACTACGGGTGCATTTTTATACAGTATTATATGTTCGACCTTTTATCCTGTTATAAAATTCTGCTTTAACAATAATATTGAAGAGCTTCATTCCAAAAGGAGCTGAATCCACATTCAGCGCTTTTGAATAAATTCAATTTTCTTAAATCACCACTCTCCCTTGTCCACTGTTACTTCATGCTTTTAAAAATCTAGCAATGAATTTTAGTTTTTAAAGAAATATTTTTAATTTTAATTTCCAGGGATTTAGCCCCTTTTAGAATGAAACCATTAGTTAGTCGCTTTTCTTTTTCCTGCACATCTTAACAATTTTAACAATCGAAATTCATCAAGAAACACATTAATATCTTTTCAGATGTTTATTTGTTGATATATATATATATATATATATATATATATATATATATATATATATATATATATATTTCATGAATCTGTCATCTTTTCTAAAGACAAGGACTTTTCGATGTTTCATTCCAAAAGGAGCTAATTCCCCCAAATTTTCATAAATATATAAAAATTCTGTTTATCTTATCAAAATTTTGCACTGATGATCTCGACTGGTAGCAGCACCATATGCATAAAAATCTTATTATCAGATTTTTCCTCAGACTAGATGTTGCAGTATTTATTTTAACAGCAACGTTGTTTGAACTTTCTATTTATATCAGCCCTTCTCAGTGCAATGTCAGCCTTTTAAAAGCCTCTTTGTGTTTTCTCTCATATTCAACACTGATGATTCTCCTTCACTTTTTTTCATTTCCAGGTGAGAATCCCGCCCAAGAGAGGCATTCTTCCTCTCTCTTCTCCTCTAGTTAGTCCTCCTCATCTCTTTTGTTATTCCTCTCATCATATCCTCTGTTGCATCTCTCAATCCATCTCCCTTTTTCCGCTGTCAACCTCTCCTCTCTTCGTCATCATCTTACCAACTCCTCCAGTAAGAAGTAGCTCGGAGCACTCACTGCAACCCGACCTATCTAATGCATCACCATTAGCCACTGCCAGCTCGTTTCAAAATCTCTCTTCCTCACCCTGCCCTTGTCTCATAAAATAAACATTGTTCGTGGCGAAACATTTCGCGGTAATGTTCTACCAAGAGAATCATTATTCCGCTCTCATTTCTACCCACGGTCTTTCTCTCGCTCCATTATAATGGATCGCTACCTTGAGCAATGAGGCGAAGCTGGAACTATCTCCGGCGTTTCCTGAATTGTCCTCTTACTCCTTTGATATCTGAATCCATTGGTGATTAGACACTTTAACCTTGCCTGGGAACAAATGGGATTGCATGAATGTGCACTGATCTCTAAGCCGAGAGCTGTTCAAGCATTCCTTGTTGGCAAACTTTCACCAACAAAACGTTTGCCAATCGCAGATTCAGATGGAGAGCAAAGATCTGCATTTGAGCTGGAAGAGCGAAAGTACAAAATAAGTGTTCACCTTTTTTTGTCTCCTAAAGACAGATTATCTACATTTCATGTTACGTCAGAAAACTGTATAGAGAGTTATAACACTGGTTGTTTAAATAGATGCGTATATCTGTAGGGTGAACGATGGCTCAGGAATTAAGTCTTCAAAGCACTTCTTGTGCAAAAAGTGAAAAGGTAACAGCCGTGTGAATAATAATGTCATCCCATCGCTCTATATAACCTACGCTATTGGCCAAGACATTCATAAAGCGGGGTAAGGCTTATCACAATTTTACATGAACTCTTTCCTGGCTTTAGTCGACTAATAGACCAAACATTGGACTGCCACAGTTGACTTTTTTCAGACGCAGAATGTACATGTACCTTATAACCTTTACATTGTGGCAGTCTCAGGTTTCGATCCAAAGCAAATAACGAGTCGAAGACCAAAATGCACTTAAAGTATTTTGACTCTGCTATTTCGCATTTTGATACCGTTGTTGTTGACCCGTGTTAATAATGGCAATCAGTCAATTTTAAATATGATCACCAACATGTTTTTTTTTTTCACAAACAGATGTTAGTAAGAAATTAACACTATTGACATATCTCTTTTATTTTCAGTTACAAAATGGTACCGTCCTAACAAACCTGCTCGAAGGTTTCTCAGAATTTTTTTCCCTATGTCTCTCGGGTGCAGACAGGGGGCTTCCTTTGGGATACCTCAATACCAACGGCATTTTACCATTTTATAGTAAAACTGTAGCGGACTAATTGTAAATGACGTCACAATCGTATTTTAATACACTTACTTCACATCTTCTACAGACTTCCACGTACACAGTAGAGCGATAACGCGACCAAACCAGTATGAAATGAAGCCGGGTCGTATATTCTCTCAGAGCAACCATCAATACGGGTAATTTCCCAGCAGATCGACATGAAATAAACATTATCAGACAAGCATGTCAAAACGTACAGATTAGGAGAGACAGGGAGCGAGAAAGAAAGCAACAGGCAACTGCTATTTTTATCCTGCGTTAGCGCTACGCCACATGTCTCCTGGTTCATCGCTTCGTAAGCCTCCATGGGATTCCCAGTTTTTACCTCCATGTTTTGCATTCACTTGAAGCTCTACAAGTGGCACATATACGGGACATTGAGTAGAGCAAGAACCAGATGATCGAGGAACAAGGATAGCGGGAAAATACGGATAATTAAACTACGTGTAATTTCTCCGTTGTTCTTTAAAAGACAATCTGTATCATAGGAGGTCAGACTTTATATGACAAGCGAAGACGGCGAATTATTTACAAGACATTGCACACTTGTCCCTAAACGTAGAAAGTGTTATGACAGCATCCTTCTCACGGCAACATTATCATCAGCTCTTTAAATATGCACTAATAAAAGGTTATACGACCTTTGAAGGCATATTGCGTATTGCATTTCCCCTTACTTTCTTGAAGAAAAGATCAGTTGACATGGTTGATATCTCTTAACGGTACTTCATCCTGAAAACACTTAACGATCTAGTCATCACAAGCCCAACACACAATTATCTTTATACGAGGTAAATTATGTATACTTTCAGGAGTTATCGTATGTGACAGACTGTTAGCCCATGAAATCATTTAGCGGATCGGTTGAGTAACTTGGTGTGGAATGAAATGGTGCTCGTTTTATTGATAATGAAATAAAGTATGTGTATTCACTGTTGCAATTGATTTCAGCGTCACCCTGGTATGCTTGATTTACCTATTAAATCAATTTCTGGTTTCACTCCTTCATCCACTCACGACGCCTTTATTTAGCGCGTCAAGTAGCGAATCAGATAACCAAGGACATCTTAATATTTTATTTTCCTGTAGATTTCCTGCAATATTTATTTCATGAATAAAACTCACCCTGCTTGAACCGCAATCTTGTACGACGCTGAATCCTAATTCAGTCTATAATGTTTGGATTTGAAATGGCGATGTAATATTTATGACGCAATTAGGATAAAACCACTCTATTTTAGCGCCTTGGACAATACAATTCAAGAATGAAATGAAAGTCATGGGCCAAGCACTTTAATTTGCTACCCATCCCACAGGCAACATGTTAATACTTTAAAAAAAATAAAATTTAAAGACTTTGGTCAGATGCTATGAGCATTACTTTAGGTCAGAAAGCAAGTGAAAAGAAAAATACTTGAGCAGAAGGTATAAGTGAGCCAATCAAAAGTTTCTTCTTAGACTTGACTCAGGGCAAAGTTACCAAATGTGAACAAGGAAAATTGTCATGCAAAAAAGAGGAGCACGCCCGTTAAGCTACTGTTTCATTGTAGTAGGTTATGAGTCAACAGGTTTGTATATAGCAATGTATATTGGGAAAGAAAAAGAATAGATTCACATCTTGTTAAGATCGAAGTTATGAGATTGATATCCGGGTATATCCACAAGAAAGGGACATTTCGGCGGGTTGTTATGCACCTCCTACCACACATTATGAATAATTTCAAAGTGTGATCCATAGAGAAATGTGCTTTAAAAAGTTGGAACTTAATTTCATGAATATGTACTTTCTAAATCATCCTGTTATACAAGATTATCATAGAACGTTCGCAACACGACGATAAACATACCGTCTCATTACCAAAAAAAAAAAAAAAAAAAAAAAAAAGAAGAAAAAAATCTTACTAAGGTTAGGTTAGACTATGTAACAGATAAAAGAAAATATTGTTGTGGATTCACAGATCCAGGTTTAAGTTATAGTCCATGTCATGTTTTCATGTGTTTTATGCCCTTCATTTGAATGCAAATGGATCTGAACCATCGGTGGAATATACATGGATCTGAACAGTCGTGAGGCACTCTATTTATATTCTAAGCTCTCTTGAAAGACGGTTGAAGAAAGATAGAGGCAACACTTCTCCAACTTATCCCTTTCTCGTCACCAAGGTGTAAAGATCGTGCATTTTCAGAAAATCCCTCTGATTTCAATATATTTCATACAGTTTGGATGTAAGGATAGGGATATGTACATAGCAGAAGGGGAGACTCTACGACACTGAAAAAAAGGAAAGATAAACAAAAATAATCAATGGAAGCAAAGTTTAAATTTGAGATATCTAACCTACGGAAGTATAAATTATTCATCGGCATTAACACCCCCGCAGATACACATCGCCAAAGAGAAGGAGAGAGAGAGAGAAGGAGAGAGAGAGAGAGAGAGAGAGAGAGAGAGAGAGAGAGGGAGCGATTGAAACTAAGATTAGATAGACAGAAAGAAAGATGAGAAAAGGAGTGGAGACAGAGAGAGAGAGAAAGAGAGAGAGACTGAGGTTAGATAGATAAAAAATG
This sequence comes from Heliocidaris tuberculata, assembly GCA_025618425.1. Classification (NCBI taxonomy): domain Eukaryota; kingdom Metazoa; phylum Echinodermata; class Echinoidea; order Camarodonta; family Echinometridae; genus Heliocidaris; species Heliocidaris tuberculata. The sequence goes on along the minus strand of CM046836.1, from coordinate 5,016,013 downwards.
AAGATCAGAAAAGGAGTGAAGGAGAGAGAGAGAGAGAGAGAGAGAGACTGAGATTAGATAGATAAAAATGAAGATGAGAAAAGGAGTGAAGGAGAGAGAGATAGAGAACGAGAGAGACTAAGACTAGATAGATAAAAATAAGGATGAGAAAAGGAGTGGAGAGAGAGAGAGAAAGAGAGAGACTGAGATTAGCTAGACAAAAATGAAGATGAGAAAAGGAGTGAAGGAGCGAAAGAAAAAGAGAGAGACTGAGATTAGATAAAAATGAAGATGAGAAAAGGAGTGAAGGTGAGAGAGAGGGAGAAAGAGAGAGACAGAGATTAGATAGATAAAAATGAAGATGACAAAAGGAGTGGAGAGAGAGAGAGAAAGAGAGAGACTGAGATTAGATAGACAAAAATGAAGATGAGAAAAGGAGAGAGGGAGAGAGAGGGAGAGAGGGAGAGAGAGAGAGAGAGATTAAGATTGAAATTAAGATTAGATAGACAGAAAGGAAGATGAGAAAAGTAGTGAAGGAGAGAGAGAAAAAGAGAGAGACTGAGATTAGATAGATAAAAATGAAGATGAGAGAAGATGAGGAGAGAGAGAGAGAGAGAGAGAGATTAAGATTGAAATTAAGATTAGATAGACTGAAAGGAAGATGAGAAAAGGAGTGAAGGAGCGAGAGAGAAAGAGAGAAAGAGAGAGAGACTGAGATTAGATAGATAAAAATGAAGATGAGAGGAGAGAGGGAAAGAGAAAAGATAATATACAAATATACAGGGCCCGAGGAAATCTAGTGCGATCTATGGGGTCGGTCGAAGTGACTACAGTCGTCTATTTCCTCGAGGGGCGAGAGCCCCGAGAGAAATAGACGATTGACTGTAGTCGCTGAGACCGACCCCATAGATCGCACTAGATTTCCGAATAAAGGCCCTGTATATTTGTTTTATATCCCTCATCAACAATTAAATATATTTGGATTTAACTTTGATCTAGATCTAGATATGACAAATTAATGTTAGATGGTATAAATCTCGCGTTGTTAAATCTATACTAGGCCTAAGAGTAAAACACAGTGGACGCTAACTAACTTAGTTAGAATAGATGGACGCGATTGATAGTCGCTGAGCCTGAGACCGACCCCGTAGATCGAAGTAGATTTCAAAATAAAGGCCCTGTATATCAATTTTCTTTTATAGGCCTCTAACTTTTAGGACTAGGTAGTCTATAACATGAAGTTAATTTTAATCCTGTTATAAAGTGTTAAAGGGTAGGCCTAGAATAGATCTAGATCTAGATCTAGGCCTATACCGTAACGTAATCGGTGAAAATCCGAAAGTGAAAAGTATATGGCTAGTATTAATTATAATTAACTGCACAGGCACAGTTAGATCAAAACTTTAGATTTAAAAAACTTAATTGATTAATGTTAATTACTACTACTGTTAGAGTCTGGTAGGCTAACGGTAAATAGATCTATATTTAGGTCTAACTTTGTTACTAAATAAAAAGTAACACAAACAGTACCGTATTAACAAACAGTACTTAAAAGGGTCAAACGACATACCGGGTAATTATGACAGTTTACACTCAAATTAAATGTTACCTGATAACCGAACACGGTAGATAAAGTTTACCTGATAACTGAATATAGGCTACTTCATTTGTTTCCAATCCTGGTTTGTTTTTGGTCCTTGTCAATTAAAATCGAATCTTTTTTTTTTCCTTTCGACGGACACTGGGCTAGACATAGCCATAGGTCGCCATGTTTTGATTTCGACTGATGACATGCGCTATATATGCGCGTTATATACGACGCGCATTTAGTCAGTACGATTGCGCATGCATGAGAAACAGCTGATCTACTGACCTACATCCAATTACATTTCCATAACCAACACGTCTTGTGTCCGGACAGGTCACTTTAAAACAGTAAATCGAAAACAATTTCATGCAAATTGTCAAGAATCTTTGACAAGATAGGTTGACAGAATTATTAATTGCAAATATTTACTGGGCTTAGTGTTACTTCATGCATATTTTTCAAAATTGACGGCTATTTTTCGTTCAGTGTCCGCCCCCCCCCCTCACTTTTCTTTATATGAATTCATGAAAATTCTCGGGCTCGGCGTAATTTCACTGGTGCCCGCGCCGTCCCATCGCGGGAGTTAGCCGAGGGAGACTACTGGCTGCTCGCCGTACGCGTCAGAAGAAATGATTCTAGGGAGCAAGGGGCAGTCGGAGGCATGATAGTAAAAAAACTATCATACTCTGAAAAGTATGACGTCACTAAACCTATTTTTTCTCCCGGAGTAATTTCTTTTTCTGGTAGAATTATGATTAATCACATGAAGTGCTCTCGACCAATCCAAGAGCAAGAAATTTTCAATGAGGGATATAATTAATAATATATAATAGTAGTAGAAATGTACATAGCTCCTTTTCCACTGGATACGAAGCGCTTTTTATTATTAATATGTCATTCCTTTGGCAGCCTTGGACTCAAAATATATAGCCTACAAATTAAACGTTTCAGCATGTTCAGTTATGTCTCCAAACTCAGTCTGAAATGCTCTGTGTGTGATGATTTGAGATAGAAAGAATAACTATATTAGGTCACACCGACAGCTCAGGCTCATATATTACAAACTGCCTTTTCTATATTTTGTCTATCTCTTGGGGAAGGGAAAAGTGAATTCTCGGAGGTTACAGTTTGTATCCAAAAAAAAAAAAAAAAAAAAAAAAAACCCTCAAATTTGGACTTCCCGTTTTCTTTCCTTCCTCAACTACACCAGCGGGCAATAATGATACATCACCGTCACATGCCAACTACACAATTCGGCACTAAGTCTCATAGGAACCAGGCATTTTGTTTTCTTATGACATTATATTATCTTGAGCAACGATGCTGTTTAAGATTGTGATGCTCTGGATCGCTCTAAGGGTTACAGACGTGTCAAAGGACCTTTCTATTCTTGGCATCCTTTTATTTATATAAAGCGTCGGACATGTAAGTGAGTTCTAAACTGAAATCACGAATTGAAAAAATATGACGATGTGATTATGACAAGTAAATCTACTGAATGATAAAGAGTGGTAATCTTGAGGAGAAGAGACAGACAATCTTTCCCCTTCTTCCTTCGCAACGTTTCTTTTAACGACTATTTTTAGTCACTCCCAAGGATGTTATGTAACAGTTCAATGCAGCTCTTCTTTCAGTAACGCATCTCTGGGGTGTAAAGATTTTTAAAAATGCACCCAAAAGGTTCAGTACTGCACCCCTTAAAAATGTGCTGCGTTTTTTTATTTAGCCTATAGACATGGAAGAGAAGTATGTACCTTTTTGGTACAGACACAACAGACCTGTCTCATTCTATAAGTAGAGCACATCAGTGTAGGAGACAACAGATGGCATAGCGGGTCTCGGGGATTTATTATGACCCAAATTATCTCATACTGAGATCTGGGGAGCGTTTCATCAAGCGTTTTGTCAGTTATTTTACTGACAAATTTGCTCTCAGCCAATCAGATGCAAGGATTTCAGTAGCTTATAACAGTAGTCGGTAAAAATCACGGACAAAACGCTTGATGAAACACTCCCCAACACTTCAAATCCCAACAGTCATTTTAGACAAACCAATGTCCTGCTAAACGGAGACACTTGTCACGTTATAATCATCGTGGAATCTATCATGTCGATCTCGGTGCGTTTGTCTTTCGTATTCATCTTCCAGTTTCCTTTCCTATTACCTTGTTGTTTTTCTAATGTCCCGTTTGTTCGAGGTGTAAATCATGTTGATATAGGGTAAAATGTTATAGGTAAACAGTTGTTGAGAGAAACAAGCAGTATTATAAAACGGGTTCAAGAATGTAGCCATCCTGATTGGTCAAATAACACCACGTGACCGTGCAAAAAAAAGTACTAACGCTCGGCGAGGGGACTAACGCACGGCTAATCCGGATGAAACACTAAGATTGTAAGAAAACACTAAGATTGTAGACCCGTTTTATAAAACTTTTAATACATGGTTGTGAGTTCGTGCGTTAGTGCGATCCAGCAACACGCAGGGTTTTATCGTGGTGTCTAACACACTCGGCTACGCCTCGTGCGTTAGTACACCACGATAAAAAACTTTGTGTTGCCAGATCGCACTCACGCACTCCCAACCATGTATTAATAGTATATTAAACACCCGCACAAATCGCTATTGTGACGTCAAAAAAAATTAAAAAATCTTATGTCCGATAGGTATACGTCTATACACTTGTAACACCCCCCTTTTTTTCTTTTTTTACCAATTAACCTTCTCTTTGCAAATTACCCGTTATGTCATCTAAACAGCCAATATTGCGTGTCACTTTGATTTTGTTTGTCTTCGGTCGGTGGAAAGTACGATATCTTTTATGATTTTAATAGTTATTTTTTTCCGTAAACTAAAAAGATATTTAATCAATAACAAACTTTCCAAAAATACTATCAACTCTCTAATCCGTTGCATGTCGTTTCTTTACTGATAAACTGTCATTAGAGTAAAATATTACCTTTCTTTAATACCCTTGTTACTATACCTGTCCACTCAAATTAAGTAATATTAGTCTCTTAGCTTTCGTTTCCTCACCATTATACCAGCGCATTAGATTACCATTTGGCATAATTGGAAAAGGAAAATAACAGTCTGATCAGATTTACCTCTCTCTAAATGTTATTTAATCCAAAGTATAGTCTGGTTTTTTTTAAATCTCTCTCTCTCTCTCTCTCTCTCTCTCTCTCTCTCTCTCTCTCTCCAATCCCGGTTTTTATTACCTTTCTCTAATTATTTATTGAATTCTATAGGGGGAAAAATAAACAAATTATCTCCTTTCATTCTTAAAACTGGAAAACGTCGAAATTTGTAGAGGTGAACTTATTTATTTCATAATAATTTGTAAACGCTAATGGGACATCAATAAAATCAAGTTCTTCTTCTTGAATAGTCTCTCAAAATTGAATTCCTACTCTCTTCCCCTCCCATTCCAACCGCATCTCTTTCTTATCTTCTCCCACTCTTTCTCGTGCTCTATCCTTTGTAATCAATCTTTAGCGTCTTCTAATGTTTTTATTCTGCTCGATTCTCTCTGAGGATAATAAAAAGTCCAATCTGATTACCAAGACTTTCAATCAAAATTCTGTATTTTTTTCAGGAGAGAATAAAGACAGACTTCGTTTGTCAGGGACTGTCCCCAAATGATTAAACAAAAAAATCAACCTTCCCCTTTCTAGAAATTGAATTCAATCGCCCTCTTTCATCCGACCTTTTCTCGTGGTCTCATTCTCTTTCTCACTTTATCTACCTCGTTCTCTCTCACTCTCTTATTTGCCTCTCTTTAATTTCTTCATCTTTTCAGTTTCCTCTCAGAATAAAACATGCTCTTGTCTAACCGTCAACGCAGTTGTAAAAAGTAACCCTCCCCTTTCTTAAAATTGTATTCAGTGACCGCCCTTCCTTCTCACCCTCCCCCAATCCTCCCTCTTTCTCTTTCTCTCTACAGAAACTCACATGAACACCATAACGCCTACTTATTTCTAACTTGATTTCTTTCAAGACAATTATAAACCCCCCTCTGACTATCCAGACATTGAAACCAAATTTGGTTCAATTTCGGCGGGAACAAGATAACAATAATTTTGTAGCGCTTAATCGACACCACCTACCGCGCGTTGATTAAGTCGTTAACAAATATTTTTGTATAAGCGATCAATACAAGGCGACAGCTTTTTGAGTAATTTGACCACGGCCAGTCCAATTTTCAGAGAAGATTTAGATTCCACAGTATCGCCTTTCGGTACGGACAATCACTTGATAGCTTGTTGTTTACTTTTCACATGAAAAAGTTATAGCTTTGCCTTTTTGACAATGATATAAGAGCTGATGTATGTACGGGAACATGGGTAGCTGCTATTAAACAGTTGATTAATTGACAAACTGTTGTAATGGAGCACAAGCCTCTCTTGTCCAGAGGTTCAGAACATCCGCGGAATAGATAATACCCTGAATATGAAAGATGAAAGCTGAAATTTGATTTGCCATCCTCGTCCATGCGCGGATTAGCATCACAGATAAGGCGTAGAAAAACAACACATAAACAATGATTAGCTTCCACAATACAGTCTTAAAAGGGAAACAATGTTCAACATGATGTTGAAAATTCAAACAAAATGTTATTTTACATCTTATCTCTATTATGCTTAGAACAGAATATTGAAAATAAATTAAATTTTGATTGCTACATTCGACCATGCTTTCCGCTATTCAAGTCATTACATCTCCCCAGGTCATACGATTTTCTAAAGAAAATTTTCTTTTTATTTCAATGTCAGATTTATAGCGATGCTTTTAACGCAATAAGGGCCTCAAACTGCCTTTTATCAGCGGAGGTTTTTGGTATGAAAACCATTCTATTGATGCTATTGAAATATCCTGCTTTTTGTAAATAGGATTGCACTCCCTAGGTGAGGAAGTTGTTTGGTGCAATTTACGCTTGTCCTAGTTAACGTCTTGAGTTCTATTCGTCCCCGTGAAAGAGAACGATATCGCTTCTCAAAATATTTCATTTCTGATTGAAAGGGGCATTCTTCCCTTCCTTTGCAAGGCTCTGTTAATGGAATTGGAGTTGAAACCAATTACAAACGCAAATTGATTTGGCTAGCAGTTCTTATATTAATATTTGAAAAAGGAGAGTTTTGTTAAAATAAATTGCTAGGGTTCTCCTTACTTCTTTTTCGAGGCTATGTAAAAATAAATTATTTTACTAAAGAGAAATTGTCCCCACAAAGGTATGTTTGAGTCGTAGGCAATTTAAGAACCCATATTAATGTACTATAAAACGATTAAACAATTCAATCTACAGGTTAGTTAAGGGTATACGCTTGACCACTTAAATGATTTATGAACAGCAAGAATGACCAGAAATTTGCATACATGTGAAATTTCCCCCAATCAAAATAAATGAAATTCGTAGAAAATTACCTTTGTGTACTTTTGCAGAATCAAATAATAGTAATCACGTTTGATATTTTCTTACTCATATAGAATCTTTAGAGTTTCTAGTACTCCGATTGATAAATTACTTTATTTTCAAGCACTGCATTTGTAAGTTGAACAATTTGACGTTTTATTTCTATCTGTGAGGATAATTAGCAGCTTAATACTAATACATTTCTTGCTTTATCATATCACTATTCTTTTTTTTTCTAAGCCAATGGAGATTTTGAAATAGATTCCTCCTGGCAGTTACGCTCCTCTTCCACAGAAGTGTCACCATTGCTGACGGGCGTATAATCAATGTGACATTGATGAGAGGGAAAGTAATCACGAGAGAACCATTCCTACGGCGATAATATTGATGAAAAACCATATTCTTAAAGGAAAGAAACATATTATTTGATTGAAGGAAAGATCAGAACACCCCGAAGGGTAAAATATGCTGATCTGCACTTGTTGTCTCGGACGTATCATACTTACGTAAATCTTGTGATGAAAGATCTCCTTGGAAAATGTGACAGCTGATTATAGACAAGGTTAGCCTGAAACAAAGATGGGTGGGTGGGGAGGAGGGGGGGGGGGGGGAATTTTCGCTTATTTTCTTTGCAAAATGTGTAATGAATTATCTTTTATCAAGCAACTTTGACCTTACCCGTACAAATAACAATGAAGATATCATTTATGAAAAAAGCTATGAATGATTGAAACCTGAAGTCACTTCATAATATATGTGAATCTCAAGCTGGTGGTTTTTTTTAATGGGGAGGGTTTTCGAAAATTTTCTCTCTAAAGTAACTCCCCATGGCTCTACGCAATACGGATAGAATGTTGTGTTGTCCCTCTAAAAGAAAGCAACACAATAATAAAAAGTCATAGTGTATCCTGAAACAAATAGAGTTGTTCGACAGAACATCTCAGTAATATTTTAAATTCGCAAATACGAAATTCCCATGTTGATATTGATCTAGAATATAAAAACATAACTTTATTATTATTCATAAAGTTTCGTTTAAACTTTCACCAATCTGTTTTTCCATTTTTTCTTCTTTCCTTCAGAGCAACTAGATCAAGTTTGGATGTCCATTTAGAGTTCATATACAATTGATGGTTAAAACTACAGGTTTCTTATTTCTTTTTGAAATATAGTTATCTCACGATGAATGATTGTGCATATCTCTAATACCCTGATGTGATTTTTATGAAATAGCTAAAACATTAAACAGCTCTTGAAATTATGGGAACTCGTTTCCAGTTTCCTTCTTTCATTGAAATCCGTGGATTGTATGACGGGTTTTGGATTGAGAATAATCAAAGACACGAAGAAATGCAGCGCGACTTTTTGCCCAAACATATCAAATGTCTATCATAAAAGGTCATTTTGAGCATTACGGGCAAATAAGCGTGGTATGGACACGTTCTTATTAATTCATCGTGGTGGACTATTTCCAAACACAAGGACGCATTATGCAAAGCTCACTCTTGTTCTGGTTTTGTATTTCGGTCTCATTTTTTTCTTTTAGACGCCCGTTTGATGCTTGCGAGGTTTTTGTCCAGCATTAATCTACTTTTCAATGTCATTTCAATGTGATTTCAATTTCTTTCAAGGTTTTATATTTGGATATTAGATGCCAAATCAGATCGTCGGGGAACAATCTTATATCATGTATATTGGATGTTTGGACTAGCATTACTTCTAAAATGGAATAGATTTTATTGAGTGCAGAAATGCGAGCAAAATCATAGTTTCTCTAGAAGCACATGTGTATATATAAGAAATATATATTTAAAGACCATATTCGTTTTTCTTTATTAAATCAACAATGTCGGGAGAGCTTCTTCGCATTTTAACGGATTGGGAAGTTTGTATTAAACAGTAAAATTCCTGTCATTATTTTGGTCATTGGTGTATAAGAATTAATGTATAAAATGGAAAACATTTAAGACGTGTTAAAACGAAGAATCGTTAAATTATGATTACTTTATATATATAATGTTCAAATCCACAATTCAAAAATGCATATTGAGTTTTGTTTGAAATGCAGATACCCATTTCATAGTTTGTACACTCTATAAATACGGCACTTGAAATATGATTAGATTTAATCACAAAATACCAAAATAGCAAAGGAAGATGATAATGAATGCTATGCATCTTTAGATCGAGAAGAAAATAACTAATCTCGCTTAAAGATTTTGAGTAGCGTTAGATCTTTTAAAACTTTTTAAAGCTTATTCATTTTGTGCCTCAAATCTTTTCCTATTTCCATTTAAATCATCAATTACGCAGCTAACCTTAGATATTTCCATTATGTAAGCTCATGATTTATTCTCCTTTAAAAAGAGCATAGGAATATTGAAAGGTAATATTACTTCGAGACCATTCTCATATTCATAAAAAGTGGGGAGAGGTATGATGAAAGTCTTGCTGATTCCAACATTACCTTCACACACACACACACACACACACACACCCGTACACACACACCCGTACACACACACACCCACCCACACACCCTCACACACACATACACACACCCACCCACACCACACACATGCACACACACGCACACACACACACACACACACACACACACGTATATATATATATATATATATATATATATATATATATATATATAATATATATATATATATATATATATATATATATATATATACATAGTGAAAGAAAATGATCACTTTGAGACGGTCATAGCTTTCATTATCCTCCTTTATTTGTCAAGCTTTCGATCTGTGATCTTCATCAGGACTGTTGAAAACACAAAATGATGGCTGACATTTACATCCGAATATATACATTTCAATTTCTTACAATTGTTACGTACTTGCAATTATAACAATATTATTATAATGATAATTATTATCATTATTATTATTATTACTCCGATGTAGATGTCAGCCATCATTTTGTGTTTTTATACAGTCCTGATGAAGATCACAGATCGAAAGCTTCGCAAATAAAGGAGGATGATAAAAGCTACGACCGTCTCATAGTGATCATTTCTTTCCCTATATCTTCCACTAAAACAACTTTGAGTGACCACCAGCGTTGTGTTCGAGGAAAATTTCTCGCAATATAAATGTGCAGAAGTACTCGATAATAGTATTGGTTTGTGTAACAAGGAAGACAAAATCAATGATTTTCTACTCAGGTTTTGACAACTGTTTTCAACAATTGCTGCACTATACTCCTTGCTGCATACTAAACTATGAACGTCTATAATGCACTTATCGTAATAATTATATATATATATATATATATTGAGCCAAGACTCAGGACGTAGCTGAATACCACGGATTTATTGATATCGTCAAGCTTTCTGCATTATGCCTTCTTCAGGAGCTATACAACGAAAAGCAACGAAAAACGAACAAAATGATTATACTACTACATGCATAAAAGAAAAGTAATGAGCAATACAATTCTGCTGACAATAACTAATATACAATATGAACAATATATATATAATTGTAAGAAATGAAATGAGAGAATAATGGTTGCGTAGCTTAATTCAAAGTTCCCCAGAGCTGTCCTCCCTTTTTTGAAATTTTTGCAAAGGTTGAAAAAATGTCTCCGCCGGGAATCGAACCCGGGTCGTTGGCTTAGAACGCCAATGCCTTAACAACTAGACCACGGAGACAGGCCAGTGATTTCGGCGACACCAGATTCAATTGACCGACAGATTGACAAATCTTCAACCTCTTTAATTAATTCCTTTGTCGGGGGCAGGTGAGTTTTGAACAATGACAAGCCGCATGCCTCAGCTGGATCCAAGCGAATGCTTTGAGATACATGTATACATTAGAATAATTATAAACAATTGTAAGGAAATAACATATACAACAGCTTTGGCAACTCTCGTGGAAATAATTATAATTGTAAGAAATGAAATGAGAGAATAATGGTTGCGTAGCTTAATTCAAAGTTCCCCAGAGCTGTCCTCCCTTTTTTGAAATTTTTGCAAAGGTTCGATTCCCGGCGGAGACATTTTTTCAACCTTTGCAAAAATTTCAAAAAAGGGAGGACAGCTCTGGGGAACTTTGAATTAAGCTACGCAACCATTATTCTCTCATTTCATTTCTTACAATTATAATTATTTCCACGAGAGTTGCCAAAGCTGTTGTATATGTTATTTCCTTACAATTATATATATATATATATATATATATATATATATATATATATATATATATATATATATATAAATTGATATAGTGATAAACAATGTAAAGTTTAATATCATTAAAATCATTACCTGTTAGGATATTGGATATTAGTCATTGTCAGCAGAATTGTATAGCTTATTACTTTTCTGTTATGCATGTAGTAGTAGTATCATTTTGTTCGTTTTTCATTGCTTTTCGTTGTATAGCTCCTGGAGAAGGCATAATGCAGAAAGCTTGACGATATCAATAAATCCGCGGTATTCAGCTAGGTCCTGAGTCTTGGCTCATTTCATTTATCTAATTTATCCAACCAAGAATGCCCGTCATGTTGTGCTTAAGCCAAATCCTTACAATTTTATATAGATATATATATAAAAAACTCTTTTTTTAAACTGAAAACTGACAGATCATATAAAAAGTCATAAATGATGCTAAAACTATATTTTATCCACTACATGTACTTCATTTCACTAAAAAAAAAAAAGACCAGTGTGTGAAATAGGAGCTTCAGAAAAAACAACAACAACAACTTCAGAGGTCTTTTGTTAATATTAGAAACCAACAAGGCCCTAAAATAGTGTAACTTTTACACATATCGAACAAGCTAGTTGGCATTCATGTTTTTCATAACTTCATTTTTCTATTGTGCGTCTATAGTGGGAAAAAATTGTAAATGCACTCTGGAAAAAAAAAAGCAAGAAAGAAAAAAAAAAGCAAGAAAGAAAAAAAAAAAGGACTATGACCATGAAGACAGAAGAGGTGTCGTTAAAGTTGTGTCTTCCATTTTCCCGACTTAGCGTTAGATCGATGTATTATCCTTTGCTTATTCAAAGTGACTCGTAATGGACATATCGTGTCATATAAGAAATTCGGAGCATTATATATAAGCTATCCAAAGCACTAAAGGAAAGTTTTTTAAAATGATGGCTTAAGCTGATAGCAATTACATGGACAATCCTTTGAAAGGTGTCTAAAATCTTTCCAAAGATTCCTTATTTTCGAGAAAAAAAAATTGTTTAGTGATATTAGTTTTTTATCACCAATCCTTTCAGATATTTTTATATTTAAGATAAAAAAATAAATAAAGAAAGAACCTACTCTAGAGAAATAGAAAGATATGGGCAGGACAGTTTCCAATAATTTCCTGGCAACTATGGTTGGTAAATAATTATAGTATTTTTTTTCAGATCATAAGACTTTGTATTTTACTGCAAAGTTCAAATATATATCATCATGCCAAAAGGCAAAGGGCAAAAGGCAAAAAAAACCCCCCCAAAACCAAAAAAAAAAAACCAAAACAAAACAAAAAACAAAAAACAAAAAACAAAACAAAACAAAAAAACAAAATAATAATAATTAAAAAAAATAACTTATACTTCCAATTCAGCTACTAGTAAAAATAATATTGTCACAGTGTCGGAGGGGCATAACGAATTTTAAACTTCGTTAAAAATATCATGTATAGACAGGTTAGAGGAAATTTGGCTCAATTTTTAAGATGGACTATTCAAGTAAGCTCTTTCATATAAATATGTTTTCCTGTTCAAATATCAAAAACTAAGAGAGTTCATCTCATATATAAGAGATAAAGTATCATCAAATACATTTTCAGACATACTTAAAAATACTAGTTATAAAATTAGAACAAAAAATTAACCTTCCGGATAAAGGGGTTCCTGTATATAAGACTTTTATCTTTCAATCTTCAGAAGAAAAAAAAAATACGTTGGCAGGTATTTTCGACTCATCTGCAGACTTTTCGAGGATTTTACGGACTGCTAAAACCTGGGGCGGTATTCTGTTGTTGTATCTTCACACTTAAGATAAAATTGGTATTCTGAAAATTGTAACTTTTCTTGTAACTTTTGTTGTATCTATGTTCACTCTGCGCATGATCCTAATTTACATATGCGCGCTGAAGATATCATGAGATAATTTGTATTCTGAAAATTATTTTATCTTTTGTTGTATCTTATCTTCCATGGTAACTACAACAAAACTTACAACAGCTTCTAGCTGTTGTATCTCATGATCTCGGCATTTTTTCTAGCTCAGAATCAGACAGTACATGTTCGAATAGCAAGATGGACACTGTGTGTGATTCAAGATCTCATAGAAAAGACATTTTGAAGAAATTACAGGTGGAATTCGCTGATTTTACATCAATATTTGACTTGCTTCGAGCAGAAGAGGGTGAGCCATTATGTACGTTAATTAATTGCAGTCCAATAGCGCATGGCGCATTATAAAACGCGTAATTTAATAACTACGCCCAAAATTGATATACGCGCAAAGCCCATCCTTATGTTTGACATAAGGGGTTATCCTATTGGTTAACCTACCTATATAAAATTCATCTTGATTGGTAAAGTGTCAAAAAATGGGCGTGTCAAAGATAATATAAAGGCGGTCCTTAGAGAGATAATATCTACTTAAGACAATTTTCAGAATACTAACTTACAACAATATTAGCGAGGTATTATCTCCGGAAGATACAACAAAAGTTACAACAAAAGTTACAACAATTTTCAGAATACCACCCCAGGGCCCCGTTGCATAAAACTTACCATTAAAGGTAACTTTGCCATCAATGGTAACTCCCATGGAAACCTTGATTTTTATTGCATGTTGAGTGATGTTACCATGGTAGTTAACATTGATAGCAGAGTTACTATTAATGATAAGTTTTATGCAACAGGGCGCAGGACTTTCTTTTAGCGTCGAAAATTCTCGATTTCAAAAGGTCGGGTCTGGTATTGGAGAATTTATTGTTGTTTTGAGGTGTGTGTGTGTGTGTGTGTATAGGCCTCATTTTGTCGCAAAAGCTGGATATTTGAGTTCCATTTTGACCATTGGCAATGATTGGGGCAGTATTAGTCTTGTTTTTTGCTTCGCTGTCTTGGCGACAAGGTTGTACACAAATTACTTCTATCAGCTATCAATCTATCCAACATGTTAGAATATTCTGACAACGCCCTTGTATAAAGGGGCTAACGAAACATTGCTTGTCGCTATGACATGATTTTCAAACCTTCGCCAGGGGAGAGAAGTCACATCCCCTACCATTTATCCCGCATTATGAGCAATAACACGACGACAGATAGAAACATAACAAAGATACCCCTTGACAGTGTGTTGAATCAAAACACGGGGGAGTGAATTTCTGAAATTTTCCGGCTAAAACTGCTATCAAATCTATTCGGCTCTGATTGCTAGCTGCCTGGGCGTTTGTAATAAAGCAGCAGGACATTGCAGGAACGAAATGGAAATTGAAGCCTGTGGATATTTTCATTAAATGGGAGGAAACTACTTTCCCCGTTAGTGTTAATTTCTTTGTAATAATAGCGACCTGTATAGAAGGTTCATTACTCGCTTCATAGCTTGTTTCATTACAAAAAAAAAAAGAAAAAAGAAAAAAAGAAAACCTTCTTGCAGGGTATAAGCCGTAAGTTTATTTCTAATATATCTCTTTATCATGGCAGTATATCCATAAGATTATTTTACCGAAGGGAAATTATATTCCGCTCTTGGTTATCTCGAAAAATGTAAGGAATAATGACGTCTTTCTTAAGCCTGAAAACAGCACATTATGATTTGTTTTATTTTAAAACGTACGCTCGATGTGGTATCTAATGAGCCGTGACACAACATTTAGGAATAACAAATTTAACGAGCACTGCACCAGACATGATACGCCCACACATCTTTTAAAGTTTATTAGGGCGTTGGGATTAAAGAAAAAAAAAGAGTTCGAAGGAGCTAGGGGTGGGGTAGTGGTATGATAAGTATTTAGTCAGTTATTTTTTAATAATGGTAATAAAAATAATAATTTATTAAGCGCTGCAAGAGTTCCTGATGTGCTTATTACTGCGATGAGTAATTAAATGAAATATATGCTTTTAGTTTTGATTTGAAAGTATTTTTTAAAAACAGTATCCAAGAATACGAAGAAGAAAACGGCATTTGTAGTTAGTTCCAATGTTGCTTTATAATAATAATAAAAGGGACACCTAGCTTTTTTCCCTTAATTTCAAGAAAAAGAAAATAAAATAAAAAGATTTGAAAGTGTGCACTAACTAAACAAAAGGGCAATATGATTTGTGTCATTAGTAGTATGGTATCCATGCCAAATTCATGTCAAACCCAAATGGGATAAATATAAAAAAAGCTTTTACTATAATATCAGTAATCCACGGGAGAGTCACCTTTCCCGCTAGATTTATACAATCAACCCAAGTATATCTAATCACCAATATGATAATTCCTATTCAGAGGCAATCGACACTGAACGAGTTACTCTGATGATTCAAGATTTATAAAATGATTGTAAATTAAATGGCATGCGTGTGCAAGTATGAATCGAAGTTGTCGAGCTTTAAGTACGGATATGAGATAACAGAAAACGATACGATAAGCACGATTTTCAAGTTTTCAATTGTATTTGTTTACAGTCTACTTTCGACTACTGCTATGGACGCCACCTTCAGCATTATAGCTTTATTCATTTTGAACATGTTCTTTACACATCCACGGTTTGCCCTATAGCTTTTGGAAGCTCTCTGTCAAATCTGTCAATTGTGTTTAATTTACACACGACACGACAAAACCAGAAAGATTTGGTAATTGTTTCAAAGCATATTGAATGATTGACTAGTGAACGATTGTTTTATGTGAAGAAAAAAAAAAATCAATACATCATTCGATGTATTAAATATGCAACTTCTGCTGTGTTGATCGCATGAAGCAAAAAATACCCAGCAGATTGGAGAAAAGCATACATTATCTCTATGAGAACGAACAAGACAAAAGCTGAAATGATGGGAAAAGATGAAGCTTTTCGTTCCTCTATTCGATAAGTTGTCAAAGCGGGGCTACATCTAATAATGCTAAAGCCTAACAGTAATTCAAAATATATCACAATGATATGCGAGGATCATAGCGTTAATGAAACAGCACTGAAAAGAGATATTTATCTAATGTTGCATAATACTTTAATAGTCTTTTGCGTATAGGTTACAGCGTTTATGTCTTAAGCCCACCGCACACTATACGATCGACTACGATCCGATTTTCGAAATAAATCGCATTAGCATGAAATATAGGCATTTTAACAAGTGAAAGTTACCTGATTCAGGTTCTGTACAATAATATGAATACTCAACATAGGAATTTGGTGCGATGTCAGCCTTAAATCCGGAATAACGGCCTAATCATTTTTAAATCGTATATAGACAATCGCAGGACTGCTCTGACGTCACTACGATTCGGAGCCGATTTGGCCTTTCCTCCGACTAGAAGGCTCGTAATAGGCCGTAATTTTGATTTTACTATCTATGTAACTATTCAGAACCTCAATCAAACATATTTTATGTGTTTAACTGTTTATATCTAATGCTATAACATTTTCTTTTAAAATCGGATCGTAGACCGATCGTATACAGTGCGAGTCAGAAAAAATGTAACACTTTTTTAAAATGCTTATATTACAATATGATAGAAATATCATAATTCTTGCACCACAGTTAGATAGAACAAATCTTCCAGTTTTATTTGATTTGTTTTATTTGGATGAGACTGCACAATGAGCAAAAAAGCCTTTTGTAATGATCACTGAGTTATTCCAAATCAGGCAAAGGGCTGTTGAAGCTAATGCTGAACAGCTCCTATGGAATGGTCCCCAAGATCTCCAGACTTAACACCCACGGACTTCTTCGTCTGGGGGTTCCGGGGAGCGTTTCATCAAGTGTCTTGTCATTGATTTTTACTGACAAATTTGCTCTCAGCCAATCAGATGCAAGGATTTCAGTAGCTTATATCAGTTGTAAGTAAAAGTCACTGACAAAATGCTTGATGAAACGCTCCCCTGAAGTCCAATGTGTACAGTAGCCCAACTGCAGACCTGGATGACTTGCAGACAGGCAGACACTTCGTAGAGCCAATGGCAGCGATGCTCCATCAAGCTCAGAAATGCATCAAGAGAAACTGACGCCATGTGGAAGATTGAAAGCTATGTCCGAGTGCCCAAAATGACTATGAAAAAGGACTTTTCAGTGAAGATCACTGAATGTTATGACTTCTGGCTTTATTTAATAATTCATTTATTTATTGCTTTTCATGTTTATTTGTCTTGATTAAATTTTACGCTCATTGCTGCTGTCTCTGTTTCAGCAGGTAATCATAAAACTTGGCGCAAATGAGTTTTGACTATCTTTTAAACAATGGCTGTTGTGCATTCAACCGTAACAGCAACAATGAAACAAATGTTACCAAACGACAAAGGAATATATACTCTATCCGTACATGCTAAAAATACTCCGTTAATCCTACAATTTTTAAAACAATACTCAATTCAAAAAGTGTAACATTTTTTTCTGACTCACACTGTAGTGTGCGATGGGCTTTATAGACAATAGCCTACATGTAAACTGTTATGATGAATCCACTTGAAGAAAAAATTGAGTAAAATGAAATTTCGAATTTGATTTAAGATTTCGGTACTCATTTCACTATAACATAAAAGCTGTCACATTGATTCACTCGTCAAGGTTAGGCCACTTTGAAGGTGTTTAAATTCATTTCTTTTATAGAAATATCAATTCTAAAATATTCATTCAAAAATAAAATCTCTTATAGGCCTACTGTTTCTTGATGATATATAGCTTTTTAAAGGGAAAACGATGAATTATAATAACTTTCTTGATATTCAATAGTACACCACTTTAGATTTCTTTTTCTTGATTTATATTTTTGATTTTTTTTCGTTGATGAAATACCTATCACTTTTAAAAATAATACTAGTATTCACATTGATTAAGAGTTTATGTATTTCACTCTGCGATTATGTCTTTCTCATCAACATGAACCTAATGCCATAAGTCCTTGCAGCCAATGAGTTGGTCAAGACATGGTTACCACACATGGGACAGAGCCTTGATCTTCATTCCGATACAATTACAGACCTAGTGGTTAATAATGTAACGAAGACGCATGAATGAATAATGGACCAATAGGCCAAAATACAATAGTATTACTATATAATATATATATTTAAGCGCCTGATTAAAAAAAGAAATATACTAATTTCACTGCCGGGACGACATGCAAACTTGAAGTAAAAAGACATTGATAAAACAATTATGAGAATACAGCGATGAGCTTGGTAGGACACATAATGACTTCAATTCCCATTTGAAGAATCAAATAACTCAAGAAAATCAGGAATAAAACTCTTTCAGAGGCGTCAGTGTAAATCTGTTTCGAGGAGTGGGAGGGGGGGGGGGGGATGATCGAAATCTTTTGCCGAAAGTTTCGAGCGCGATTACACACACGAGCATCCCCCATTGATACATAAAATCGGAATTATTGTGACCTTCTAATCCTATCTTTGGTTTTTAATAGCATTTCAAACAGAAATTTTACTATTATAACCGTCGGGTATGATAGATTTATAAAAAAAATCAGCAACTGATTTATTAAAATATTAATTCTTCTTTGAAAGGTGGGGGTATATTTGTATATGCCATCCCCCTCCCTTAAAAGTGGGGGATATATGGGGCGCCGACATCGGGGAAAGTACTGATGTCCATAATGGAAACATGTCATGTAATAATTGATTATTTATATATTTATTTATCAATTTATTGAAACATATTTATTCAGCATAAAACATGATCAGCAATCAAAATTACAGTTGCATATTGAAATTTCGAAATTTCAAAAGAAATACAGAAAGGTAAAGAGAAAGATGATGTGAGAAAAGAGACAAGGTTGAAAGGTATAGAGAGAGAGAGAAAAACAAAATGGGAAGTAGAAGAAAGCACAGATAGGACAAAGAGTAGATAAGGAGACTGAATTTGCAAAAAAAAAAAGAAGAAGAAAAAAAAAAAAAAGCGAACGAAATACAGGAAAAGTGGAAGCGAGGGGAAAAATAGAAAAGACTTATTACATAATACAATACCATAAGTCAAGATTGGAAATCACAATGAATCTTGGCACTATTGTAATGTGATTTTAAAGTACATATTCTTATATGAGCGCTTAAAGGATCAGAAGGACGATATATTTTGACGTTTTGTTGATGATGAGTTCCAGACCATGATTGCAGCATATTTGTAAGATTGTTTAAAGCAATCAATATTTTGCTTGGGTAAAACGGCATTAAATGAGTCGGAATTTCTTGTATTGAATCCATGTCTATCTATAAACAGTTTAATTTAATTGCAGAGTCTAAACGGTGCAAGGCCGTATATACATTGGTATGCTAGAGTGCTTAAAAAGTAATCCCTACTTTTGTCAAATGTTTGCCATTTTAGTTGGATAATCATATCAGCTCAGGTGTGACATAATTTTAATATGAAAGAATTAAAAAATAATAATCATGCCGAGCAGGATGTATCCCGAGGCTCACTAGAAAGTTGTCATCTCAGAATCATCTTAAAATGTTCTTATCTTGTACTGTTAACTTTCTCCAATTAATACAACAAGTGCGTTCGACAAGGATACATACTTGTAACGCCATTTGCTGATTGGTGTTCTCCCACGCTGTAACTAATGTCCAAGACACACCCACGCCCACTCCCTAACCTTTTACAGCCTCCTTTGGCAGGAATCCTTGACACTGTTTCATGTAAAACCTCTGATAAGCAAAAATTCTTCAGTTTAACAAATTTAACTTTATTTGAAAAACAATCAGGCAAACATGAATACATGAGAAAATTGTAATCATAATAACGCTGATAACCAATCAAGTAACAATGTTCTTGTATTCACTGCGCCGTGATGTATAACTAACCTCGGAAGTTTCCCCTGAAGATTGCTATGATAACAGTGTGACTAATGAATCATAAACACAACTTGATGTTTCTTATTTCTGTAATAACGGAGTTGCTAATCTACTTCTATACATAGCTTGTTTTATGGCCACTGTCAACCATTATTACGATTAAACAGTAAGGAATATGACATCGGCCTACGTTTAATACGAAAACGACAGATGTGTGATTAATGCTATACGACGCGAGGGAGAAGTTGACAGGTCGATATAGATCATTTGGTATATTTTGACAAGTATTTTTTTACTCCGCCATTTAGCAACTATTATCAGAAGAAATAAAAGGGAACAGTTTCGTGTCACATTAATCTGCACTGAAAATGAATGTAAAGGATGATTTCCTATTAGGAAAGCTATTTCCTCGTAAAATGTGGAGATGTGTTCTTTTTTTTTTTAATCCGTCGAGTGGAAACTTGTTCAAAAGACTTTGGTTTGCATATCGACATGATCGACATTGCCACAATCACCCAAATTTTTGTATCCCATCTCTGCCTACACCTAATATATTTTATCTTCTAAATCCAGATTTGGAACCGAAACAGAGCATTGAGGTATTTTGCTCCATGTCGAATTCATTCGACTACACATGAAATCCACCAAAATCCATCTCAATAGTCCCCATACATAAACCTACTCCTAATTGCCATGATTGTCCCAGTGGGTAGCGCAGAAGGGGGTTTGGAGGCTGGGCTCGTTATCCTCCCAGGAACCGGGGGCGAACTTGGATAGCCGCGTGCCATAGACCCACTGGACACTGTCTTGAGTGGGGACATTAAATTTTAGACAGGCGTATGCCGATCCCACCGCTATTATTACTTACAGCTATTAACTGCATGTTGCATACAAACTCGAACTTCATTAAGGTCTAGACTTGCGTCTTCCGTGAATCAATCAGAAATTATTGATGACAGGTTTAGCAGGATGTCACCTAGCTTCTCTGAACCTAATTAAGAATCGGAAGGCAATTCAGAGGAAACACCTATTCTTTATAATGTGCATAGTTTAGACGTCTTTAAAGTTTGATCAGTAAGTATCTTGAAGCTGGGGATAAGACTGCACTTTCACAGAACAGTGAGCCTAGGTATCAAGTCTCATTTTCAAACTAGTCCATACATCTCTCCGAAAAAAAGGCAGAATTAGATAATATTGAGATAAAAGAACAAGGAAAAAATATAACGGCTGGTAATAGTCCCAAAATGTAATTCATCCATTTGTTTGTTTAGTTATTATATCACTGAGGCAGTTATAAGAATATATTAATATTATATTCTGAAGGGAAGTCAGTTTTCCTTCAGTTTTTTAGCTTTCAAAGCCATTATACTGATATCCCCAAAAGTAAATAATGCCACACAGTATCCTAGAAAACGCTATCATAGAGTTTTATCTCGCCATGACTTTCATTAGTTGCAAGGAATGGGGAAACCGAGGCTGTATTCTAAACTTTGATACTTTCTATGTCTGGGCTGAACCGACGAGGTTCATATCACCAAGGCAACCTTTCAATGGCTCTCTATTTAAAGTCGAATATCAGACAAGATATATCTTAGAAGAATAAATGGATCCCCAGAGCGACCCATTTCTATATATCAATCTTACATCATCATCATCTTAATGAACCTAAATTTGCCTTGCTCGGAAACATTTTCACGGATAAAATATGATGATGGAGGAGTGACAGGGGGTACATCTGCTTGCCCCTTCACATAGAGCCCCCTTTCCGTACCACTGCAAACAGGTAGAGGGCAGTGGCTTATTATGGTTAGAGAATTTACATTAATATGTTTGTTATCTCAGCGATTATGAATTTGATTAATTCTTATTTGCCTTGTATCAAACTACATTTCTGGTAAAATTATGCTCTTATCAACTCCAGAACCCAGTTTACTGGCTACGCCCCAACCATTTCTCATTCTGCGGTTCACATTTTACTTCCATTTCCGGAGATGGGAAAATATTAAATTTCAAGCGAGCGCATTTCCTTTCATTTATTTAAATTGGCTTCGAAAATACATATACAATGACTGCATGACCATGCCATTCAAAATAACTTTTGATGGTTTAAAATTTGAAATGGAGCCGGCAGGATTAGGTATTAAATTTCCGAGGATGAGACACCTATGCTTGATCTTAATTAAAGTTTTATTAGGACACTGATATGAGCAATATCATACGATTGGCCTTATTGCATGATCAACAAGTAAAAGTACAATACAGGATGATTCAAAGTTTAATTTTGCTTCGAGATTGAGGCGGGGAAGGAGAAGGGGGAGGGACGATATCCTGCAATATCAATTCAATTCAATTCAGGTGTATTTAGCAAAGTCATATAAACTTTACAAACAAAATACAGTAATACATTACAACAATAAGATACTTAAGAAATTGAAGGGAAATGCAGCAGACAGACGAAGTCATTTCGAAAGTTATGCCTCAAGAGAGTTTTTTTAAAAAATAACTTTGAATCTCATTTCCGTGATGGAGATAAAGGATGATAAAGTATTGCACAGTTTTTATTTAAAATGGAGTTGTGCTTAGACTACATTGCGTCACCACCTGCTGTTCCCTTTTCCATATTCGATTCTGTTTCCTGTCTTAAAATACATTTGTGTTTATCAAAGGATTATGATACAATTTTGTGCACAGTTGTTCTCATTGCAATACAGAATATACCTAATATTCTCAAACCATCAATGGACATTTGATATGGGTGAAGATATAAGTCTGTGGGTTTTAAAATGATATAAGTTTACGTTATAGCGTTATGTATTGCGTGTGACGAGCACAACAGCTGCCAATTCTTGTGAAATTCACATGGCATAATGCTTCACAATTACAAGTTGTAATTATCATTACTTTAAAAAAAATTGTTTACGGGTTTTATTTACCACATGAGTATGGTTTAAAGTCTTAGATGCAACTTTTTCCTTTACATTTTGTCCCGATTTGCAGTTACTTAACGAATCCCTGAGATCCCATTGCTTTCAATTCCGCACGAGTATACCTTGCTGAAAGAGGGTTAAGCTTTAGACAGTCAACTTGTTTATTTGATAAGATTGTCTTGTACATACGTGCCCGAAGCTAAATAAACTATAATTGTAATTGGATGTTTCTTTCCTTTGGTTATGTATTCCAAAGGGGATTTCAAGAGAACTTCAATTATCATATCGACAGCAGGTATCGTTCCTCATCTGTGTCGATCAGAGGGGGACATAATGTAAACTGTGTTAAGAAATAGTTTGTCCTCTAATGCTAGGGGCACTTTGCTACATTACGGGATTGGTCTGTCATAGTCGTAGATATAGGACTACCTTGATTAAGATTCCCGTATTTGTGTTCTTTCCATTATGTAGGGACGATAAGATAAATGAAATGGTTTTAAAGACGTGATGGTGATAATAAGTTGGTTAGACAGGTACCGGCATACCTGACAGAAAGTTGCGACAAACTACGTCTTAACTCAATATTAAGAGTTATGTTATACTTAAAGCCATCTGTACTCGGCTCCAGTCAGTAGGTAACAACACGGCGAATGTTGCTTTCTTAGGCAAGCATGCAACAAAGATATATATAGAGGGTTCTGACGGCAGCCATGTTGGAGGACATAACAATAGAAACTTGTGCATCAGACTGTGAAAAGCCATTGTTGTCATGGTCTAGCGCACAGGTTTTTATTGTTATGTCCTCCAGCATGGCTGCTTCTGGGAACCCTCTATACGCCATATTGTGTTGAACTGAAAGTCGGCTTAACTCTGTGTATGGATGGCTTCGGTTGTATATATCTACTTCAAAAAAAAAAAAAATAAATAAAATAAACATAAAAACAAATTGAATATTAGTCTTTTAACAGCTAGTTTAACTCTATCCATCTATCCATATGTAACTGAAGTACCATGCCGTAGCGTTGGTCAAGCTACGTATATACTTGACAATATAATAATAATAATAATAATAATAATAATAATAATAATAATAATAATAATAATAATAATAATAATAATAATAATAATAATAATAATAATAATAATAATAATAATAATAATAATAATAATAATAATAATAATAATAATAATAATAATAATAATAATAATGATAATAATACCAGTAATAATAGTGATGATGATGATAATAATGATAACAATGATAATATTAATAGTGAAAATAATAATATTTTCAAAGAGTTTGGATTATCACCCCGGTTCCAACCTAGCTGCTCTGATAAGATGCAAAAGCATTCACGGAACTACTCTTCCTACCGTTATCCATACTCGTGGGTGGACGGGGTCTCCAGACTTGCTCTCTCCTCCAAGTAAGTCTGGTGGACGGGGTCTCCAGACTTACTTGGAGGAGGGATGAAAGCGACAGAGCGGATGAGAACGTGGGAAGGGTCGTTTTTTTCCCTATCACCTTCCCTGCCCATACCGCCTTGTCTGTCTCCTTTCTCTAACATCCTTCCACCTTCAGGTAGCTACACCATTGCTCTTAATCATATTTTCAGTGCACAAATGGCCGACTACATGGAAATTTAACTGGGCCACTTATAAAGAATTCATTTTTTTTTATAACATTACGCATTTCGTAAACGTTTTGATTGATACACCTCTTTGCAAAGAAAAGTTAAAGTCAAAGTTATTCTAAAATCTATAGATTTATTATACAGAAGTAGATCTATGTTGCATTGACCAAAAGGAAATAAGTTTTGACATATCCGATGAGACTTGATGGATGAATTTGTCTCACTTTACCGACATCTGTGTTAGTTTAGACCATTAGCGAGAGTAAACGTTACAGTTTGAAAAATTAATTTCAAAACATGTCCTGACAGTTTCATGATGGACGGAAAAAGTGATTAAACACCATCCGTCATTTTTCTTTCTTAAAACAATTTTTTCTCGCTCCTTATGGAAAATCCACATTTTCCCGGGTATTGCCAGTAGCGGAATAATCAGTTTTGAATTTCATGAAATCTTTGGGGCCTTAGGAAAATCTTGAGCGCTTAATTTAGTACTTTGAGGCATCGCGCGTGTTTAAAATATTGAAGTCGTTCGTGTGTGCAAGATCTGTCTCTCTTGGCGATAAGAAATGCAATCGATCACCCTATGGCGATACCCGCGCTCGCTCATGTGGGGATGTTTTATCTCTAGAAAGCAATCGTCTGCATGCATGCCGCGTGCGTTTCTTCGTCTGATGCCTCCATGCGTATTTTAGGGTATAAAGTCGAGCTGCCCGCAAACAAATCGTGAAGATGTCTAATGGCGGTGATCGATAATTTCTTAAGAAAAAGTATTATGTTGATCGATTGATTTTCACTTTTGATTTGATGGTGATTCAATCAAGCAATCTGGCTTGGCAAACCGTGCTTCCCAGTGCTAATGCATTTTTGGTTTTAACATACCAGGATCAAAAGCAGAACGCCAGTTATTTCACAGACTGCATGGTTCACCATTTAGGAGGGTGTCTATTAGAAATGAGTACACCATGGTAGATTCGTGGACTGTTTTGTATATTTAAACCAGGCTGTATGCTGTATCTGTATTCTTCCATCATGTACTCTCTATTTTATGATGTTGGTTTACAGAAAAAAAAAAAACATCGCGCAATAACTAGTTTAGCCTTGTACGATATGTAGGAAGCACCTTGTTCTATTCATATTGATATAAAATTGTTTTTCCAGATCATCAAGCCCCATTTTCCTAACCCTTTTTTATTTACCCACTGGGGTTTTAACAATAGAAACATTGAAAAATTTATGATAGGGCGTCATGTCTATTAGATTTGTCACGTCTACCGCCATCGTATATTAGAGTTACACTGCAGGAATAGGCTTGAAACGGACGTGCCCCAAACCCAATTCAATTGGCAAAAAAAAAAAATAAATAAAAAGAAACCATAGGATGGGTCGGCGTGAATCGTCCCCCTTCCGCCCTATTGACAAAGTTTGGACGTGGCAGGCTGTATTCCCGGAGGAAATAAAATGCCCCATTAAAAAAAAAAAAAAAAAAAAAAAAAAAAAAAAAAAAAATCGGTTTTAAGTCTACCCCCTCCACTGAAAGAGCCAGAAAATTCGCCCATTAAAAAAAAATACTTCAGCCCTTTTTCAATCCACTTGATTTGCTTGAGCCAGGAATAATCATATTATAAAATTGCGGAAATTGCTAGAGGAAATATAGTGCAAAGGGCAACATAATTTATGGCTCCATGCATGAAAACTGTAACGTGGTGAAATTATTTATTTGCCAAACTGTTGAAATGTCATGTGATTTAAGAGTAGCGGAAGAAATATGAGGGATTAAAGTCGTCCTAGTGAGGGTACTCCTAGTGAGGGTACATCATTTGGGAAACTGAAATAAATCATGGAGGAATGAAATAAATAAAAGTGTTTTTTTTTAAAATTTCAATAGTGCATATAACAAATAGCAGGAAAGAAAGTAAATAAAAAGGAAAGGACAATGACTAAGGAATAGTATTAACAGAATGATGTGTAATGTAAAGCATACTTGATGAAGGTATAAAGAGCACAGCTTATGATTTTATTTAAAAAAATATTCTAATTAAATTTATGTTCCACTTAAACCATTTACTCTGTGTAATCTGATCTTGAGTTTGCTTTTGATTAGTATAATTATAATCATGGCTTGATTTGGACCCAATTCGCATTTTCAGTCACGTCACAGGACAGGAGGATGATGATAACAGAGATGGGTAAAGAGGGTGGGTAAAGAGGGTGGATAAAGAGGGTAGACAGGGGAAAGAAAGCCTTTCGATGTGTTCATCAGATAGATTTAAGAGAGATTAGAAGGATATAGACTGCATACTGGTGAGGTACAGACATTAAGTCTCCGACGCGTGTCCATACGAAGCACATAAACGGTCAATCTGCTCATTACACAGTGTTGCCGACAAGTCTACTCCCCCATCCAACATGATGGATAGACTCATTAGTGCGTTATAGTCGTTACAGAGGAGTGGCGACGATACAT
Organism: Heliocidaris tuberculata; assembly: GCA_025618425.1. Classification (NCBI taxonomy): domain Eukaryota; kingdom Metazoa; phylum Echinodermata; class Echinoidea; order Camarodonta; family Echinometridae; genus Heliocidaris; species Heliocidaris tuberculata. Next base: position 4,989,014 of record CM046836.1, on the reverse strand, counting down.
ATACACCAACGAATTTTTCCTTTACGATGGTATTAATTTATATGGCCGATTACATCCATTTATGACATCAAGTAGATTAAATTGAAGTATTTGTACGTTTGAATATTGGTCCTTGTTTTGCGTATATCGATTGATCTATGGTCTATAGCTTCTGCGACCGAATATAGCCTTTGATTTGACTTCATACTAGTTGCAATTTGCAATTCAATAACTCCTTAGACAAGATTACGCGGTGTATGATGAGAGCCTAGGGGTGTTGGTTTGCATATAAGGCTGGATTAGATTTCATTGTAAGTATGGTAAGAGGAAGGTGTTAAATGCGAGGGAGATGTAAACTGGTTTAGTATTTGATCTTCCTGTAAGGCGACCAGGATTAGATTCCGATCTGCTATTTTCGGATGATGGCTTTAAAGGTCGGCCCCGGTCAGATGCACATGATCAGATCTAAATTTACAAAGATCATTTGAAGAAAAAAAAAATGTAGGGAAAAGCATTAACACATAGTAGTCATAATTTTTTGTATATTGATAACAGCCAAACAACTACGAAATTTTATAAAATTTCATTTTGTTAGAGAATAGAGTACCGAAGTGAAACATCATACTGTCCAAGTTGTCATGGTTGCTGGTTCCAAACAATTTTGTGCTAAACAATAGCGCGGTGACATCACCAGCACCAAACACCATTTACTCTGCTCATGCCATTTGCTTGAACAATCTCGCGGTGAACCTCATGCGCAGGCTCTTTATTTTGGAACCAGTTACTTGAACGGCGAGCGAATAATGTATTGGCTGACCTGAAATAAGCCTTTGGTCCGAATTCAACCATTCAACCGTCCTAATTTAATCCCTAACCCACAACCTTGTGCAAATCTAAAATTCTTATTTGATTTTTTTTTTCATTTCTCAAATTCTATATATTGTCTAGCTCACAGATTTTTCCATGTCATTTTCGGACTTTCTAGCCGCACACATCTCCTTGTATTAAAATACCCATAGTAGTGTTCTCTCATGGTTATTTTAACACCATTCGGGTGTTTTACACCCATCGCCCCGTATGGTAAAGTTATTATCTTACATTTCCCCCACCCAAAAACTCTCTGAGAGACGAGGGGGTATATCTTGACGGGACAGCGGGTTTGCTGTGTCACAGTGTGTGTGAGACTTGTACGGTACACCCATTAATGGTATTTCCAGTGCTTTCCACTAAGTCTGGTGTCAGTGAATTATGGCCTACTGAACATGGAAACATCCTACCATATCCCTTTAATTGGGTTGGACCTCGGTAAAACGAAACATGAAAGGGCTTGATAGAAATAATGATAATACTATGGAATAGGAAAATGGGATAATTATGATTTTCTTCATATTTAAAATACTCAGATATTGTAATGGGATAATTATATGCATTATATACTAAGTGTGATTTAGGGAAATATTGTAAATGTTTAGGAGCTAATTCATAATTAAGGAATAGCGAAAATAATTTTATGATGATTTAAATTTCATCTATCACTTAGGAGCCTCTTACGAATCAAATTTTGAAGACAGAATGTTTCCCCGCCTCATCCTGTTCAAATATGACGGTTATTCATCAAACTCAATGTTGATTTGCTTCCACTGGCTAGTGTGTTTTCTCCTTCTTGTAGTACGATGGTAAACCAGACCGAGACATTGTGGAACCAATGATGATGGTTTGATAAATGTAAGTAGCCTAAAGAAGTATTGATCCAAACATTATGAGATCATTGTTGACTTTTCACTCGATTGATGAGCAGCTTTACAATATGTTAATAAGAATAAGATAAATTTATATATATGCTACTCAAGATAGTTACATAATTATTATCATTATTTTTATAAAAATTCTTACATTACTTTCGCGAAATTGAGGAAATAAAATTGGTTAAAAAGAAAAACACAGAAAATATCATTAAAACAAATACACTTGGAAATGAAATGACATGATAACTTAATCAAACAAAAAAAACTTTGATTTCAGTTAATACATTCAATGGTTCACCAATTTCCTTTCAAAATTTTTAAGACCTTTAAATATATATTTTCTTCACTTATATGTGGATGAATGAACAAATAAGTCATCTGCTGGACAGTCAAATGTCCACCTAATGATTCACGTCCTGGCGATGACGCCCTAATTTTTAGTGCCTGCTCAAAAAGTTTGCGCAGTAAATATCAAAGCCGATTTTGTTTTGGGTAATGTAAAATCATAACAGATATATAATAGAGTGGAGTAGATATTCATCTAAAATTGACACAACTTTTTATTTTTTTAATTTGTTTTTTACAAAGAACAATATGTTACAAATTTGAACATACATCAGTTTTATAAAGATGGCTCAAACTAGCAAACATCCCTTGGAAAAGGCACATGATTTGTTTGTTTGTTGATGTTTCTTTTTCTTCTTCTTCTTTTTTTTTTTTTTTTTTTTTTTGGGGGGGGGGGGTATCTATCATTTTTAGATCACTGTAACATACATCGGATGAGAATGGATTCACAGTTAAGCAAATCAATATGTTCATCCCTGCCACAGCACTACTGCATCATTTAGAAAGATATTAACCTAAATTTGCCACTCTTGACCCAGGTGAGGAGAATGGGTACAGACAGGAAGTATCTCTTTAATGCTTCAGTTCCATATTAAAGGCAGCCGAGCTACAGCCAGGGTAATAATCCAAAGCACGTTTGAATTGCTTACAGACAAAGGTATATGTACGATAAATGAAGTGGTTAGAATTACCATCATCAGTGTTCTCCTTTTCGAACAAAAGGTTTATAAAAGCACAGAAAGATAACATCATACCAGTCAACAAACTTTTAGTCGGTGCTTAACAATAATGCGCACTCAGTGTTACGAATTTGCGACTACAATACATCGTCAACCATGAAAAGGGTACTGAAATGAGTAAGGAGCAGTATACTCTTCTCAATAGCTGTGTCATATACGTAGGTCCGGTCTTCTTTTTCGGTAAAGGTTTAATAGCCATCATTTGTAGAGGCTGAAAAACCATGTGCTGGTTTCCCATGGTAATTAATTGAGTTGTGTTAACCGGCGGTAGTCACTCATTGTGTATTTAGAAGCCCTGAAATAGGGCTTTGCCTCATGAAAAGGGAAAATTATGGAAGACTAACTACAGAGTGGGTTGATTTACTACTTATTTGTAAATTTAAAAGGGAGGGATATGTGTTATTGAAATTGTTACATAAAAGAAACACTTTTCCACTTCTAAATGGTAGGGTTTGAAGTCAAAAGTTCAAAATTCCCTCTAAAAATAATTTTCAATAAATGATTTATCACGCAAATTGCATGTGTGTCCCCGTAGATTTATAGATGTTAACGCGTATTGAAGCCATCAAAATTCCCAAAATACATCATACTGTACGTATTTCTGCAATGAAATTGTTAAGATGAGTTTTTACTTAGTGTGATGAAGTTCAAGTCATAAATCAAATTTATGGATTACTTTCCAAATATAGTATGTCTTTGTTAACATTTTGTACTTTAAGACAGGTCTCCTGCATTATGTCTAACTTGAATGAGATAATTTGTCTGCCATTCTCTTGTTGTAACAAATCAAATAATGACCAAAAAAAAAAAAAAATTCACACATAATTTTGTGTAGCGGTACATCCATGTATTTGCAAGTGGTTGTTCTTCCCAACCTCTGGTGCCTCTTAACCTTTCTTTCCACTCACCCTCTCCATCTTTCTCCCACACTTTTCTTGGATTTAACCTTGATCTTTTGAGCCGGGTGACCGTGCTCAAACTGTAGCACTGGCAATGTCATGAAGACATTAACAGGAAATGATGCAATTTGTCTATGGACGTGATGGGTGCTACTTGTTACTCCACATGCGTTAAAAGCCAAAGTACTATGCTACGAAGCGCATAGGATGGCGTGAAGAGAATCGACATTAGGTGTGGGCGAACGTTCGAGTGCATGTGTATATGTGTGTTTGTGCTGTATTGTAAGCTGCCCTGGATAAAAAGTAACGGATCACTGATCATATCACGCACTCTATTGAGTGCACTGGCCTTTGCAGGCGCACAGACAGGTCACACTGCTCCTCATTCACTACATAACAAAACTATAACTATGACAGACCAATAATTCAAATTGCATTTTAGACGATCTGCATTTTGATGTCTGAATTCGTACAGAAAGAGGCCACTCTGATAATGACTATTGTATTTTATCATTGTTGAGTGATCGGTTTCCGACCAGAGACTATAGAAATTTAGTCGTCTGTATATTTCGTTCCTATCCTTAACACTAAACGTTTTCGAAAAGCTTATCCTAACTTCATATCTTATATAGATAGGCATGGTGTACTTTAATTCGATGTTTGCAATTAATTCCTTTGGATATTTACCTTTGATTTCGGTGATAGATCAATATAATTTGAACTTTGAACAAAATCTTTTTTTTTTTTTTTTTTTTTTACAATATACGAGTAAACATTATTTAGGTGAGAACCACAGTGAATGTAAATACAGTATGACGATCTCTATTCCAATGGGAATGCGATGAAGTTTTTAATTCACTTGTCATTAATCATGCCTTACGTCCTAATTGAATATGACTCGATCCTGCCCCATCTGTTTCTCATAGCTGGATCATAGCGACATCTGTTTCATTATTTCCATATGAGGATTGCATAGATATTGCCTCGACATCCCATATATCTTTAATAAAAATAAAGGTGAGATAATCATCAAGTTTGAAGATATATTGACAGGATTGAGGAAGAGGTTATACGAATTGACTTTTATATGGTAAGGGTGATGAACAGGTGGTACTACAGTGAATTGCTGTCTAGACAGAGGGGTGTGTTACATCCATACCAGAAATTTCTATTGGAAAAAGTCCGAATATGGTTCTCGGTAAATACAAGTACATGTACATGAGGTATATTGATAAAAATATGTTTTTGGCTTGTTTGTCAGAAATTTCGCCCCTTTTTCAGGAAAACATTTTTGGCAGATTCGTTGACTCTTCTCCCAATCTAAAATATTATATCGACTCCCCAATCAGCAAGTAAGTTATATACTAAAGCTTGACCTTTTCTCAGAGAAATTACAATAATAATATATTGATGCAATACATGTGTTCCTGAAGACCATCCCTAAAAGTGATAAGGAAATACATACATCACGAGGATTTGTATTTATCTAGTCAGTTTCTATTTTTATTGCACGAGATTAATGATCACCAGGAGCTGTCTTAGGATTTCATAGCTTACTCTCATTCAACCCTAATCACAAAGTAATTATGATGTGCGTAACTAGCATGGTTAAAAATAGTGGCAACGACGGCGAGTCAAAGAAGTTTGCATTCGATAAAGGAAATGGAAAGCCTCCGGACACTTCCTAACAAGTAGTGAAAGAAATGAAACGAGTGAAAGAGTGAACTGTTCGATGCAGTTCCTACTTCGTTCATTTGTGACATTTGCAGCTAAACGCTCCTTCCAATAAATTGTCCATTACATTTGTCGTAAGCGTGTTTGAAAAAATGAACTGTTTGATATAGCCCAAGCTTGGTTTATGGCAGATTTAGATACCCCAATCTTATCTCAGAATGTAAATGGACGTTAAGAACATTATGAATCATTTACCATGCATTTGATATGTTGATTGAATTAACAAATAAAACAAAAAACCTACCACACAAACCTGCTAGTTAAAAAGAGTATAACAGGAAATAACACATATTGAACTATTTTTCCCCCAAACATTTTCTACCAGTTCCCTTTTCCAGACATCAGTTGTAGCCTTGTACCCTTTTAAGTTCAGATTTTTAAAGTAATATAATGAAATAAAATACATCAACTAAATCAAAATTATATCGTCGTTAAGATGGGCATGTTCGTTGAGGCATGACGAATTACTATGGTTACGGTCCATTAATCACAAGAATGCTCATTTTTATACCTTGTTGTGATTAATGGACCATAATTTGTCATGCTTCAATGAATTATTACTATGCCATTTTTAAGGCAATATATTTTTCTTTAAATTGATGTACAATTAATCATAATTCATTCAGAATTATACATTTTGTACACTCCTTTTTTTTTAAATGCAACTTCAAGATTCTTGGCAACACTGGGAATACATGTAGATACTAGATTAGATGCATGTTTCAAAGTTCCAGTGTTATTAAAAATAATAACACTGAATTTATATCAAATTAAATATAAATACATCACCTATAATATGGGCAAATTAGAACATCATTATCATTGAGGCACAGCGAGTTACGGTCCATTAATCACAACGAAAATTTTAAAAATGGGTTTTGTGATTATTATTACCATACCCATTTTAAGGACAATATAATTTTATTTTAGTTGATGTACCATCTATTTTATTTCATTTGAAAGTATCTTTAAAATGTGAGCTTAAAATGATGTTAATTTGCTTGTTTTATGTATGAATCTCTTAGTGTGTCCAAATAATTATTGGCTACACTGTACAGTCTCGTGTTCATTGTCTTGCGACGATCACAACCATTCAAGAAATTTAGAATTAACCCAGATACATTTAGTAGGTTCAGGGCTATTACTGATAAGAGATATGTCCCTGCAGGCGTTTCGTTGAAAAGCTTGGCTGAGCGCATCAGTGTCACCATGGTAACCGGAATATATCGGGAATATTAGGGGGAAAAGATAAAGCAGATAACCCTCAATATCGCAATCAAGGATTACGTTCCAAGGTGTACGCTTGGTCTTAATAATGCAGATCTCAGATTTTAAACCAGATTTCTAGAATCAAGAATTAAAGATCCTATTTTTTGATTGCATAATGAAACATTACATATTTAAAGAGAGATATAAAGAATGAGTGTTGATGTTTCTAGGGGTGAGTGAGTGAGGGTATGGGCCGGGTTAAGCTCAAGGGCAGTCGAATGTGAAATCCTCACAGTGCTTGTTTCTTTACGGACCCGATGCGATCATTTATTTTTTTCTGTTTGACACACACACACACAAAAGTAGCTTGGTGCACATCTTTTGAAAGGCATACACTCCTTAGGCACGGAGGGAGACACGGGATGAACGGCAGCTGAACTTTCTTGGGTAAAATAAACACTTTTACTTGCGAAACATCACTGCGAAAACTTTTTAATTTTTTTTTTTTTAAGGGAAGCACTGTAAGGCACTGGAGATGAGTGACTTCCATTTGATCATCCACCCAGCCGGAATACAACTCGGTGAAATTATATTTCTCTCCAGCTAGGCTTGAACAAGAAAAAAAAAAGAATAGATCGAGTGGTTGGCTCTATTTCCCCCCTCTTTCTATTGCAGAAAAACAAAAAAAGGAAATAAATAACAATCCATAATCAGATACATCCAATCGCAACTGATATGATATAGCGGGATGTGGAAGGGATATACTAGGCAAACGTTGTAGAAATCAATACAGGATGTACACAAGACCGAATTTTCTTATCCACATCCTTAGAAGCTAGCTAGCTAGCTTTTTTTAGCTCCTTTTCAGCAGTCTAAATGAAACTTCAAATTATGTGTAATTCTTAGGGGGCTTGTCTGATAAACCAGATTTCACATTGAATCAGTGAATTGTCTAGACTAGTAGGCAAAGATTAGGATCAGACGGTAGACGGTATTTTGGGGAAAATAGTGTAGATGTAATAATACGTGAATGTCATTCATTATGTCACGCCTTTGCATCACAAGTGTCATCTCGTATAACAATTTAATTATGTAATATCCCCTACAAAAGCTTATTGAATGGTCGAAATGTTCAATACCACATTACGAAACAAACTGCCAACATAATCCATCATCCCGTTGGGTGTCTTTGCCCCTGGTGGTTACGTTAAGAAACATTTATGATTAAAGGCCTGCAATCTTCTCTACCGAATCCAATAGATAAGGTGGCGAATGATGCATCTACTTTTTGGTATCACGGATCTTGCCACCGATCCGAGTTGCAATGTAAATTGGAAAAGTTGCCAGCGTTTGCATGAAAGGTCGTCAACCAATACCAAACTAGTTGCAAAGGCAACCGCCCCCAAAATAAATAAATAAAGAAATAAAGAAAGAAACGGAATTCATCCACGCACCTTGAGGTCTTGACTTCTGTTAATTGAAATGTTAAGAAAATACCTAATCGGGTTGACTCTACATGAAAGGATCAAGCCCCTTAAACCTGCTCGTGACATATATGGGCAGATATGTGTAGAATATAGGATTAAATGTAGAACCGCTGATACCACTACGTTATGCATCTCGTAATGTGAAAACATGGCGGTCATATCAGTGATGCTAACTTTGATTTGATTTGGCTGGCTGTATGTCACGCTATGTTTCAAAAGAAGTTATACAGTCACGAAAGGCCGAAACGGCTTCTTCGAGTATTAGTTCGGATAGATTTTCATTAAGCCATTTTTTATTAAAACGCCGACATCTTTCACAACTTGTGGACAACTGCATATATAATCACCTTAGTGTCTATAGGATCTAAATTCTGTTAAGAAAGCGGTGTGATATTCAAAAGTGTGTGGGGAGTGAACAAAATTCACACTGGGCTAATCTCATCCTCGCATAAATCAGAGAAACCCCTATAATACTACCGGTAGACACTGTATTATTAAAAAAAGTCACATTACAAACTCTTTCTGTGCGGATAAAAGGGTGTATTTTCTGAGCGCACTTTTTTCGTGAGTGAGCGTGTGTACGGTAGCGGCTGTGTGGGTGTGTGTGCATGTAAGTTTGCATCTGATAGAGTATAATGTCACCAGAACCAGCTTGACATAAATCATCAATGAAATCAATATGGTGTTTAATGCACCTTCAACGCCGATGTTATCTCCCCATATAGAAGACAACCGTTTTAAAAGCGAAATTTGACGAGATGGACCTCCAGGGCAAAAAACAGTAAGAAAGGTTCTTTGAAGCATAAACCTTTATAAATACCTCAGTATCTTTTTTTTTAACCTACAGTCCATTTGTAAGATAGATATTACTGACTGGATGCTTACAAAATCTGTTTCTAGTTTCGAAAATTTACGGATATGAAAAAGAACCATTGCCAGATTGTGGTCAAATCCGTCAAAACTCGTAATGTCGCCATCTAAAAATAGACATCTCGTGACAGCCTTTGTGGATGGGAACTATGACCGCATGAGTTTCCTCTGTCGAGTATTACGAAATAAACAAATGGTGCATTACCATCATAAGAAATTATGAGAAAAATCAGCTTTCAACATCTTAGGTCTAACAGCATTGACTAATAGTTCACTGCGTGAGGTTGTAATTTCCTGCTGTAGCAAAGCGTGTAATCCCAATATAGCAAACTGAGCCTATAGACAGAAATCATATCTGCTTGGGTAATTTTCATCCTCCAGTTATGAGTAAATCCTTGCATATTGGCATCTGAAAAAAATAAACATGGATTTTGATTACCTTTAAAAAAAAGAAGAAAAGTTTTGTGACCTATACCTTTATAGAAAAAAAAAGGAAAAAAAATGTCATTACGCCTTTTAATCGATGCTGATAACTAATATTCATACATTACCGAAAAGATATTACCGAAGAGTCCTTTTAATTTGTGAATATTATGGACGAAAGTGTACTTCACAATGATCACTAGAGTTGATTATTACGCAAAAGTAATTATTACATCAAACAGAACATCGATCAAGCTCGATAATTTCATCTAATTTTCCACGTTGGCCGTCGCCTCCATTGTTTATTCAAACATGTTTACCGCATTCGTCAAAGTATGGACATTTCTGCATAATTCGTGTGTTTTCAGGCCCGACGTTTTTGCCCCCTTTTGGTCTCTAAAGCAAGTCGACCTCTCTCTTTAATAAGATTATACACGTCGTTACCTTCGTTTTGCAGGGGGGAGTTGGTAGCTGATTCCACCTCGTAGGACATATTCAAATGCCAGGGCCCAATCTCTCTGCTGTGTATGCACCCGTGAGATTTGATTTAAGTTCAAGCAATACGAATCCAAGCTTGAAAAGTTCCAACTGGTTTAAGGCAAGTTTTCCTCACCTTCGAATGTCGTTACATTCAGTGCTACAATATCGAGTAGGAACAGCAATTTCCTAATGCGTACGAATTGATGAAATGCTTTAATTTATTAAGAATTGGGGACTTTTTATATTGCTTTTCATTTCTTTTATTAAACTTTGTTGTGATGTCAGAATAAATAAACATGTACTCGTTGTGAATCATGACAAAGGAGAAATAAAATTTTTCGTAAAAGATCTGAAAGTTTGGCTAGTATTTTTACCCCTGACCCCAGAATCAGGAGGAGATTGCATATTTCAGCACCTATTATGCTTATCATGCTTAGAACATCCAATGTTATGAAGGGGAATTCAGCTTACGAATGCTTTATAGGACAAGTGAAATATGGAGATAAAGAGACAACAATGCACCTCCCCCATTTATCTATTCGTTTGGGTACATCGCGACTTTAGTAAACAAGAAAAACCCAGAAAAACCCAAAACAAACAAACAAATCAAAACAAAAACAAAACAAAACAAAACAAAACAAAACACATAAAAACGTAAACAAGCAAACAAACAAATAAACAAAACCAACAAAAACAACAAAAAACATCGTAACCGAAGGAAACATTCCATGCACAGTATGGTCAAACATTCACAAAAAAATAGGTTTCCTTTTTTTCTAACGGGCCGACTGAAATGAGAAACTCACTTCACTTGATCCTTGTAAATTCCCTCAAAAACATGCGTGGATGATTGGTTTCTCCATGCCGGTCACGTGATAAAATGCATAGAGGCGCCACGAGTAGACGAGGGTGAATGGTTCGGGAAATGGCGTTCAGTGCAGAGACTTTCAAACATGAAAAAATCCCACAGTATTGCATAGGGATCGCGAAAGAGATTCAATATCCAATTATTAAAATAGGACTCGTGATCCGATTTGCAAGGTCCCAGATCGAAAGAGCATCTGGTCCAAGTTGAGCTGAGGAAGGCGCAGTCATTCAACGTAGTATGAGAAAGAAGATGGATTAAATGCTGACATGAAATGGTTAACCATTGCAATAAAGAGCACTTTCCAGGTATATATGTCAGTGGAATACATCTTAAATCACTACTTGTTGAATTCTTTTTAGGGAGCTGTGAAACACTAAGTACGTTTTTTTTTTTCCGTTATATGAAAGACATGAACTTGTTCAAGTAAATGCAGTCTACCTCTTTAACCCTTTCAGGACAGGAATTATTTAAGGGCTAAATTGATCACATTTCGTTCTTCAAATTGGCAACAATAATATTTTTCTTTTAGTGCTACATGGTTCTAACACAATGTAATGTCTTTGAAAACAATATACATCATTAGAAACTTAGTCGAAAAGTTGAAAAAATTGCCAATTTTGATAAAAAATTGTGATTTTGAACCTCTCAATGTGTTGCCAATTTAAAGATTATGAAGCTTATTCTCCTTTTTGAAATTCCTGGCATCAAACGCAATATGGTCATGCAACAAAAATGGACACAGTGTGTGTAGAAAATTTTGCTTTTTCACCTCATGCATCTGGTATATTTTTTAGAGCTCTGAATCAAAAGTTATTGAGCCAAACCACAAAATGTGGTCAATTGTCTTGAAAGGGTTAAAATAATTCTAGAACTTTAATAATAGCGAACTACTTAGCAATTGATACGAGTCTTAGCGTAAAGAGATCTATTTTTAACCCATGAGTTAACCCGGAGAGAAAGAGGATCCGATTTGCAAATGTGATGAGTTCCCAAATCTTTGATCTCACCCCTGGTTGAATGCTGCTCCTGATTTAGTGAAGCTTAGAAATCCTATACCAGTCGTGGATTGTATATAAGGACCTCATCCTCTCCAGTCACTAAAGGATACAGTCACAAAACATGAAACGTCTTCATATTTCTCACAATAGGTGCACTGGTCGTTTAATGGGAAAAGGGGATTTGTATAATGAGAAAATTATCTCTTCATAAGTCTCTTATTCTTCTAGTCTACGGGAATTTATCGGATGACATTCGCTGGATATACGTGTATTCTAAGCGGCTGAACTAAGCCTATTGGACAATGCTCGATACGCTCCCTTCTCGCGATCATGGCCATAATCCGTACTCTCTACACTCAAATCCTCATCCAAGCGAAGACGAAACTCTACCAGCACCGCACACATGTGGCTCCTTCCCCAAGGACTTGGTTACAGCCAGAATTAGAGTCTCTCAATAGCTAGCAGATAGTAAGGGGGTAACTTAAGACCATGTCTTTAGACGGCTATACCTCACCCCGCTTATTTTTTTTCTTTCCAGGCAGAAACGAAGAAGACTGCCTTGGGGACAAAATATAATATCTGGGTAAAGGTGAACGTGAATAAATTTTCATTTCGTATGAAAGGAGAGTGTGGGGCGGAGAAATGTTTATCATATTTTCAAAAAGCTGTTCTATGGGTTAAAACCCAACGGTTATTGACGGTAGTGCAGCGTTTTTAGGAGCGTAACACTTCATTTTGTTATCATTATTATTATCATTATTGTCATTATTATCTACGGTCTTGTCGAATGTCTTTTTCCTGCTGGTTCCTATCTTTTTTTTTTACCCATAAATTATAAGAAAGTCGGCCAGTGTACTTACATATTTAGGATTTTCCCGCCCCAGTGCCATTCTTGATTTTGAAAATTATAGCTTCCCCAAGAAAAAACAAGAAAATTAATAAGATTGTCTGTCTTATTTTTAAAACTGTAAGGCAGGGACTTGATTAATTATTCAAATCATCTAATTTTCATTTCTACCTATTAAGAAATGTCAAGGAACTGAGAATAACAATATTTCCTTTGGAAAGTTCTCAAGGAAATGTAGTGCTTAAATTCATTCAAAATTAAATTATCGAAAGACTTAAAGGGGGTACCCAATGCTGAAACAATGTTAGTTCATTTAAAAGATCATGATTTTATTAGCAGAAAATCATCTGCCTTAAGTTTTTAAAAAATTTGTGTTGCCAGAAAAATCCCCGAAATATGGTAAGACTTCAGGATATTTTGGCCCCTCAACTGTGTCCCAATTTCAGCTAGGTAACCACAATGACGTCAAAGTGGTTACCCAGGTTCGCGTATTGCAGATGTGTTGCGCGCTAGACTGTACAAAATGCATTACACTTTGCGCGCATTTTGCTATAATTGCGCGACAAGGTAACCACTTTGACGTCATTGTGGTTACCTAGCTGAAATTGGGACACAGCTGAGGGGCCAAAATATCCTGAAGTCTTACCATATTTCGGGGATTTTTCTGGCAACACGAATTTTAAAAAAACTTAAGGCAGATGATTTTCTGCTAATAAAATCATGATCTTTTAAATGAACTAACATTGTTTCAGCATTGGGTACCCCCTTTAATAAGTGTCCCGGTGTTTGTCACATGACAGGTGCTCTATCCATGGAACTTTTGCGTCTACTCACCGTGCTCATTTGTTACCGTTTTCTACATAATTGATTTCCGATTCTTGTATTACTTTAATCAAAGTGTTTTCTCCTGTCTGCCGAAATTTTACTGTTATAATAACTCAATTCATATATATTCAAAGAGTAACATCCTCAATAACAAACTATATTCAACAATAGTTGGCTGAGGAGAATTTACAGCACATGAATACTGTAATTTGATTATTTTTTTTACGAAGACTGAAAACAATATTTTGAGGAAAAAGCAAGCTATTTTTTTTTTTTTGGTTAAGCTTCGACAAACCGTGGGTGTCACCGCACCAACCGTGAAACTTACTTAAAGATCATGGAATCACAAACCGCCTTTAGCTTCCCTTGATCTTTCCCCCTACCATGTTCGACAGAGCTTCATCATAAATTTGTTATTGCCGCCACGCAAATACCCAGCTTTACTCAAGAGACGAAACCGAGTCCCTGACTCTCCGATACCTCATCCACTATTTATTGAAGAATACGAGAAAAGTATACAGCCAGGTGGGTCTGTTTCCATTGTCATGTATTCCTTGCCATGTGTGAATGTTGCAATTTCAACTGAGTCTTTGGTACATCTCCAGATGTTTAAGATCATGAAGATAGCGCAAAGGCAGAAGCTGTAATGAAATCACAAGGATCATGTGAAACGGTCTCGCAAGTATATATAAGCTGATTATTCTGAGCCGCTGATCCATTAATCAGATTTGAGCATGATTTCCCTTTACCAAAAGTCCGCAGTGATTTTTCACGCCTTTCAAACCACTAAATATTAAAGTAACAGTCAATTTTGTGATAAATCCATGATATTAGATTTTGTCTATAACACTTTCAAACAGGCAAAAATAAAATCTGGGTAACATGACGTATAACGTGCAAGATTTATTAATGCCATAAGTTGGGATTTGAGAGTAGAATAACATGCCATATATATGCAGAAAAAGGACGCATAAAAAATCAAGGTAAAAACTAAGGGTAATTATACAGGGCTTAAATGTCAAGCATAGACAAAATGTCAAAGGCATGATTGGATGCATATGCTAACCCAAATCCTAAACCAGATATTGCATTGGTGACCGTAAGGCCTTTGAAGATGAATAATTGCGACAGAAAAAAGAAGTCGACGGAATCTCATACACCAATATAACTAGACCAATATTATATCAAGAAGAATTTAAAGTAAGATAGTGATTGAAAGAGTATATAATGGTGAAACAGAAGTGAATGAGTGACTCCCACTGCCTGACATAATTCTGGAAAAGACTGACATAAACAGCTAATGCAACGAGTGGTTCTCTCCATTGGGACAAGGGTACATCAAGCAAGACAGTCAGGGATGATAACCACTTTCTATCTGAAAAGGGAAATTGAGATATTAAACTATATTATGAGATGAAATACCTTTCCAATTTTCCATTCAGGGGCTTTGCTAGATGAGAGTGGGAGGCGGTAGGGGATAGAGTGTGCACCCCCCTCCCCTTAAAAGCGTCTGTTGGCAAATTTTGGATGTTTAGAGTCTTGTGAGGAAATTAGAAAATCTGACGACCAGTTTTCATCGTTGTTGGCAAATTTCATATCCAGAGGATATTGTTCTGGCTTTAATTATGCTTGTGGAGATAAATTGTCTGCTACCTTGTTGGGAGACCCAGCATAAACATCCCCTCTTTGCAAAACCCTGGTTAGATCATACCTGGACTTTTGTAAACATATGTGAATAGTTTTATTCGATATTAACCGAGGCCTAAAAATCGTACTCGCTCATACAAACTATAGAAACTGAACAACAAATTATTAATGGGATTAGACTCTCGTAGTAGTGTAATTTTTACTGTAATTTCAAAGGAGATTAATGTTTTTTTTTTCTTTCGAAATGCATTTATATTGGAAGGCACAGTAACTAAGGTCTAAAATTGCTTTCACGACACTGTACTTTACGTTCACCTCTCATCATCATCACACAAACTAGATTATGATCTAACCAATGTCATCCTTTCTCGTTTTCAGCTCCAGCGGGCATGTCTCTATGTCACCCTAACACAATCCAAGGGGGTAATTCCATTATCTCCTGCCCCGACTCTACAATTATTATTCCTCCAACTTTCACGCTCTGCGATCTACCAGTCGCGCGGTGACGATGAACCATTCGACGAACATGGGTTGAGAATTGATGAAGCAGATTGTGCATGTAACGATGTTAATGAATATCTAATTCACTTCGATGACAGGTTAATCTATCTCCAGTGAGCTCTTAATATTGGAAAAGGGATGTACATCATTTTCGTAAACACTTGAATACGAATTACTATAATGAATATCATTAGGCTTTGGTACCTTAAGTTAAAAGTTACCATCACATATTGAACAAAGATGCATCCCTGTATCACTGGTCTATAAGAAAAAGGAAAGAGCATTTTTAAGTTGAAATAATCCTAAGTCGAAAATTTTAACGTTTCACACTTGCAAAGTCCATGGTTTAACGTTATAGATTATGGATTTTCAGTCTCCATCTACTCCCTGCTAATGAACATACAAGGTTTTCATTTAGCAAATTCAAACTTGCATCATATCCCTGCTTCTTGAAAGTACACGTAACCGATACTTCAAACGGAATATCGATTTCGAAATATCTACCTAGATTTATCGCTTACCCTATACTGCTGGGATATCGCGTTGCCGACCAAGTTTCGATTCGGAGTCAATATTTCTAAAAAAGCACACCTCGTGACTTTGTTCTTGATCGCATTCAGTGCTTGCCGGCCGTCGCCATGAAATGATACTGTTCGTCTGTGCCGTAATATCTGGAAACCTTATCCAAATTGGGATCTTGTTACAATGTTTCTTTGGAAGGACCTCCTTGACCCCATGAAGTAATCGCCATGGAAGCTCTTTGACCTATATTCCCTTAAGAACAGGTGGAGCACTGCATGCTGAAGAGATACTGCGCTATTATAATGATCCCATAGCATATCGAAAGAGATTATACCCCGAAAATAAATACCCTAGCTTGTTCTATCAGCGTTACCCCACTGGAAGACCGGGAATATATATACTTTTGCAACTTGCTAGTACGTTACAGCGAAGACAAACACACAAACACACACACACACACACACACACACACACACACACACACACACACACACACACGCACACACGCACACACGCCCCCCCCCCCCCCAAAAAAAAAATAAGGTCAAATAAGGGTGTCCTGTAAAATAGGGTGACCGTCTGTTTTCGTGATTGGGATAGATTATTTTCACCAGTTCAAATTACCAAGAATAATCTCAACATGGACACAACCTAGACAGCCTCTCTTATCCTTTAGGATAAGTATCCTTTTAATGTTAAATGTATTATTTTCATTTCCAAGAACCCGTCTAGGACACAACCTTAAAATAATGAAATTCAATCCTCAGCTACTTCCCTCGATGCTTTGTCAAAGTAATTTATCCATTTTAAGTTGTAGATGAAAACAGAAGAAGATTAATTTCCGTTTTAATGACGTTGGATCCGTTGACCTAGCCGTATCATTGCGTTTAATAATGATCCTATATTTTGGAAACCCTCAGAGAAATTAATAGCACCAGATGTGACAGCCTTAGGCTTTATCGTGATTGGAAGTCACAAGAATGGTCAATACAATTGAAAAAAAATTACTGAACAAAATAATATTCATCAAAAGGAAGGAACAACATGTCATGAAATTGTAATATAATCTTGAATATTGTTAACAGAGTTGACGTAGTTGCCTTAGTGATGCCCGGAAGAAAATGTCATTTATTTTCATTTGTATTCATATAATTACACAAGTGGGAAATCTCATAAACCGATAAGCTCAATTTGCTCTTTGTTTCCAAAATTATGCACTTTACACGTGTAATAAAAAAATAGCTATTTGCTGCCAGGTGTCAGGTGGAGTAACCAGAGGCAATCAATATAATTTTCAAATTAAATATGCAGTACACAACCCTGCCATTGTGGTATACGGGTCGAAGAGGACCGTACACATTTTCGTCTGTCTATAGAGCTACTAAAACGAGGTATGTCCACGAACTTAGTTTGTGCATACAATTCCATGATACATAACTTAACCCGTTGACTACTAAATGAACATATTCCCATAGAGTTAATAGAGGGGCACCCGTTTCCCCGTAGGCAATGGGTTTAAGAATGATGGCCACTATCCATAAAATCGGACCGAGTTTTAAAACATTCCTTTGAATAGTCCACTGGTTTGGGGAGCGCCGATTGTCAACCTCCTTATTTCATACAGATAAATGTAATAATAATTTAACAAAAAGGAATCGACTCGGGAAATGAAAATGAGAAATATTATTGATTTCATGACGACAAGAACTTTTGTTCATTCATTTGTTCCTTAGAAACACGGCAAAACCGACTCTTCACACCAAGAAGCCAGTTCGTAATTACAATTTGCGCATGTGCAGAAAAAGGTAATTTGTACTGAGTACAACTGACCTTTATACGCTGTCACTTTGTACTGCTTGATTTTACATTATCAAAAAAAGTATCCCGTCCACCAAAACAAATGCGCATACGCGTACAAATTGGGGTCATTTCGGAGTCATTTGTACCATATATTAATAACGAGCTGGCTTATTCCAAACAGACCGATTCTGTGCCATTCGGTGTAATGTAAGTTTTTGTTCGGTCTCCTGTCGGTCTCGTTTCGGTCTCGTTGGTGTGACTGGAGTATTAATCAAAAAAAAAAAAAAAAAAAACATGGTACATGTAATATAATATACAAATATATACCGTCATGAGAGGGTCTGGTTGGAAATATGGTCCCCGAGGTGACGTGAACCAAGACTATTTTCATGAG
The DNA here is from genome assembly GCA_025618425.1 of Heliocidaris tuberculata. Classification (NCBI taxonomy): domain Eukaryota; kingdom Metazoa; phylum Echinodermata; class Echinoidea; order Camarodonta; family Echinometridae; genus Heliocidaris; species Heliocidaris tuberculata. The sequence goes on along the minus strand of CM046836.1, from coordinate 4,970,701 downwards.
GGGCGCAGCCTCGAAGGAGAATGGTCGTCTTTACGTCACAGAGGGCATCATATTTCAACCAGAGACTCGAATGTAGGCAGTATGTATTTGGTTTATATCTATCATCTTTGAACTAAAGCCTAAATCTACTCATCTACTTCATGATCCACTGCACCGTAGGCCTATGGTAGACAGCACACTTACGTACACGAACAGTTTTGAAGAAGGGATGTATTGCGCGTAATGATTACATTATCATGCACCGGTGCCTAAAACAATATATACGCGCAAATGAATATCGTCACAATGTATACGCACTTTTCGTGGTTGATGTAATACGCCGTAAATAGTATCCGTGAATATTACTACTATACACGGATCGTGACGTCAGATGTTACCCTCAGTGGCAATTTGCTCATTTGCATGAGGCTAGTGGGAATTGTATTTTGTCCCATGACGCGCATTGGACCAATCAATTCCGCAGATTCTTTTCATGACGGATATAAAGTCATCTAACTGATGGACTCACTATAAACCCTATCCAATTAGCCTGTATCTGAATCTGGATATAAAGTTAGTACGCTTTTATTGATACTGGCCTATGTCTCTCTATGTCAGTAACCATTATGCATTGTGTGTTTTGAACCATCAGGGGCAAATAGCCTACTTTGAAGTTCGACTTATTGCAAATAGCACTGGACAATCAGAACTAAAAGGAAAAAATACAATTAAGTCTGGACTATAATGTATATGAGTGAGCAATCTCAAAATTATTCGTTTGTTGTATATAAAGGGATATCTCCTTGATACAAGTTAAAATTGTAATTTTTGTCAGATTTGTGGCTTGAAATTTCCAATTACCATGGGATTACGTGACATATATAGATTCTTAAATGACAAGCCGGTTACCATGGTATTCAGAATATCTAGTTTTCAGAATTAAATGACAGAACTTCATGATGATCAAATACATGTATAATAATAAGAGTGACACGGTTCTTTCAATTTTAACCCATTTTTTTAAAACTACATGTTTGTTTCTTGGTTATTTCAAAAAATATATATAATTAACCTTTAATTACAATGAGGGATCGTGAGGTGAGCGCCGAATGTTGTTGCACGTGCATGAACACTCACTAAGGAGGAGAAGAATTATCTTTAAAAGGTTCTTGACTCGATGTTTTTGAACGATTTCAGAAAGATTAAAAAAAAAAGGGTATTCATATCCTGTCAGTCAAACCTCGAATTATTCAGTTATTTAAGGAAAGGCCTAATGATTATTTTCAAGGGCTGGACAGTACAAATGTGATGATTAAAAAAGAAAAAAGGCCCTTTAAAATCCGGCTACGATGTCTTTGACAGTGGTATATTGTATCAGCTTTAGATTCATCTTCATTCTCTTAATTTCCAACCAGTCGCGAATAATTTGTGCAAATGTACATGTAACCAACACGCAGAGTAGATATAAATCAGATGAAGAAGTGAGGGGCGGAAAGGTTATGCCTTAAAGAGAACAAAGAGGTATTGCAGCTTGACAAATGCTTCGTCAAAGTAGTAGTAACAGTAACAGTATTATTAGTATTAGTAGTATTAGTAGTAGCAGTGGTAGTAGTAGTAGTAGTAGTAGTAGTAGTAGTAGCAGTAGTAGTAGTAGTAGTAGTAGTAGTAGTAGTAGTAGTAGTAGTAGTAGTTTTAGTAGTAGTAATAGTTGTTTTTGTTGTTGTAGTAGGAGAAGCAGTAGTAGTAGTAACAATATCATCATTATTATTATTATCATTATTATCATTATCATTATTATTATTATTATTATTATTAGTAGTAGTAGTAGTAGTAGTAGTAGTAGTAGTAGTAGTAGGAGTATTAGTATTAGTAATAGTAGTTGTAGCAGCAGCAGCAGCAGTAGTAGTAGTAGTAGTAGTAGTAGTAGTAGCGTAGTAGTAGTAGCAGCGTAGTAGTAATAGTAATAAAAATAATAGTAGTAGGAGGAGTAGTAGTTGTTGTAGTAGTGGACTTTATTGAATAACTTGTTTAGCACAAGGCTAATCTGCTTTCTCTTATTTTTTTAGAATAACGTCTAAATATCCTTTTCCCGGTCTTTCTTTATCCATTTGGCCATTACACAGTTGGCGCCTATTTCCCTCGTTCTCTTAAATCTTTTCAATATTCACCCGCGTTTTTTATTTCATGTAGTGCAGTGCAGTGTCATGGGCAACGGATGTTATACATGCATGTAACAAAATCCAGTGGGTTGCAGCAACCGACACAATGGACGCGCCACATTCGGTTCCCAATACCTTTATTGTGCATCCATGGGTGAATCGGGCAGGAGGTGCCATTTTGGCGCGTTAATGATTAATAGATGAAGTCGCGTACTTGACTGGTCATATATCATACCCAGGAATGCTTACTTTCCGTTCCCCATTAGAAAATACATTAACATTACATGGTCGTGATGGAGGACCCCTTTCTAATCCGTCTGCCTCTCCTACCTAAAATCCACCTCCACTCTATTTTGATCCTCTTTCCTTATAAATGTACGTTATTTTTTTTTCCACGAGTTATGATCACCTAGAGAGACGACATACCGAGTTCAACCAGGTTCAGATGATATTGCTAATGAAAGGGGACAAGAGAAAGAGAGCGAGAGAGTGGGGGAAGAGGGAAGGAGGCGGTAAGAGACACATGAAGACAAGAGCAGAGACAGATAGAGACAGCGCGAAGGATGTGGTTTAGAGATAACGGGAAAAATAAAGTTTTAGATGGAAGGGATGAGGGGGGGGGGGGGCGGTAGTGAAAATTATCTCAATCTTACTGTGAAATACTCATCTTGGTAACATTGGTGTTTATTCATGACTATGGATTATTTCCTTAGGGTACCAGATCAATAATGTCTTATTTCTATCGGCGTGTTACTAATATCTGGAACATCATGCATACTAATGGAGTTTAAATTTAAGATTTAAAAAAAAAAAGAGCAAAACGTTACCCTGAATTTTTTTTGTCGAGGCGAGATACCGAGGTATTCGCATATAAAACTCTCTCTGTAATTCACACTGTTGGTTGACATGGATGGTGAGAAAATGGATAGAGTAAGTGTTGTGCATAAACAGAGATAGAGGGAGAGAGAGAGAGAGAGAGAGAGAGAGAGAGAGAGAGAAAGAGAGAGAGAGGTAGATGGGGGCGATTTTCAGTTTTTTTTTTAATTTTTAAATAAAGGAACTTGGCGCATGAAAGTGCGTCCGATGTTAAGGGCTGGTCACATTTGTCCGATAATGATAACGATAACGAGATTTTTCATTAAAGGTACACCCTAGAGCTACCCTACTATTAACAGACACGAACATACTCACCCCAGTTACATTTCCTTGCTCACACATACACGCCATATACATGTTCTAGGGTGTACCCTTTTTTTTTTCTTTTTTTTTAAATTTTTTTTTAATAACACAAATGCACACGCTGGTATCAATATGCCTTTAGCACTTCATTTATTTGATGTACGATAAAAGAGCAATGTAGATGAAATGTCTTGCTCAAGGGCATAAGTGCCGTGCCGGGGATCCTCGCCCGATCCTCGCATCTCCAGTCAAGCGCCTTAAACCACTGGACCACGGCACCTCCACGAAAATCTCGTTATCGTTATCGTTATCGTTATCGGACAAATGTAACCAGTCACTTAAGACCCATTTCCCCGGTCTGTACGTCTACATTCACTTTTTTTTCACATTTTTTTTTTCATTTCAGGTAGCGACCGCTTCAAAGCTTCACTTAGTGACAGATATCATGGGAATGTAATGGTTTTAGTACGTGCTCAGGGACAGACGGGTCTGATATTATATTTAAATCCTTCAACAACTCTGTGAATGATTAATTTTACCTTTTAGTCTGAGTTTTGATAAGCACGACGCCCTTGTGTTCATGTTCTGCATGACAAGCACCATCAACGAGGTATCCTGGAATTGATAAACAGGGGGCCTACTTGGGAGCAGAATTCTCTCGAGACAGGGGGTGGGGTTGGGGGAAGGGCATACTGCTTTTAGGCAGCCTTGCTTGCTGTAGACCTTTCACACTGCTTTGATTTGATTTGATCTGATTTCATTTACCGAATAAAAATATAAATAAATAAATAAATAACATACATGATAACATGAAAAAAAAATTATATAGGAAGGTTCATTGCAGCATCTCTGGTCTGCCGAGGGGTCCAGATGATAAAACAAACAAACGAGATAAAATAACATATCACAAATTGAATCCATAAGTAAAAAAATATGACTTATTATTTAGTAAATCTATCACCTTTTCACAGGCCTTCATACGATGGGGAGGGGGGGGGGGGGGGGAATGTACACCGGCCTCACCATATGCTTATTACGCCAGCCACTTATCATCAGTTGAGAAATGAAAAGGGAATTAGCCTAAATATACGGGCACAATGAAACATCGCATTACGTTATCAGTCTGAAGGTCTTCCAGCTATAATACTCCTGGGGGGTATTTCATAAAGCTGTTCGAAAAGTTACGCATGACTTTACGAATGACTTAAATATGACAAGCTAAATGGGATGCTCAATCATTTTTAACTGCATCAACTAAAGTTAAACTGTGCAGATGTAGATTAACATTCTTATCATGACAAACGTTTTTAATGCAAAGTATATTTTTTGCAATAATTTAATTGAGGTTATTGGAAATACAGTCACACTTTGTTAAAATATCAGGAAAAACTTTGGGCATCCTATCTGGCACTTCATATTCAAGTCGTTCGTAAAGTCATGCGTAACTTTAGGAACAGCTTTATGAAACACCCCCCTGGATCTCATACATCGTCTCCAATGTGTTTCAGCGAGGTTCGACATGTTAGAGAGTTCCTCAAACCTAAAGGACTCCAAGTAAGGAAAAATCCATCAGCAATTTTTACATTACCTTTTTTTTATAATGAGAAATGTCATGTTTCATACAATGTATCCGTGGCGGAATGATGAGGCCATTCCTAAAACAAAATTGGTCGACCTGAAATGGGGAATTTAAGGCGCTTCTCAGTCGCCACATTGAACGCGTGATGTGATATCAAGAGAATTTTCATTCACATTATGAACGTAAAATCCAGACGGGTAACCCGAATTGTAAGTTTTTCGTATTATAGGAGAGAAATTAAAAAAAACAAAAAAAAAAAAACATGGGAGAAAAATATCCTCTGCAAAGATTGCGAAGTGGAGACTAGAAAAGGATTTTTAAAAACTAAGTTAAATTTGAAATGTTCTTTGCAACATAAATCTACATTTAGAATCAAAGCAGATAAGTAAGACTAGGTAAGACTACAGTTGCATGTCTTAAACCTGATATAGTAATTTGTAAAATGTAGAAACATGTGGACCATAAGAGTGGATTTACATTTAATTTTACAATTATTATTACATTTATTATTATTATAAATTAAAAAAAAACACTCGGTACGGTTCCCGAACGAATTTCAACTTTTTAACTTATGAGAGCGGATGTGCGTGATAAACTACAAATCTTCATAATTTTCTAGGCCTTTGCAGAAATCTACCCTTCTTTAATTATAACGGATGTTTATTATGTAATATGATATGTTTTGGTTTTATTTTGTTTTTGTTTTGTTTTTGTTTTTGTTTTATTTTGTTTTTGCTGTTTTTTTGTCTGGTGACTCCTTTTGATTGTTTCCCCTTAATGTTATATTGTACACAGTCGCTGATTTTTACGTGTTTTTTTTATAAATCGAATGTTACCTTTGTATCTTTATGTTTGAATTGAATAGGAAATAAATCTTATCTTAACTAACTATAATTTGGACGGATCCGCCATGACCAAGAGTTCTTGATTACATAGTTTCGTCATACATGACGATCTACAGCATGAATGCATACAATTACATATAAAGCCCAAAACAAAGTTTGTGACATATATTTCCCGGTTTACGAGGAACTTGTTTGAGTCATTCTGCAAGAGCCTTCCTTCCGGCGTTGACACCAGACATCAGGGAGCTCCCCTATTATTCATGTTAGTACAAGAACGGAATATACTACTATAGTCAGAGCAATCCATACACAGAGTTAGGCCAACTCCGCTCCAGTGGGTAACAATATGGCGCATGTTGCTTTGTTAGGCAAGTATGCAACAAAGGAATAAACGCCATGTTGTGCCCAACTGAAATCGAGTTGGCCAAACTCTGTTTTTGGATAACTCTCCTGCTTGTACTCTACATGTAGTCGCCATCTTGTAAACGAATGTCTATCAGCTGAGGTATAAACCACCTATATTGCTTCCACCTGTACATGCTCGCCATCTTTGATAGAGCCGTCGTGGTTATTAGGCAAAAAACAGTGGTGCATTAGGGATAATCAGAGGACAAGAGGTAAATCCATCGACAAACATAATAAGAGAGGGTGAAAGTTTTCCTCCTGTGAAGTCAATCAAGCATTTTAGAAAGAGTATCCTATGTTCAGATTTTTGTAAGAAGCCCTTAGCAATGAGCTCCACCACTGTCCTGTTGCGGAGCTACCGAGACATGATTCGTGGCGCATTAAAAAACTTGCGATTCCCAGTGGCGCCACTTGGTTAAGCTAATTTTAATAGATGGAAGGGAGTGTGTATGTGTGTGTGTGTGTGTGGGGGGGGGGGGGGTGGTCGGAGTAGGACCTAATCTGTCAATAAACAAGCCGAAATTTTTTCGTCAAGGGAAAACAGATATATCAAAAAGGGGGTCTCATTTTTTTAAATTAGCCGACAAGAAAAAAAAAGTGTTCAAAAACGTAATCAGATTTTTCGAATTTCCGAATTTTCTTACACTGCTTAAAAGAAAGAAGAAAAAAATGCTTACAACTAAGTATTTTTGAATGGGGGGGGGGGGGGGGTACTCCCCGAACCTTTGTATTGTCATTAAAAAATAAACCAATACAATACAATGAAAAGTATTAAATAAAATTGCCAACAGTTTTTGAATGGGAGGGGGTGGGGGATACTCCCCAAACCACTGTAGGGACGTGCTGATAATCCTCGCGTTTTAAAGTTATGTTTAGATGCTTTATAATTGCTTGGAAACATGTTCATCAAAATATCACCATCAAAGCAAGATAGAAGTGAGATGAAGACAAAGATAATATGTAAAATGAAACAGTCACAGAGGAAGGTATAGGTAGAAAAATAGAAAGAGAGAGAGAGAGAGAGAGAGAGAGAGAGAGAAGGGGAGTTCGGGAGGGAGGGAGGGGATAGAATGGAAATCATCAGATCATAATGTGGAGATAATTGAGTGTTCATCGCGTTCAACATGGAATACCAGCAATACATACGGTGTATTGACGAGCTATTTTCGGACCTGCCGATCGAATGACCTTGTGTCCTGTGCTGTTATACCGTATGTAATCGCAATGCTTCGCTAGTTGTCTGGTAAAAGCAAAGGGAATGCACATAACCATATTATTGTCTTTTATAATGTATTAACCACGGAACACTGTTTGGAACTAATAATAAGTATTTAGAAAAAAATACGGAAATATATTGCTTTTTCATGATTCTTGCCGTCACTAGCTGTCTTCCATATTCCTGCGTGTTTGGAAAATCTTGTGAAATCAAACTGCACAAAAAAGCGTTAAAATACAACGTTCATCTGCATTAAAAATACAGAGCGATTACCATGTTATGGTGTTACAATAAAAACAAACACACCGCAAAGAACTGGATTCAACACACTGGATTCCAAATATAATGAAATAATAAACAAATGAAAGGGTCGATTAATGTTTACATATATTTTTAAAACTATGTATGCTTCTCCTTCGCACTTGAAAATTGTACAGGTTTCTGTTTAGTCATGTAATTAAAATATAATTGAAATCGCATTTACTTGATGTAAACCTTACAGTTACACGAATGCTATTTTCCTCTGTCAAACCCTTTTAAATAGAGCTTACTTTAAAATTGTATTTATTACAAGTGAGCGGTTTTGCTAGTTTCCATTTTACTCAGACATGAATGATGTCGATATGATTCTACGATATAAAATCATGGTACTTGCGGTCAGCTATCTCCTTTTCAAAACATGTTCTTCCCTCGGTAAGCAACACGTGTTTGGGGTATGTTCTCATGATACAGATTAATCAGTGATTTGATCATTTAATCAGTGATTTGAATCAAAACCACTCGACTTGTTGTCTGTGAACAGATGCACAAAATCCTCGTCCGGACGTGATTATGAACCCTACTGCGCATGTTATTATTTCATCAAGTTTCAAATCATGTCCAGCGTCAAGAAAGTTGACTAACATAAACTCAAGCAAGCAAAATATCCCAGAGTGAAGGAGCCATCATAATTATTCTTGTTAAGTTGAGCAAGATGACTTCTGGTTGTAATTCATCTTATAATGCACTACAGTATGCACTACAATGTTAATGTGATTGAAAACTGAATAAATTTGAATCTTGAATCTTGAATCTTGAATCTTGAATCTTGAATCTTGAATCTACAATAAACAAAATTATCAAACAATACACAGAATATTAAACGCAAAAATTCAGATAAAGGAAACTACGTGATAAAAGGAAAGGTAAACTATTATTTTTTGTGAAAAGTAGAACGAGTGAAATATACACTTGATGACGTCTTTTGATCAGCCTTCCCTTTGACAAGAAATTTTACACTCGTATAGATTTATAGGCAAATTGAAAGTGTGAATTATTATAAGCCTACATTTTGCCTCAAGCAAATATCGTATAACATCGATCTTGGACAATTACAGTAGTTTGTAGTTGCATCCCATGAATGCAATTTAATACCATTCCTGAAAATGTATATTGATTTATCATTGCTATTCCGAATATTGGATATCTATTAAACTATATGGGATTCAACCTAATATAGCATTTTGATTCATTACATGCTATAAAGAATTTAAATGGATTTTCAAATGACTTTTGCAAGGTAGACCTATACCTGACGAGTAATTCAAACATACCATAGTTTGATGTGTAGTCTAATCAGCTTTTGTTGCGAGGATACCCCTTCCCTCGAGAGCAGAAATAAATGAAAGGTCCGATCGCATGGACAGGTACGAAATATCGGAACATTGCATGGCAGTTGTAAATTGTACATGTTATATTTGTTGCAACATCGCTGTTAAAAAAAATCACCTATGGGTCAATGATTAAGTGTAAATGACACATTTACCAATTATTAGATTGTCTAATAAGTAAAGAAAATTCAAGTAAGAGGTTCTCATCATCCATAAGCCTGCTCGCATCTCCGCGGTGCAATATATTTCCCATGGGGGGAAATATGCATGTCATCCAGATCTTAATGGTCATTAATGCTTGGTCTATCATATGTCTCTGCTTTTTGATTTCTCCTCGGACTCAGTTGATGAATATTGATGGAGTAGATTTGTTATGTCACTCCTTGTATTTCCCAAATGTCAATATTTCAATCACGCGCACTATTAATCAGGCGCTAATGAGCATGTGCTCGTTTCGTATATAATCTAAAGGCGAGGAAGATCTATCACGGGGTAAGCCCGAGTTAAAATAGAGGGCATTGGCTGCGTTCTCAAGTTGATTTGTCAAGATAACAATGAGCTGGAATATATATAAATATAAACATAGTTCAAAAAGTTCTGCGACCGACATTAAGATAGAGAGAGACGACACACAATAAATCATTCAAAAAAGTTGAATATTTCGTCTTTAAGGCTTCTTCTTTTGTTATTTTTTTTTGGACAATAAATTACGCACTATGCACTACATATTCAGTGCTTTTTGTACTGAAGTATCATTTCCCGAAGAAGCCTTTAATATAGGCGAAATATTGAACTTTTGGCGTCTAACGGAGTGATTTATTCTCCCCCCCCCCTCTCTCTCTATTGAACTCTCTCTATTGAACAATGACAAGCCGCATACCTCAGATGGATCCAGCTACGCAACAATCATTGTCTCATTTTCATTTCTCACGTTTGTATTTATTTCCAGGTGAGTTGCCAAAGCTGTAATGTTATGTCCTCACAGTTGTATATAATTATTCTAACAAGTACATGTATCTCAAAGCATTCGCTTGGATCCAGCTGAAGCATGCGGCTTGTCATTGTTCAAAACTCACCTGCCCCAGACTAAGAAATTAATTAATGAGGTTGAAGATTTGTCAGTCTGGTCTAGTGGTTAAGGCATTGGCGATCTAAGCCGGTGACCAGAGTTCGATTCCAGGCGGAGACATTTTATAAACCGTTGCAAAATTTTCAAAAGGGAGGACAGCTCTGGAGAACTTTGATTTAAGCTACACATCCATTATTGTCTCATTTTCATAACTCATATTTATATAATGTATATATCTACGAAAATTACAGTTTTTGTTATTTCCCAGGTCCGACGACCCATTAATTCTATTTTTCTTGACTACTAGAATACTGTAAGTTTTAAAAATGACGACTTATATTACACGACAGAATATAGCACATAGTTGTCATTAAACATATTCTGTATTCTCGGTTTGTTCAGGCAAATACTTTTCCTTAAAATTTGTTGAATTATGTATTACATTCATGTAGGATGTTTCTTATGCAGGTGCAAACTAAAGTAGAGTCAATAGAATGGAAGGTAGCAAAAAAGAGAGTTAAGAACAGAAAGATAATTATGTATTTTAGCCGGAGGAAAACGAAAAAAAAAAAAAAAAAGCAACACAGACAAGGTTAGAAAGTTCAAGGAGAGAGGGGACTCCCCTGTTATTTTCCGTGAAGAAATCACTATTTTTCTTCATCCATACTCGAAGTTGGTTTACTCTTCTTTTATCTCAGAGCCCCCTCTACAATTGTGATAATGCCAATAACTTTGGATGACCAGGTCTGCAACGTGTAGGCGAACGATCGATGGCGGGTTTCCAGCCGAGGTCAGTTTAGGTCTTACAATGATTGATTTAGAGAGGGGGGGGGGGGGGGGGGTGGTGAGGAGTAGGGGGAGGGAGCTATGCAGTCTGAGGAAATTGAAATATGGTTTTGAGGTCAGAGATACATTGTGTGGGGAACTTAAAAGTGTTTTCGAGCTAGTTCGTTCTCTTTGTTTGTTGTTGTTGTTGTTGTTTGTTTGTTTGTTTTGCTTTTTGTTGTTTTGTTTTGTTTTGTTTTGTTTGTTTGTTTGTTTGTTTGTTTGTGTTTGTGTTTGTGTTTGTGTTTGTGTTTGTGTTTGTGTTTGTGTTTGTGTTTTTTTTTTTTTTTTTTTTTTTTTTTTTTTTTTTTTTTTTTGGGGGGGGGGGGGGCATTTCTTATGAGAGAAGGGGAAGAGATATGTGAGTTCGTAACCGAAGGTGAAGGCATGTAAAAATGGGTGTGTGTGTGTGTGTGTGGGGGGGGGGGGTGATTAAATAGCGATGATGACAGGAACTAAGAACTTTTAAAGCAATGGAAATTCAATTTTTTCACTATCTTATGTTAATTTTCAAAACATTTTTCACATTTTTGCTATATAAACGCAGACACGTATGTAGAAACATACTTTTACACACGTAGATCCAATGCTCAGTATCTTAAAACATTAACATTTTAGATACGTGGCAGTCACAGAAATATATCATTCGTATTTTTCTGACACTAAAGTTAAAATGAATTAATTACATGTATACATATAGATGAATTGCCTCGAAAATGTAAAATTGCGGTACAAGTAATGCAATAGTAATGCCATTAGCCAGAAAGAAATGTCGCAAGAAAAGAATCACATTCAAATGAAAATTGTTCAAGTAATCAAGAGATGTAAAAGAAGGAAAATACGCGGGGGAAAAACTATGAGAAATTGGCAGTAGGGAGTGAGAATGAGATAGGAATATATGGGAAAAGAGAGAGAGAGAGGGGGGGGGGGGGAGGAATAGACACAAACAGAGGAAGCTAAGAACAGTTATAGGGTGAGAGAGAGAGAGAGATAGAGAGAGAGAGAGAGATGATATGTAGAGTGTGGGGTAGGATGTTGAGATAGATAGCTAAAGAGAGAGAGAGAGAGAGGGGGGGGGGGGAGGGGAGGGGGTCGGGGAGATAGGCATGATAGGGAGAAATAGATCATGTATAGATTGTGGGGTAGTATGTTGAGGCAGATAAAAAGGTATAAGAAAAGAAAAGGCCAGAAAAACATGCAGGGTACATGGATGATAACTCGATTTTCCTATAAACAGGTTAAAATGGATGCATGGCTGCACACCGTATCGACTAGTAGGAATTGCTATGTGGGTGTACCTCCCAATCTAAAATCGTGTCAATTTAGTTTCTTCCTATGTTTCAAACATTTGTGTTTCGAAACATGCGGTACGTGACGTCTCTCTTAATGGCATCATTAACAGATGAATTACAAGTTCATTAAATAATCATGTCTTCTTGACACGCTTTCTGAAATGTCTGTGTCTGAGTGCTTGCAGCGTTATATTTGTGAGAATCAGTCTACGTTATTGTTCAATTATTGATTATACCTAGTTTCTCAACACTTTTATTTTCTTTTTCGAAACTTGCGGCATCCTCAAAATTTAGGATAGCGGGAGTGGATGAGGAGGTGCAGGGACATTGCAATATAGTGATCAAACCAGATGGAATTAGAAATTTTAAATATCAGCTTGATTTCATGTCTTGTTAACACCATTTCGAAAGTTTATTGATTTGCATCTTCAACATGTTTCAAGAAACATCATGTGATCCTGTTAAAGTCCACCTCTTACCGACGCCGACTTGATCAGCGACGGAAACTAAAGAAGACCAAAATCAGCATCAACGAGGTTCTTAGAAAATATAAGTTAGATTTGTTGAGGTAGACAGCGAAGCACCCATCTGTACGCCAAGCCTGGACCACAGATGGCATAATTATCGCACTACAATGGGAGCAACAAACGGACAAAAACATTACGAAACTGATATCGACATTCAGGGTTTAAAAAATCTTCAGACCACCACTGCTGGATGAAAAGATGACGAAGTGTTACTAGAGACATGAAATAAAGAACTATTTGACTATCCTAAATAATCGTATATTACGTAATGAATATTACTCCACCTTAATTACTCACAATTTGATATCACTGTTGACTCCTGAATATTCATATTATGTATATCAAACTACTGATTGTTTTCCTTTTGACCGTGTATTATCAGTTATGTGTACACATGTTTAAAATGTGTTACTTTTTTTTATTTGTAATATTTTTTTGTATATAATTATGTTTTTGTACTGTTTACCAAATAAAAAAAAATCAAATAAAAAAAACAAACAAAACAAAACAAAACAAGCCAACAGTTGATTTGCATTATACTCCACGCTGTAAAAAAATAACTGTAAAACTACAGGTTTTCTGGCCCTTGAAATTACAAGTTATTGCCGTTATTTCAATTTTACAGTCTTTTTCCTGTAAAACAACAGTAAGTTTGTTGGTTTACCGGAAATCAGCATATCGCCCGACATAAAACACTGTTAAAAAACATTTTCTCATATTTTAACAAGTTACCCTGTTAAATTACCAAATATTGGGGGAAAAATGTATATGCATATTCATGAATTTTTAGTAGCGTTGCCCGATTTACTGTCACCAAACACGTTACCCTGTTAAATTAAAAAAACGTTTCCATGGTTTCGATTTAATTTACATAGATTTTCCTGTTAGAAATTAAAGTTTCTATTATTTAACCAAAAAATGGAAATCCGTTATTTTACATGTACTGTGGAAAAACGGGCATTCCCGGCATCCTGACTGCCAGGAAATTTCCCGTGATAAAACGGCTAAATTTTCCACAGTGTAGCAATGAAAATTTATATAACATATACATGCATGTGCAATTTATAACAGATGTAATACACATTCAGCAACATGACTGAATGATGCTACCACCCCGACCTGTATTTTTAGAGACTATACATTTATGGGTAATCATCGAAATGATAGAAGTGGAGGAGGAGTCGTCGGACTATGCATTCAGAATAAAATTAGCTATGTAACACGTCAAGATCTTTAATTCATTTCGAAATGAGTTTGAGAGATGTTTTATAGAACTTCCGAGACGTGGTAAAAATTTCATTGTTGGTGTATTATATAGACCTCCTTTTTTTTCTTCACTTTAAATGTTGTGATATTCAAATGTTTTTGTTGTATATATATATATATATATATATATATATATATATATATGATAGAATACATATATAAAACAAATGTTATTGTTTTATATATGTATTCTATCATGTTTATATGTTGTTTTCAATGAAAATGTGGAAATAGACTTTAAAATTTGAACTTCACTATCATTCTGCTGATAACTCACATGCATGTAGTTGCTTTATCACAAGATAAATTTTCTACAGTATTCATAACTAATGCTATAGATACACGGCTACTAATCCAAACGTTGGTCATGATAAGTATGTTTTCTTTCTTCCGCGTGTCTAATGCGGAAGTTAGAATTTGGTATATTTTCCTGGCTCTGTTTCCTGAGATCAGGCCATTCTGTGCAATCAATACAGCGAGTTTATAACCTAAAAATAATATATTCACACAATTTTGAACCTGCCGATTCCACCTGTTGCTTGGGTATCGATCTACGAAGTACCCTGGCAGCTGACAATATACATATTGAATGTTATATTTATTGAAAATCTGTATGGCAGCCAATAAGGCTGAATTGTACAATTTTTTTACAAATAAAAAGGAAATGCATTCAAGAAGAACAAACATAAATTACAACAACATAATCACGAAAATATATATGCATAAAAAATTAATGATAAAGCAAACTGACAATGGTAAAGGTGATTGTGATTGCAGTTAAGTGATGGTATATTTCACCTCTGCTTATCTCAAGTTCGTCCAAAGAAGAAGAAGAATGAATGGATGAAGAAGAAGAGGAGAAGGAGGAGGAAGAAGAAGAAGAAGAAGAAGAAGAAGAAGAAGAAGAAGAAGAAGAAGAAGAAGAAGAAGAAGAAGAAGAAGAAGAAGAAGAAGAAGATGATAATGAAGAAGAAGAAGAAGAAGAAGAAGAAGAAGAAGAAGAAGAAGAAGAAGAAGAAGAAGAAGAAAAAGGAGATGAAGAAGGAGGAGGAGGAAGAGGAGGAGGAAGATGAGAAGAAGAGGGGAGGAGGAAGAGGAAGATGAAGAAGAAGAAGAAGACGAAAGGATCAAAAAGGAGGTCACGGAGTCAGATGAAATAGCAATAGAAATATACATGAGAATAGAAGAATAAAGACCAAGGAAAAGGCGGACGAAAAGAAGATAGTGAGCGTATGGTGTATAAAGTAGCTTCGTACATTAGAGTTTGTATATATGGATATTTTGTCAAAATGTGATAATCACCGTTATATTTCATAATGATATAATAAAAATACAATTAAAGTTCTGTTGAAAGCATTAGTTAATGGAACATACAATTAGCGAACATAACAAATGAATTATTTTAAGAACACAATTGATATAGACGCAAGAATTTTATAGCATCATATTTATATCTGTCAGCAAAATGTAATGAGTAAGAAAGAGAAGATGAGAAGAGAGAGAAAGAAGATGAGAAAAGAACAGAGATATAAAGCATTAGAGAGGATGAAGGAGAGAAAGAGAGAGAAAGAAATAGAGAGAGGAGGAGAAGAGTGAGAAAGAGAGAGAGAGAGAGAATAACATAACATTAAAAACAAAACAAAACAAATAAATTCTAGGAAGTGTCCGAGTAAAACGTTACTGATCATGATTTTAGTTTCGATGTCTCCATGCTGTTTCGAAACATGCCACGTTTCTAGCAGCGAAATATTATCTTAATTGCCTGTTCCTACAACGAGCGTTTTCTCCAGTGAGTGGGCTAAGAATATCGGCGTGGACAACACACCGTATGGACAGTAAAATATGATTAGAATGAGATCGAGTCTCGTTATTAGCTGAGGAAGAGAGATTACGGAGGGTGTTTTATGGACACGGCCATGGCTCGACACATTATAGACGAAAGCATAGATCATTGTGACTACGGTCTATCGAAAACAGGACTGGCAATAGGAAAATAATTCTTATCAATTCAACGTCGTTTTGGGTTTAGGACAATAAACGAGAAGTTGTTAATACTTCTGGGCTTCATCGTAGATGGAAGTGAACGATAGCCATAATTTGGAGTCTCTTTCAAATAATTAAAAATATCCGGTATGGTAAAAGTGGAAAGATATGACGCTAAACGCAAGTTTCATTCCAAATTCCCGTTTTCTCTCTCTCTCTCAGAAATTGAAGAAAAGAAATGTGGTAAAAACAGTATGATATTATGTGCAAATAGGCTATTCTTTCAAGAAAACACCCTTTTTCTTTAAAAAAAAAACACGATAATTATATACGCACCCTTGCCTCAAACTGCAGAATAATCGATCTGTGTAATAAAGTAAGGAACCAGATTTTATTTACACTATTCACACATGCCAAAGCTTACATGTATAAAAGAATGTTTTTATTACTACGTCAATATCAATTTCCGTGAATTGCCTCAGAAAAAAAAAATAAGAAGAAAGCATGTCCTGTATACCATTTCCCAAAACAGAATCATGAATGCGAAATCCCTTTTTTTATATGCTGTAACCCAGTTATTCATCACGTGCTTATGCAGCCTTCTTTGTCTCTGTAACTATGATAAAAAGAAGTACCATACGCTATGCATGCATGAAAAACTAAAGGGGTAACTTTTGCATGAAACTATACAATTGCAGTTGTCACGTCATGAAATTCTAGGAAAACTTTCTAATTTGCTTTTTAAATTATATATTTTGCAGGAAAGAATTAATTTAGACCATGGATTTGTTGAAATTCACAAGGTAAAAATACCCGACTGAAATACACACGATATGAGGGACTACATGTTGCTCTCATGGTCTGGTCTTCCCTGCGATTTTCTTATATTTCTCAGCTTATTACTCAGCTATTAAGCACTTTCCATCAATTTATGGTAACCATCTTGTTTTTTAAAGCAATTTCCATATGGTGTAATTTGTTATTTGATAAAAATGCAGTTTCAACCTACCTGATTACCAGTAAAAAAAAAAAAAAAAAAAAAAAAAAAAAAAAAATTATTGTACAGCAACCGTGTGTGTATGCATGAGTATATACGAACCCATATGAGATTACAGCGCAGGGGCCATTGCGCAGATAGAAGAAGTATAACATAATCACGATTTGGTGTTTCTTTCAGATAATTCCACTAAAATTCATGGAAAATCATGGATGAAATATCAAATGTCTAAAATACAGAAATTACAGGCCTGAGGGTGTCGGGGAAATGGGGGGGGGGGGGGGGGGGGGGTGAGAAGTCGACGGTGGTCTATTTTTATATCTCTTAGAAGAAGAAAAAAATCTAAGTGGTCTGAGGCTCCATCCCAAGTTAATCATGGTAAATAAGTAGACTGAAGACCAATCAGTGAGGCTAGATAAGCATGAATCTCATTGCTTGGAGCAATGGCGGTCTAATCAAACAGCTCATCTACTGGTCATGATTAATTAGAATCCAATGTTTGCTTCTTATCGGCTGTTCAAACATTTTCTATAGGCTCCATTACCCTGGTGCCCTTGTTGGGGGAAAAAATCTGAATTTCTATGTAAATAGGTAACTCATTATGCAATACATATTTGAAAGTGAAGTGAATATATGGGGAGCAACGTTAGCCTAAATCAAAGAAAATATCAAGAGAGAGAGAGAGAGAGAGAGAGAGAGAGAGAGAGAAAGAGAGGGAGGGAGAGAACGAGACGTGACAGGGTCACTATCCTCTCCCAACCCAACTCCTCAGTCTACTTCTCTTCCTTCCGTAATGTTTCTCTCTTTTCCCATTAAAATGATAATTGCTCTCTGTTTCTCCATCTTTCCTTCTGCGTCCATAAATTATCACCAAATTGCTTCCCCCATAACATTTCTTGCTCCGTTTAAAGTATTCCCCTCCCCCCTCTCTCTCTATCAATATGTAGATACATTCCTTTCTATCCCCCCCCCCCCCCCACCTCTCTCTCTCCCTCTATCTCTCCATTTCTCATAATTCTACTTATTCGGTTTCTTTCGCTTTCTCTCTCTATCCCATTTCCCGCCTCTCTCCACGTCTCCCTCTTCCTCTCTCTTAGTTTTCTCTGTCTACCCCTCCCCCTTTCACACAATCACCCCTCCCCTCTCTACTTATCTTTCTCTTTCTCTCTCCATCATGTCATGCTGCTGGAGCCACATCGGCTGCAAAATCCACTTCAAAATTGAGTTCGGAAACAGGAAATGGATGCGTTTTCAATATTCATGTGGGTACAAACGTCCCCGCGCACTTTCTCCACCCCTTAGCGTACTTCACCTTTAGTATCAACGGTGTGAAATATGATGTGATATCATCAAAATGCAGGTATTCTTGACCCCGTTTACGATTTCCTTTCGGTCAGCGAATTTTTGTCTAAGTCAGTGCCATTTCAATTGTTTCCCCTCTTCGTGAATAGTAATAATATGATAAATAGAGTTTCTAGAAACACTTTTTGATGTGTGTTTATAGTCGAGAAAATTTTGGGAAAAAATATTGAACGTTACGTGCTCGAATGTATTATATTGGGAGTCAGTATCTTGATTTATTTGCATATCATATTCAACGTTGCCTTCATGTATATATTAATGGTCTATTTTTCTAGCTCAGTAAAATCAATATAGGAAATTCAAATCGTTTGCATGCCTCGCATGCAGAAACACATTTGAAACAAATTTCAAATCATGAAAGCTAAAACCTTTGACACTGCCGAAATCTTTACCTATTTTTATATTTTCAGGTAGGTATCTTGATGCACCTTGTCGTCCAAACGGTGATTCGTGTTTTTGTGAAACTTGTCTCTTGTCTGTCACAATTAATCAATGATATTGCCCATAAAATACGATGGCTAGGAAAACCACTTCAAAAACTGCTAAACCACTTGCAGTTTATAATCATGTTGGAAATCGAAACAAGAGCACTATAAACATGCTAAAGGTAACAAGCTTTAATTGCATAACCAACCACTATAAATCAATTCTAAAACATAGTCACGAATTTTTATAATATTCAAGTTACTATTCTAACACCATAATAACAAGAATATAATTCCCATTACAATCGTGGCATAAACACAGTTTATATGTACGTGTTCTCAGTCATTCATCCATTAAAATTTATGAAACAATTACGTAATGTTGTACATTCATTTACTTATTCTAATAATACAATTATCCTTTTACTGTCTAAAATAAATTTGTCTTCATAAAACAACGTTTATTCCTGAATTCCCGTTTATTTGTTTAGCTTAGAATAACATTTCGAATAGCGATGCATTACCATGCCTATTATTGTGGAATGGATACGATGTATATTTTCTGAATTACAGCTGCATCAGTTCCCATTGTCGAAATCATTATCTCTCATCGTGTACGGGGTATACAAAGGAGAGTGTATATTCGGATCGAATAAAATTGCAATTGTATAAGTTATGTTGTTTTTATTGTTTTTAAGAGTGGCATATCAAAGTGAATAATCACTGCAGTGCATCTGTACTGGGTTTGTCAATTTACATGGTAATCTGTTTATACAATTAAGGGAAATAAAGAGAAATTCATTACTTACAAACAGCTAATATGACAACGGGGAAAGAGAAAGAGGGCGTGGGAAAGAGAGGGAGGGAAAGAGAGGGAGGGAGAGAGAAAGAGAAAGAATAATAAAGAGAGATGTAGAGAGAGAGAGAGAGAGAGAGAGGGAGGGGAGAGGGACGGAGGGAGAGGCGGAGGGACGAAGGAAAAGACAGAGAGGGTGAGAGATGGAGAGAGATACCTTTGGAGTGTGTTTCGTAAGGGAAAGTGAGAGTCAATATGCGACTTACTATCTACACATAATTTTATATCTGTTTATCCGTTCAGCCCTAACAAGTAACAAAAATGATATATGCGGCAATGTCTCCACCATTGCCAGCGAGGAAGACTATCAGTTTGTCATTGCATGCAATGTGTACATGCTTAGTGGCTATCCTTGGCGTGAGCCCAGTGGGCATTTTATTGCAGGTTTGCTGGGTTGTTTTAACAGATACACGCGTGCACTTCAATAATTGCTATTTGATGCGGTGAATTGCTTGCGAAAACCTGCATAATACTGCCCCATTTTACACGGATATGGTTGCAGCCGCGCCTGATCACAGCCATGCCTTTGCGAACTATCCCCTCACATTAATTGGTGACAATTACTCGCCGATGTGTTTGTAAAGCCAAAGAGCTCGATGTTAGAGCGCTGAATGAGTAATTTGAACCCCATACTTCACAAAACACCAGGATTGATTTACATTACAATCCGGGTCTCGTTGATAATGATCTGATAGCAAAAATGTAAGAAAATAGTTGCAACAGGAATTGTCGGAGGGCAAAGTATCATAAATATTATTTGGTCTCTCATACAGAAACACCCCGCATAAATAATGCCATTTTATTAAGTGCGTAAGCTAGCACTCTTCCACATGTATACCTTTCGAATTAATGAATGTAACGTACAGTAGTTGAATGGACGCTTCCATAAGGTGACATAGCATGTCGTTATGATGAGAAAATGTTGTACAGGCATACATATATTGATATCCAATGAATTATAACAATTATCTTTTTGTATAACCCCAAAGACTTTGAACAAAAAGACACGTATTATTCGAAGCGTAGCAAAAAATACAACTCTGTTTTGATCGCAGTCGTAGCTCAAGAAGCGACCTTATTATACGTAATGAGCTGTCATGCGTGTAATCATCCACGCGACATCATTATGATATTTCTCACTAACCACCATTGTCAGAAGAACACCTTCACATGCACGACTGCCCTAGTTTGATCGAAGCAGGCAACTATCATCTGAAATTTGTCCAAAATTCACGAGAAGGAGAGAGTTCAGCATTTACTCAGAAACGCTTATCCATGTTTTACACTGTACATTAAGTCATGGGCTAAATGTTGGGAATGTCTTACCAACATTGTCTATGACTAGATAATTTGAAAGGAACATGTAATTTATAAGTTGCCTTCTATATTGAAAAAAAAAAGACTGACTAGATTTGCAAGATACGCCTCTAGCTAAATACAGTACACTTACTGAGAAAAAAAGGTTCAAATTCGCACCTGATCCCGTACACGATCAGCACTGCTATGAGCACATCAACCTTTCGGTGTTAACCCTGACATACTGCACCTATATGGGTAGATATTTACCATGTCGACATCTCATGAGATCCACCTTTGCACATTAGTGAGTCGTTCTTGGTTTAGGACCCTAGCACTGCATAATAATCAAAGAATGGAACTTTTTATGGTTCCAATTTGCAAACCGCTTTTAGGGAGCTGGTGTTACCGCATGGGGAGCAAGTTCGAACCTTTATTTATCAGTGCGCATGCCTAATATGCTGCTCTGAATCAGTGAATCTTTAAAACATCAGCACATGACCATTCAATGTACAATTAAATAGTCAATTTTGCTAAAAGTGTTGGCACAATGATTATCACTCTATGAAAAAAAAATTGTACAATGTTATTAACGAGTCAAATGATATGCCTCGCGACCGATCACAAATTATTATTGATAGCAATGAATCTTGATAATACTTTTTGATTAATTCCTTTCGATCGACTAGATAAGTTGCATCGGATGTGATCGTGCACATTCATATGTAAAAGCTGACGAATCTCGAGAGAATATTTTGCAAGCTGTCTAAGAAGCACTTAAAATAGAGATTTGCACCCCAAGATATTTGGTTTGGGATAAACCCGATTAAGGCAGAAAAGGTTCACGTAGCGTTTGCTAACTATTTTTTTTTGGCTGTACAACATTCTTACTCATAGTTATTTCCACATGTCTGTAATAAGCCTTGATGTGCTTTTATATCTTAGCTCAAGGGATGCTTTTAAAATCTTGTTTTATGTCATAGAATCGTAATAAAAAAGCTCGATAAGCGGAAATGAAAGACACTTTAAAGGAAATACATTTTTGCCTCAAAGAGTAAAGAGTATAGAATGAGGCATTCGTGTCAAAACATTTTATTTCTACAATTTATCTATGATTTTTAAAATACATCATCCAAAAGCACTGTTTATCGCCTGTGTGACATGTCATTCTTATCCCCCCGAAAAAAATGTAATCTTTCTTTGTCTGCGAAATTGTTTGCCATACATTGATAATAGCCATGTCGTTCCCATGAAACAGTGATTTGCACGATTACGGAATCACAAATCAAACGAGCGAATCGAAACGGTGATAACAAACATCACTCATCGACTTTTGGGGTTTTCGAGGTATTTCGAGTAGTAGAATAAGAACTTATTTCAGAAAAATGTGTTGTTTTTTTTCCATTAAAAGGTCAGACAGTGAATGAATGGATTATTTGGTTATAGTATTTGTCCTGCGTCGATCGGTAAAAATAGCAAAAGTATAAGAGGAAAACACGAAAATAACACACAGAAAAACAAACAAACAATACAATGAGAAATCAACTGTTTAGTCGATGATGAAAAAATGTTTTTTAGGCAGTGGGCCCCTTTCAAATTACAAATATGTATATATATGGATATATGCCTTTAAAATTACCATAATATATGCATAATATATACAGACAAATAACAAGAAAGAAACAAAAGAAACAAAAAAGTGTGTACCTAATCAACTTGCTTGCGCTCGATGTGTTTAAGTAGAATCCAATTAAAAAGAATGGATATTCGTACTGATATGATTTGCATGAATGAAAAAAATTCTGAACATTCTTAATGATAATCAAAAAGAAAGGATATGTAGAAAGTTTCAATGGAAACTGATGATACTTTCTAAGATTGATCAGAGGCGTCCTCATGTATCAATCAAAGATGCATATTAAGTTCATTCATTTGCATTTGCAAACGTTATTTCCCATCTTCATCAAATAGATAATGCAGTCTAGGAGACATGCACCTAATGCAATAATCTTTATCCCCTTAATAACCAAAACGCCCTAGGCCTAATTAAAACCAAATCCACTTCGTATTTGTGTGTACATGTGCACAGCTCCAATATCGATGCTAACTGGAACCACCATACATATATTTGTTGTGGGTTTTTAAATATAGGGAAATGTACGTATCAATTCCGGTATGACTTCATTGCTAAAAGCTAAACCTGGTATGGCATACCTTCATATTTATTTAAATATCAGTGTAGGCGGAAACGTGATACATGCACAAAATCGTCTATGATGATTTATGATTTTTAGTACACACAGAAAAAAACCCCCAACCAAGCGAGGATGTATTTTCTAGTACACTGTTATATTTCCGCAGTTTCAGAGTATAAACAAAGTGTGATTTAAATCTGATTTAAATTATCCAAGCTCGTCAATGTAATCACATGAGCTTTGTGGTATGATATGGAAAATCAATTATCGAAAAATGAAACTAGATTGAGAGCTTTTGTACATGTGTTCAATAATATCTAGAAGCAGTGTAAGCACTTTCTAAAACCTCTTGTATTGAAGAAAATTGTGTGGGTGGTTTCAAAATAATACGAGGATAGTGTCAGGTGGTCATAAATTCGACAGCTTCATAAGGCTATCTAGTTTTGATTGTGGTGTAAGCATCTTTACTATTACCTTTACGCTACTTAAATTTAATGGGGCAAGACATCATAGCCTTACTGAATTTCATTGGTTACAACATTTTATCAAAGAAGACAAAAACGAACATCTCGAACCTTCACTGGTCTGCATGTGATATTCTGGAAAGTATCGTATTCAGAACATGAAAAAAAAAATCCTTGAGAAATAGAGTCATCTCAACCAAACAACTGATAGGCCTATCCGCAAGAACCTGATGAGAGTGAACTCATTATTGCAATGGATACGAACTAACGCCCTTCTGCCTGGTTCCCAGCTGAGTTAATGAAAATAACAGATCGATCAAGTCCATGAAAATCACATGTCAGCACATTATCTTGCAGAACAATGGCTAGCACGATTCATGTCCAAAATGAACATTAGGTTAATTAATGAATTCAAGCATACAGACAAACAATAACCGCACGATAGTAATAATAGAGCTTGAACTCCAATCATCATCATCATACATGCAACATCGCTACAAAAAAGAGACAATGAATTGTATAGCAGAAACCACATGGGGGAAAAAAAATCCTGAAATCGACTTTCCGTCCCCCCCCCCCCCAAAAAAAAATGAGTGATTTTTACCGCATATATTGATAAGCCATGTTCCATGGTGCAATTTATTTTGAGGGGAACAAATAGAATCATCGAGGCCGGGATCTGTTGATGATTTAGCATGATATATATCAGAGACTATGTTCTTCCTCAAAGATTAGTAGCTTTGTCATCTTAGACATCTTAAGAGGAAATTTGAAATTTGGCTTCCCATAAAGAAATCTTTGACTTGAAAGGTAATTTATTAGTTTTGGAAGTGTTTTCATTTTGACAAAAAAAGTGATTTACAAGGGGCACCACCTCAGAAACAACAACCACCACACGACATACAACATTCGGCACTCACTCTCGCTCAAATGAAAGGAATTCACCATGTACTCACAGCTGATAACATAGGCAGCTCCCAAGCCGACACAATTTTGGCCTCGATGCTGCAGGTCGGGTTGGGTCCAAAGAACGCCACGACTCCACTCTTCCATTGTTCAGTCAAGGCTCGGATCGACTCCCTCTCCGTGTGGCCAGTATTCGTCCAGACGTATTTCATTTTATAACCAGGCAGTAGGTTCTTGTCATCGTTAACGGCATTGACGGCTTCGGTCATGGCACCTCCGATCCTCATGGCGAAACGCCTGATGCTGTCACTGGACGAGGAAGCCAGATACCCTACCTTGATCTCGATCAGACCGTCCTCGTCGACTTCGTTGACCGGTTGTCCGTCCAGCCCACATTGTCCGGCTTGGCTTGGTGGTGCAGGAGGTCCGGTGGACAGGTCTGTCGAGGGTAGCTCTTCGGTGGTGATCATGTTCAAAGGTGCCTCTATCCCGTCGGATGCTGTGGATGCATTCAGTTGCGCCCTCACATCAAGGATCAGTGCCAAACACACGGTGGCAAGCCATAGTGATAGTAGTTTATGGTTCAGTGGAGTCAAAACTCTCCGATGACAGTGACTGGTCATTTCGATCAATTTTTGCCTCCTGTTTGTGATATGTCCAAATGAAGCTTCACTGCATCTCACTGTGTCCTAGGCACGCCTGTTTGTGACAATCAATAACATAAGGTAACTCGAGAAATAGGTGCGATCTTAAACATAATGCATATTCCAGGTCCCAAATCAGGATGTGTTGATCGCTTCTGAGACATCACATTCTAAAAACAGATTTTATCCATCAACAAAAATGAATAATGGAAAGTGTTTTCTCCTCTCCCATTTATTACAAAAATCTTTCTCTGCTAAATGTCAAAGGAGTGTATCCCAAATAAAATGTTCGTAAAGATTCAGTCGTAAAAGGAAAACTGTAATGCGATGGGGTGTATCCTACCCATCAAAATTTAAAGAAAATTCAATTAAAGACGTTTCTCAGTAAAAAGTACCTCCTCTCTCATCAAATCAGTAATTAGTTGGTGTAAATCGAGGCCAGACTGACAGATTGATCGTGTCTGGGTCTGGACTATGCCTCTGATTTATCTACCAATCTTCATTACTGCTTTTCCTTCGAATGTGTTAGGATATTCTCAGCACGATTCTCTCGCAAGAATACGAAATGATGCAAAAGACATAAAATTCGTATCGAATGCGTGACACAAGTGCTAGATGTTAAAATGCATACCAATTCCGCAGATGCGTATTCTGCTCTTCTTCTTTACCACTTTGACATTTGGCATTACTTTTCTTACATTTCGTTCTTGCGAGAAGTCCAAAGTTCCCAATGATTATCCGAACTTCGTCGTAGAAACGAGGAAAATGAGACGAGAGTTAACGGTGAAGATAATCTCCTTATTTTTTTCCCCTTCCAATTACAAGTGATGGGAGTCTACATTTGTTGGTTCACATCTGACTCCCCAGTTCGTCGTTTCATCTAGAAACTTGAATGTTTTTAGACTAACACCACCTCGAAGGCTTCTCAGTAACACTGTCTCTCACTGGTAGGGCATGTAGGGTATATCTGATCAGAGGGCGGTATCAAATTTCTGTAGGATCTTAACTCCTCAAATTCTTTCCTCTGGTCATCTCCAAGGGAAGAACATTAATTGTGATCAATCGTTATGACTAGTATTTAATTCGTCTTTGTTTTGTTTCCAAAATGAAAATCGACAAACTCTGTCACAGATAGTTCATAAAATGTTAATCCAATATTATCAGAGCACAAACAAACTGCAGTCACAAGATAACATCAAAGCGCTCGATAATTTATGAACGAAATACAACATTGTATATCTTGCCCTTGAGTAGTTCTTGTTTAGATTATGCACGAACATATCGATAACAAGCAAATTTGGCGGGCAGTGGGGTTGTCAGTCAACATCCCGAAATGCATACACTTAAACAATCCTTATCAATGCTTAGCCATCGATGCAAATGCTGAGCCGAAGAAAATATAATGAAACCTGAAAACATCAGATCGCTTTCAGCACCAGTCAAACCCCGCCTACACACCATTAAATCGTCACCGGCTTGTCAAATGTTTGCCAGAAATTATTTCGAGTCTGTGGATCTCCAACTGACATCCACCTCTCATCTCCAAGCGAAATTGAAAATGATATTTTTTCTTCCTTTTCCAACCTCGCTGACAGCATCTAAATGCCAAACATGAACTGGAGTGACTGTGTTTTATGCAAGATGAGAAGCTAATTCGGATTTGGGCTAATATTCAGTACGATCACGGATTAAGAGTGAAATTAACATGTGTAATCACGAATTCGCACAAATTCGCACAAAATAAAGTAGTCGACGATGTGTACATTTATCCCAATCGAGCATGATGTTTCTGATTCCTAAGGCGGATTTAAAACCGGGTTTTTAGCTTTCAAATCAAAATGCAAATCCTGGTGAATATGTCCAAATATTCCGAGCTGTTCGGCGGCTTCTTAGACGCATTTAACAACAATTATACTTTTTTTTTCAAAAAAAAAAAAAAAAAAAAGAAGAAGAAAAAAATGTTTTCGCTGTTTAATTCCAATAGTGCTTCACTCTTCCTTCTACCGTCGGTGAATTAAATCCGCAATAATATAACGCGTTATGCATATAACCTGTTGAACTTGTATTAAACGTTTGTTTACTGCTCTGATAGAATTTTCATTCATCGGAGATCAGTTCATGGCCAGGCCGTTAAAAGAATGACCAAAAACTAACGACCATATCCGTGAATGAAATCAATTGTGCCATGCACAAACCGCAATCGACAGTTTCCGTGTTTGGGGAAAAAAAATCATGAATAAATACAAATGCGGTTAGAAACTAATTCTTGCACAGCTAAGCTTGAAATAAATATCGTTTGCTTAATAAAGCAGTCAAGTTAGAAGTTAAGACGTCTTATCTTCTGACGAATCCAAGATAGAGATGCATCGACATCGAGTCTGTATAGAGCGGCGACATCATTCGCTCGTCAGCACCTAGACATTCGTCGTCTTGTCTACACTGCTGATAAAAACAAAGTGAAGGTAGTCGCAGCAATGCTAGCAGACAACCCAGCAAGTAATCGGGTATCGATATTCATCCTTGCTTTTACGCGCGCTCATCAAACTCGTATCTCTTCGCTGGAAGTACGTAGTACGCAGTAAATGTAAGAGTCATGGGGGGGGGGGGGGGGGGGGGGGGGGGGGTACAATTAGCATACTCTAGGAAATGAGCTGTTATAATCATATAGGTTAATATGTATGAATGCGAAATAGAAATATTCATAAGTAGAATAATTTTGCAGGTAATGTGCCCTTGGAGTAGATAACACACCCACGATCTGCCGTAACTATCTTTATCAGCACACTTTCTGTGACGCTTTATTATGATCCGTTTTGTGGATACGGAATTGGGTTTCTATTTAATTGCTTTCCGTGTGCTGTGAACAGGCCTCGTAGTAAAAAGGGCGCCTGTTTTGAATATTGGTACTCGGTCATGCATTCTAAATTATGTGTTAATTATTAATATCAAATCTTTATTAGCGATGGCTATCTAAAGGAGGGCTTTTTGCAGTTCACGCATAGAAAGATAAAGTTGAGAGCGATAAAAGCTTCTTAGATGTAGCCCGACTATAAAGTAATTCAAACAAGTAGGATTTCTGCGTATTGAGTGGTATAAATAATTAATGATACTACCATGAATATCCAGATGCAATATATCCGATATCCAGGAATTTTTTACCTTTATTCTCAAACTTGCTAGCATATTGATAAAACATTCCCTAATTCGTCAATTGTAAAACAATTTCATAAATATTGGAATAGTCCGAGCTATAGTTGTTTCATCAACCAATGCATATTCCATTCTGCGGAATGACGAATGAATCTTCAAAGTGTCACGGACAATCTGTAGATATACAATCATATAACAAGCACTTAGTAGTATATCAATGAAATATTTCCATCGCCGTCTGTTTTGATCATTATCACGATGTCAGAAATGCTTGATGAAGTCGCATTTTATGCATTTTCCTATATATGAAGCCATTCAATACTCTATTGATATAAATAATCACTGTCCTACCAGTCACCTCTTGCTTAGTGTGAGTAGGAGTGACTGAGGGGACGGCTGTACTACACCTTACCGATTCACAATAGAGAATGCGTCATTTATTTTAGTAGCTATTTATAACTCACTTGGGATTTCAGAAAAATAGACAATAAAAATATGTTAAAAAAGAGAAACAACCAACAGAACAAAACAAAACAATATGATATAAAAGGAACATCTCATCATAGAATTTTGTAGAGGAACTGGCTTGGGATGTTCCCATGACCCCCGCCTCCCCCGCCCCCTCTTCAGTGTCGTCATGAGTAGAAGTATCACCGGACAACGAATCAACTGACCTGGGGGGGGGGCGTTTCATGAAAGGACTTGTCAGATATTTTATCAGACAAATTTGCTCTCAGCCAATCAGATGCAAGGATTTCAGTAGCTTATAACAGTTGTCGGATAAAATATCCGACAACTTCCTTTCATGAAACGCTCCCCTTGGGGCCCGTTGCATAAAACTTGCGTTTGAATGCAACTCAGGAAAATCAAACGCAACTTTATCTTCAGCCAATCAGAAGTGCGCATGAAGGACTTGCGTTTGATTTTTATGAGTTTTATGCAACGGGCCCCTGAGCTCGAAAGCCAGTCTCGGCACCAACGCTTTTGTCAAGCCAACAATCCAAAAATGCCACTCCTTACCCAGGTGTATTAGGGCCATTCTTAGTCACGTGTGTGACCAAAAATCAGGGAATCGAGCTATTGTGAGCACCATTATTTTAATAACCTTCCAAGCGTGTCGGTTTTTCCTGTATATACAGCAAATACAGACATAGGTACATGGATTAAATAACCAAAAATGGTCAATGATGATACCTGTTCTACATCATAGGTCAAAAAGTTCAGGTCACGTGTGTGACCTCCTACAGAAGCAGGTTTTTAAAACTCACATTAATTTCATCTTTAAATTTCTCTGAATTTTCTAAAGCTTCAATGTTCACATTTATGGTAGGTATATTTGTGGTGCTCTTTCTTAGAAAAGATTTTTGTTATTTATGTAATATTTTGTATCATGATGTATGGTCACGTGTGTGACATTGGGGGTCAGGTGTGTGACATGCCATAGGTAATGTGTACAGATTTGCTGAACTATTGAAAAAAATCACAATATTCAGTATTTTCGATTCATTTTGCAATAGCTTTATATGAATTATCATCAATATGGTAGAAAGTGATCCTCTGATCTTTTCTTTATGAAAAATACACAGGGAACACACAATTTTTTTTATTTTTCATTTTCATACATTCATGGATATCATTAAATTATTGATATATTTATTGATATACTGTGGAGGTGTTTTAGTGTAGTAGATAAGTAACCGTACTCCAGATCACAAGGTATGGGGTTCAATTAATTGCCATGGCACTAACGTCCTTTGGCAAGAAATGTATCTGTATCTGCCATGCTCGATCCAGGTGTAGTAAGTGGGTACCTGTAGGATTTATTTCTTGAATGCACTGAGCGATCCGGTTGTCGTGCTAAATCCAGGGTAATTATATGCTTGTAGGGCCCTCAGGAAGAAACAGTATTAAGTACTGATGAGGGTACCCTGGGTAAATAAGACATATTATTATCATTAATTCTTATTATTATTGTTATTGTAATCATACATACTTTTTTTTTTTTTTTTTTTTTTTTTACTTTAATATACCAATGTAGTTGTATGCAAATTAGCATAATTGGGTCTTCAATTTAAAAAGAAAAGTGATCCACGTGACTTTAGACATTACTCTTCAAGAATATACTATTCAAAAAACAGCAAGAATGAACTTCGTTTTTGTCAAAAAAAAGTTTCACTTTACAAAGAATAGTCCATAACATTGTACCTTTTCAATAACTCCCTTACATATCTGAGCAAGTTGGTAACAGCTTGGTTAAAGCTAGCGTAACAGTGCATTTCAATGAGAGCATATATATCTAACTAGGAGTGAAAAGGATACGCTAGTATGGGAGGGAATTAGGTTGAAATATGGGCGAATAGGGTAGCAAGGAAGAAAATTAGAAGGGAAATATGCAGGAAAAGATACAGGAAGAAAGGAAATACCGGACATAAAGATATGTAAAAACATACGACGTCAAGACAACATTTATGGAGCGCTCTTGATATCATGTCCAGATATGTGGTTAGTCAGGAAAGTTCACATCGATTTCGCTGCTGGCACATCGATTCTGGTTTGGTCTTTCGGTTGCGCCAGTTTGAAATCGATGCCTTGATAGTCTTCAGGCTCCGTTCAGCGTGCAAGCGCATGAGACAACACGGACCAAGTGGCCCAAATTCGATGTCTATATAACATGCTCCTAGATACGTAGCATGTGCGAGAGAAAGCGAATTAGCGTATGGAAGAGAGAGGAGAGAGAGAGAGAGACAGACAGACAGAGACAGAGAAAGGGAGAGGGGAGAGAGAGAAAAAAAGAAAGAAAGGGGGAATGGGAGGGGAAGGACATAAAGGAGGACAGTGAGCGATGTCAATTCTGTGGTGGAGAGTATATCTGAAAGAGAGAGAGGCAGAGAGAGAGAGGGGGAGAGAGAGCAAAAACGAGAGGAGAGAGAAAGATACAATTAAATTTAAAAATTTCCTTGCGTCGATCAGTTAAATTATTTAAAAAATATAAATATAAATTAGAAAAAAAAACATTGAGTACATAAAATATTTTTAAAATTCAGCTATAAGCCTCTCCTTTGAAATACTTTGCTGGCAAAAAAACATTTAAAAGGCTTGAAAGCACACGCATAATGTGCTCATTTATGTAAAATAGAGAGGGATGAGGGATAGAGAGATTGTAGTAAAGGAGATCACAGAGAGGGAGAGAGAGAGAGAGAGAGAGAGAGAGCGTATCGTTTCTATGGTAACGAAAAATAATTGATGTCATGATGGCAGTCATCTCGATAATTGAATGCTGCTGATGTTAAAAAAAAAGTACGCTACTGGCTATTAAAGCATTTGTCAGGCTTCATTACTTTAGAATAATCAACTTATTTGACATAAAATGTATTGAAAATGGAAATCAAAGTCCTTGCAAGACAAACATTATAGGAATTTTCAACCCCTCGACTGCCGCTATGTTACTCGGTTCTCTTCTTTATCTTCTGAACATTGCACGCACGCAAAAACCATCGCACATAAATCTCTCCACTCTTTCATCTCCAGAGGGCAGCATTTTTACAGACCTCTGTTCATTCCGTTCAAAATACCAGATAGCCAATACTGAGTCACATGTTTAGGATTATGTTATCGTAAGAAAAAAGTCATTGGATTTAAATGAAATGAAAACAAAATCATAATGAGAAACGGCGTGCTCTCAGTTTTTTAAAGGAGCAAAATATAAGGACACATTCTGCATATTGCTCGGGCGATTCAGGTTCTTGGAGTCAATTTTGGGGAATCCTGGTTTGTGTAGTCAATATGAGTGTCTGGAGTCCAATTTGGATCAATATATCTCATGTATATACTTCAAACTACAATACCAATCTCCATGATGTTATAATGTTAAATCTCTGAAATTTGACATTTGGTAGAATTCGGGGGGGGGGGGGGGGAATCTGCCTTCCTATTCATAGGATCATTTGGCCATATTATGGTTCGCTATTTACACAAATAATCAGGGATAATAGAGGTCTTAAGATTCGGTAGATACGTTTAAAAGGCTGTTCTGAAACAAATGATTTATTTCTTCATAACGTTTGAATAGTCATAATCAAGCGTAACGTGTTCGAGTAACTTAAAGGGCAATCCAACCTTGGTAATAAGATGATTTGTGTGAAAGCAGAAAAATAAGAAAAACAGGATGGTGAAAGTTTGAAAGAAATCAGACAAGAACTAAGAAAGTTATGGGTGTTTGAAAAATGAGATCACTACATCTATGCGAATCTCAAATTGGCAATGTGGTGAGTCAATTATGACATTTTTGTGGACAACTCTCCCATTTGTCATACACAAAAATATCATTAATTTGCGGTTTTCTTCGAGGCGCTTTTACCCTTAGGGCAGTAGTCAAAATATACTGGAGATAGCATAATGTTATAGGTCCTCATGAACGAAAAGATCCTACGGAGTAATGCATTTTGGAAAAAAGTGACATTTTAGTCATTTTGTGTGTTAGAGCGAATGGGGGAGTTGTCCACAGCTACATCACAATGACCTTACCTATTCGGCCAATTTGAAATTCCCATATGCATAGTGATTACAACTTTCAAAAATTCATAATTTTCTTATTGCTTGTCCGATTTCGTTCAAACTTTCACCAATCTGCTTCTCTGATTTTTCCTCTTTATTTCAGAGCAACTTGCTATTAAGGTTGGATTTCCCTTTAAGAGTTACGGGTTGTTTATACTCAGATGATTATTTTCTTCATTATGATAAGTTTGTCATTTGAAAGTGCACACAGCTGTTGCCCATTGATCATATCATGTATTATGATTATGACCGTACCGTATCTAGAATTGAATTACGAATAATAAAATACAAATCATAATTTCATCAGTTCATAATATATACTAGCGATTAACAAGCTTTGTCTAGTCGAATACCCCTAGTATATCATTAACCGATGTCATGGCTAAATCGATCTTAACCATCTTACACGGTAATACGGTTTCACCCGTCGAACACTCTGACCAGGGAGGTGGTCTCTCTTCCACCTCCCTGCTCTGACCAACGCGGCAGCAGCAAGTTTAACCCCCCAATACGCAATTCGATACTACTGCATTTAATATAAATATATATCATGTAAAATTGTATCAGTATTGAATTTTTTAAAAACTTTTATTTGGATTATCAGTATTATTATTATTATCATTATTATTATTATTATTATTATTATTATTATTATTATTATTATTATTATTATTATTATTATTATTATTATTATTATTATTATTATTAATTATTATTATTGTTATTATTATTATTATTTTATTATTATTATTATTATCATTATTGTTATTATAATAATAATAATAATAATAATAATTATTATTATTATTATTATCATTATTATTATTATTACTATTACTATTATTGTTATTAATATTATTATCATTATATGTTTTCCCAGTCAATTTCATAATTTTATCATTCAAGTTCATATTCCGAATTCAATTTCACGCATTTCACGCTCGCAGCACTGAATCGGCTTTTAAATTCAAAATCCGGTCGTTCAAATTCACTATCCAAGCAATCCATTGTTCATTTGCGTCATTCAAATTTAAAATAGGAGCATGCATTTTGAGCAATGAGCATTCAAATTCATTTCAAGCCGGCGACGGAATCCGTTAGTCATTCGTATTCGTGAAAAGGCAACCATGTTCCAAATAAGTGAATTCAATTAAAAAGAATTATTTGTTGTTTATTGATATCTTATTGGCTTCCACATGTGAGATTGTGAGATCATGTTGTTTATAGGTTGCTCTTTGTATTGGCGCATCGTGTGGTTAGTGTTGGGGTGTGGTCTTTTTTATGTGTGTAGTCATCAAGTAGTATAAGTTAGAAATGTCGTTGTGTTGGTTGGATGCACTGCGGACTGGGCCTTATGATATAAAATTTCTTGAAATGAAAAAAAAAATATTGAAGAATATACATGAACATTATACAAAGACATGATATATTGAAGAATACATGAACATATAAGGACATGATATCATTGTAAGGAGATACAACTTCAGAACAATATAGAACCTTTAACTCTTCCTGTGCCAAGGGGTTTTATTCAAAATTTTACCAAATGTGATCGATGCTTACTTTTCAAATGTCTGCACTTCATTAACCGTCTATTATTTCACAAAAATATTGTGTACAAAACTTTTAGGAAATTTATTACCATTTCTTATGATACCAAACATTATTACTTTACCCAACTTTATGCATAAGAATTATTGAAAATTACTTTTGAGTTTCTTTTTTGTCCGTTATTTTTCGGTTTCTCATTTGTTTACTATTGTTTAATGTTGAAAGAAGCTAATATCTTTTTAAAAATCTGCGATTTTCCCTGAAAATTTCTATGGTAACATGTGATTATAATCATATATTTAGAATGCTTGATTTATGCTCAAAATGTTGATATACATTGACCACCATATAACTTTCCTGTGGTCGAGCAATTGCTGAATGAAACTGACAAGTCTATCTGTCACATATATACATGTGACATCGGCACTGAAAGAGTTAAGAAAATAAACATACTACATGGAAGCCTATATGAAAATAAGATTTTTGCGTGTGTGTGTGTGTTTGGGGGGGGGGGTGTGGATTGTGTGTGCTCGTTTTATCATGAAACAACCAACGCTCGTCCCACTCTCCCCCTCATAACCACCTTCTTCAAAAGCCTATCTTATCTTCTCCACTAAATTGTGTGCACTGAGTAGGAAATTGATCACCTGAAAATGAAATTGAACGCCCGAAACAGGCTCATTGTGATTATTGCATGAATTTGAATGCACAAGTAGGAAATGCAATGCTCGCATTTGGAAATTGAACGCACATGCGTGATTTTGATTTTACGGAAAGGAAATAAGAGCGCCCATAAATGAAATTGATCGATCTGATGCTGAATTTGAAAGCCCGAATATTTTTGCGGGCGTGAGCTGTGTGAATTTGAAAGCACGTTCATGAATTGGAATGGAAAAAGTATGAAATTTAGCGGGAAACCTATATTATATTATTATCATTATCATTATTATTATCATTATCATTATGATTGTTATTATTATCATTATTATTATTATTATTATTATTATTATTATTATTATAATTATTATCATTATTATTATTATTATCATTATCATTATCATTATCATTATTATTATTATTATTATTATTATTATTATTATTATCATTATTATTATTATTATTATTATTATCATTATTATTGTTATTATTAATATAATAATAATAATAATTATTATTATTTATTATTATTATTACCATCATCATCATTATCATTATCATCATCACCATTATACACTTATTTTACAGGCACGTCTTCTACGACACTTAATGCAAAAGCAGTGTCTTTTAAATCATCTTAGACATAAAAAAAAAAAAAGAAGACATGATACTACTACCTACGTAACACATGAGGTGTAAGACTTGGAAACAAACATTGTATCTAATGGAGTAATATTTCCCAACTAGCCATTACATGACATAATTATTATAGAAAATTGTGTTGGAAAAGGGATAACATTACATGTCATGCTTGTATCTTGTTACATGATGGTGTAATGTAACCAAGGAGTTATTTGATGTAAAAAAAAACCTGATTATTAACTAGCCTATGTATTTTTTTGTTTTCTTGAAGGAAACGACCCACGTAATGATTTCAACACGTTTATTTTCAAGGACCATTCTTCAACGGACATCTTATGATGCAAAAACACTCCCTTGGGATTTTTGAAGCCTAATATGTATTACATTATGTTATCATGTATGAAATTTATATTCATGGAAGTCCGATGACAAAATAAAAAATAATACATTTAACATGCTAAATCCATAAAAAGATTACAGTTGTAAAAAAAAAACAGTTATATGAAATTATCCTCTTTAGAAGCACACATGAGTGAATTTCCATATCTTTATCTATGCCTACAGTTTAATAGGATGCTCAAGAAAGTAAAAGGAATGAAATGTGTGATTGACCAAAATAAAAGATTACACGGGGTGGTACTCATTTTTCAATACAAGGTCCGATGTTAAAGATACAGATGCATTATAATACACATGTTAATACACACAATAGCGATTTACAAAAAAAAACAGCTGTACAGCAACAACCTCTTTAGAGTAATGAATCCTTAGCTTAATTACCCTCTGATATACCACATTATTCATTTTTTTTGTTGTATGAACAAAATTAATATTTTGCTAGTAGACAGAACAGTGATACTGCCCCTGTCTACAGTAATGAATCTAGTTCTATGTATACGGTTGTATATTCCGGGTCTATTAAATTTCTCCTTTTATATTGAATATCGTAAAGAAAAATCTACCACATACGAATGCTTAGATTTAATTAACATAACTTACTAGAACGCGAGACATTTACATAATTATCTTAAACTTCATGTCCAAGCTGGTTGCACTGACTCTGTGCTTAATTTAAGTTTAAGACCTCCTTTCTTGCATACTATTCCCCTAGATATTTACCCAGTGTCCTCTTTAATAGCGGTTTGATAACTGAAGAGGTAAATCCCTGATAAAATAGATTATGGAAATAAAATAACTAGTAATAAATAAATATTTACAAGTTAAATACAAAACCCTCTAAACACCGTATCGGGTTGGTACGATTGATACAACCTTCATCTTTTGAATGCATACTCCATTTTGTAAACATCAGCCCTGAAACGAAATCTGGATACCTTATACCGGCTTTTCTATCAAATATTGTATGCATTATATGTGACCATATAGCAGAAAGAAAAGCTCGTTGTTTGGGCATAGCTTGATTGATGAGCCTACTTTAATCTAGTCGAAATATCGCTCCAGCGAACGAACCTAAATCCCTGTGGGTCGATTAATGCTAAACAGGGATCGTTCATTAGATATTCATGAAAACGATAAGAAAACTTTCGCTTTTTATCTGACCCAGGTAGCCGAGTAATGCTGATAATGCTGATGAAAATAGATTATTTCCTTTCGATCTGCATTTCCACGATGATAAGCACCTTTGAGTGGCGTATCCAGCATACGCCCCCTCCACCGTTCAAAGATCAAGAAAAACCCAATCAAAATCTCTTTTGCATATACTTCCCTACTAGCGTCGGGGAGGGGGGGGGGGGGGTTGGCGGTGTTGTGCCAAACCTCTTGGTTAGTATTTTCTTGATACACCAATGCTCCCTGTGATGCTTCTTGTGACGTTGTCCATGCATGCATTCATATATGAGGAAAAACACTATCAAAATACGAAGTCATTCACAAGAGTGAAAGATTTGCATAATTCTGCTGTTCGGGTACTATAAATAGATGAATTATAAGTGAATGGAGATTATTCACAGAAGATTCAAGAACGTTGTGGATGGGATATATTTTTTAAAATCGGTTTTAATGCAAAAAAAAAAAAAAAAAAAAAGGACGTGGGATTTGATTATAGCATTTGTGACACTGACATCGAAAATCTAATGAAGCAATAAAACATTCAATAACAGTTTGATGACAAGTCCAACCATGCCAACGAATCATATGACACAAAAATGAACACAATAACCGATACCCTGTTAGATTTTATATATATATATATATATATATATATATATATATATATATATATATATAGTTCAAAAGTTCTGCGACGGAGATTAAAAATAGAAAGAGAGACACACATAAAAATTGACTCCATTAGACACAAAACAACAGTGTGTTTAACGGAGTCATTTATTATGTGTGTGTGTGTGTGTGTGTGTGTGTCTTCCTCTCTCTCTCTCTCTTTCTCTCTTTTATATATATATATATATATATATATATATATATATATATATATGAATAATTATTTCCCACTTGTAATCTGCCTTTTGATAGCGTTGCATCGAATCTAGATGGTATATAGGCTAGAATTAAAGTAAACATATCAACTCTGCATGTTGTTACATCTGCCTCACAGGAAATGTCCTCGCTTTTATTACCTGAAATAGATGAATATCACCATCAAAGGATGGACGAATTTATCTGCTAATAAATCCCCATGCTCATGCATGAAATTCATTTGAAATCATCTATTTCTGCTTTCAATCTAAAGCCGCATTCAATGTCGCTTGTCGCAGCATGATTCATTTTAAATTGATCTTTCGAATCCGTTCATTGTTTCACAACATGAAATAAATCAGAAAAGCATTTTGTCAGCGCGCTGAGGTAGAACTGAATGAAGCATTTATTTTGTTTTTCATTTCGATGCATGCGTATAGCTTATCTTTAATATACTAACCACATTTGTTCTTCATATTTTGGAATGAATTCAAAGATCTGGATTCGATGTGAAATATAATTCTTAACCACAGTATAATGGAGATATAGTAAAATGGATTCGCTTGCGCGAATACTAAAAATCAGCAACATAATTGCAAGAAGTTTGAATGATCGAGTGGATGAATAAATCAGTCCTAATGGAAATGCAGATATGAAAGACTGAGAAAGGTAACAATTGCCACAAGTCTGAAAATTTGATTGGATAATACGATAATGGAATGCATTATTTGTTAGTTGTATGGGCGATAATACACGTGATTAATAAAACGCGGATTGCTTTGTAGCCCTGAGGAAAAAGGAAGGGCATTAAAGCTCATCTTAATACCCTTGCATCATAATCTCTCTGAGTCCCTCTCCATTTATTTAATATATCTATGTATTTGAAGTACTTAATTCCAAAAGGAGCTAAATCCATTTTTGACGGAAATTGATTTTTAAAGATGAATATATTCATCTCAGACGTGGGAATCAAATGCATCTTATCGCATTTAAAAATATATTTGGGAAAGTTAATTTTTTTTTTTTTTTTTTTTTTTTTTTTTTTTACAAATTTAGGTTTCATTCTCAAAGGAGCTAAATCCACTATGGTCATTTAGGATTTTTTCATTTAACCACATTTCCTAAAGCTATGTAATAACATTTTTAAACACATGTTGTGGCTACCAGTCTACGTCATCAGTGCAAAATGTTGACAATAATTAATGGAGTTTTAATATTTTTATGAATATTTTTGGATTTAGCTCCTTTTGGAATGAAACATCGAAATATCCCCGTTTTTAGAAAAGATGAGAAATTCTTTTGAAATTTTGTTTCCAAAATTCTCAACAAATAAACATCAGAAAAGAGGCAAAATGTACTCTGCTAGCAATATCAATATGTTTCCTGTTGAATTTCAATTGTTAAATGTCTTTAAATGTGC
Organism: Heliocidaris tuberculata; assembly: GCA_025618425.1. Taxonomy (NCBI): domain Eukaryota; kingdom Metazoa; phylum Echinodermata; class Echinoidea; order Camarodonta; family Echinometridae; genus Heliocidaris; species Heliocidaris tuberculata. Next base: position 4,931,176 of record CM046836.1, on the reverse strand, counting down.
AGAAATAGATATTCGACTAAGGTTTAATTCCAAAAGGAGCTAAATCCATGGAAATTAAAATCATAAAAATTTCTTAAAAATTGAAAATAATTGCTAGATTTTTAAAACATGATTGAATGAATCTAAGACAATAGCCCTACCATATATATCATAATAAAGTAACAGTGGACAAGGGAACGTGGTAAATCAAAAAAACCTTAATTTACTCAAAAACGCTAAATGTGGATTTAGCTTCTTTTGGAATGAAACTCTTCGTTAATTTTGTTGATATTTGTCGAGGGAATGGTAGATTAATGAATGGAATAGACGATGAGAAACATAAGAAAATGTTTTCTGTTATCAAGGGACAGAGGGAGAGAGAGAGAGAGAGGGGGGGGGGGGGGGGGGAGGCGATCCATTATGATCTAACTCATTCTATGTTGTATGTTCTTTGAAATGTTTATCGTTTGCTTTGTATGTTTTCATGTTTTGAATGCATTGTTATGATATGTTTTTAAAAGATTTAAGCATTATACTGTATCTTGTTTGTTTTAAAAGTGATCATTCTGAATGAAATAAATTATTTGCTTTAAATTTAAATCTTTAATATGTATCCTTGTAAATGATCATATTCTTCCATAGCCGCATTATTTGTCTTGTATGCGCTACCGAAAACTCTGCACATTATTATCCGGTCCTAGGCCTGCTGTCCTAAAAACCGCTCTGTCATTCAAGGGATATCTGCCTACTGGTATCTATTCAACTCGTCTGGCTTTAATGTAGCAAATATAGATTAATGTCTTGCCAAAGGACGTTTGTGATGTGACAGGGACTCGAACCCCTTGTCATCCACAGTCCGATGGCCTATGCACTAACCACTAGACCACAGTTGTGTCAAGGGTGAACACAGTTACGTCTCTGATCAGACCGATGTCAGAGTACTAATCAGCCTAGTCACTGATATGTAGACGAACAGCTTAGTAATATTATAATTCCGAGCGAGAGATCATAAATTATTTTATTGATGCCACAGTATTAAAATGATTCAGTATATCAGCCTCTGTCATTGACCACAGCCCTCAGTTGGCAACACGTCATGGTAGATTGTTTTGACCTCTATTTTCCATCCCCACGGAGTTTTGAAGGCAAGTGAAGAGTGCTGGTCAGATTTAAATGGCAGTTTGGTACGGCATTGTATTTCTTGAGTAGTAATACGATGTATTTTCCATCAAATTTGTCTCGTTTTTTGTGGTTTTTATTATCTGTAAACGCGCTTTAGAATTTATGTAGTGCTTGGGGAATTAAATTATTCAATTTCGCATATGGGAAGAAATTTCTTGAAAGGTAGACCTTCCTTTAGCATGTTTAGAGAAACAAATAGTGGGCTGGGAGAAAAAAAAAGGGTCTCTTGCAGCAGTGAACAGCATATCGCCACAATCGTAACAAATAACAACAACAACAACAACATAATTAATTTATGTGTAGTTAAATTATTATTGTTTCTTGCTTATCTATTGGAGCCCAGTGTTGAATTATATGCAGTTTGCAAATTGATTTTCAAATGATCACACCTTGCAGACCTTATCTTACCACGACCTATCTTCTAACTACCATTCTGTAATCACCCATTTAACAAAAAACAACAACAACCAACCCCCCCCCCCCCGAAAAAAAAGAAAGAACAGTAACAACAAAAAACAAACGAAGATGGCGTCAAAGTGAAACATGTCATGTTATTAATGTAAGACCTTCTACCTTGGAAGTGGATGAGAGGACGAACCAACTAGAGACGGTGAGAAGAAAACTTTACAGAAAAAACTTTACAGAAATGAAACACCAAGCTTGGAAAGACGTGATCAGAAGTTATTTAGGTCAATAATCCGCCCAGACCATTCCGAAATCACCACGCGCAATAATCGCCCTGCAGAAGTTTCGTCGCCATGGGCAACCCTATCTAAGTATCAATGGGTGTATTTCACTGAGAAAGGAAATAAAAGATCGGGTTTGTACAGCGTACGTGATAGTTAAGCGTTACAGGTCAATTAAGAAAAAAACAAAGAATTGTCAAAAATTATGGCTTTTCCCCAGACGGCTGGGGTAAGGTATCTGGGTTAGAGATAAATTACTGAGTCTGGTGTGACGAAAGCATCCAATTTCTGACAAGATTCTGTTTGACAGTGTAATGGAATAAATAATGACGGCGATTGGAATTCTGTTTAGATGAAAGTGAGATGCAGGGCAGGTACATTATTCATTCGCAGAAGTACGTTGCAATCGTGACACGAGCATCACAATAGCAGGAGTACAATATGTCGAAACAAAAAAGTTGGAGTGGCAGTAATACTTGAAATAATAGGGACTTTTCGATTTGAACAACGACATAGTCGACTGATACGAAAGGTAGTGTGTTATGGTCGACTGCTCATATTGAATTGTATTGAAAACAAGGGCAAAAATATGTCAGGCAAATGTGTTTATCAGGGGGGGGGGTGACCTATTGCCGCATCCCTTTTATGAACCTGGTTTTCAATACAATTCAATATGAACAGTCGACCATAACATACTACCTTTCGTATCAGTCGACTATGTCGACGTGCACATCGAAAAGTCCCTATTTCAAGTAGTACCAGTGTAGTTTTATTTGTTCCTTAGTAGTAGTGGTAGTAGTAGCAGTAGCAGTATTAGTAGTAGTAGTTGTTGCTGTTGTTTCCACAAGGAACCTTGAAATAGTGTACTATATATTGTACAGTTTTCTTTCTCACAAAAAGTGTAATACTACTAACATGATTAACTGTGCAGTAGACACGCATAGCATTTCCTCAAAACCAAATTCAAAATGAAGAATGAAACATTTTAAGGCCACCGCACACCTTACGATCGATCTGCGATCCGATTTCAGAATAAAATGTAATCACATTTGAATCATTTAAAAACGAAAAATATTTCTTATTGAGGGTCTGCATGGTCATACAGATAGTAAAATCGATAATACGGCCTTTGCCGAGTTTTCTATTCGGTGAAATAGCCAAATCGGCTTCGAATCGTAGTGACGTCACAAAAATCGTACGACTGCCTACGATTTGAAACTAATTTTGCTTTTATTCCCTTTAGAAAGCTGACACCAAAACCCTATGTTTAGTATTCATATTACTTTTCAGAACCTGAATAGGGTAGATTTCATTTGTTAAAATGCCAATATTTAATGCCATAGCGATTTATTGCACAAATCGGATCGCAGACCGATCGTAAGGTGTGCGGTGGCCTTTACACAACCAAAAACGATTAAAAGTGTCTTGTATTCATTTGATCTTTTAGAAACGCTCTTATACCCACACAAGCGAAGTGCGCAGAGAAGGAACAACATAATTCTTCACAATCCTTTAAATAGGAGAGCAAAACGTAAGGCACTGTGTAATTTATTTTGATGACAATTAATGGCGTCCATATGCTGAAGACATGTCTAGATGGGTAGGCCGCCAAGGCGTCGCTTTCTATTAAGAGACCAGTGATAAGGAAGAGGCCTCTATGGGCTAAACATCGTTCACACCTTCTCTTCACTTGATTGACAGACAGAAGATGATGGAGAATGAGAGAGAGAGAGAGAGAGAGAGAGAGAGAGAGAGAGAGAGAGAGAGAGAGACGGAAGAGAGTGAGAGAGGAATAGAAAATAGGGAAAATATGTGAGGAGAATTCGAATTGGAAAATTATATAATTGCTCCTCTTCGTAAAATTTCGGACATATTCATACTTTACAATAATTTTGCGCATACGATCCGAGGGAAGTATATAACGGCACATGAACGCCTTACACGAGTATATGACAAAGGGTTATCAATGCCCTGTTTTGTATACTTAAGGTTAATTGAAATGGAGCATTTTAAACAATGATAATTTTGATTCATGTCAGCATTCAGAAATTCCTTTCTAACAATCTTCAACAACAAGTGAAGGCTTCCAAACATGATTCATAGTATAGTGTAATTTATTCCAACAGAACGTTTAAACATGGTCGAGAACTCTTGAAATATGAGGTGCGCTAGGCACACGATTTTTTTTTCTTCTAAAAACGATTTCGAGGGAGATTTCTCTTATCTAACTTTATAACTGTATTTCATTTATACTCCCAACGTGACATTTATTGAAGGATTTACGACGCAGATTGTCTAATTATCAAGACGAGTATATGTTGCAAAGAAATTAGCTTTTTGATTATCATAATTATAAGCTATCAAAACATGAACTGTAAGTGTAAAACACCAAGTGAACCAAAGCAATGGACCTATTTACTAATGCATTTCAATTTATGCACGTTTCTCTCCAGAATCCTTAGTTACCAACTATTTAGTGCACCTGGGGTGTTTCATAAAGCTGTTCGTAAAATTAAGCATGACTTTACGAATGACTTAAATATGACAAGCCAAATGGGATGCTCAATCATTTTTAACTGCATCAACTAAAGTTGAACTGTGCAGATGTAGATTAACGTTCTTATTATGACAAATATTTTTAATGCAAAGTATATATTTTGCCATAATTTAATTGAGGTTATTGGACATACTGTCACATTTTGTTAAAACATCAGGAAAAACTTTTGGGCATCCTATCTGGCACTTCATATTCAAGTCGTTCGTAAAGTCATGCGTAACTTTACGAACAGCTTTATGAAACACCCCCCAGTTATGCGTAATGGCATCTCTATGGATGGAATCCATTTTGCATACAGTAGTTTTTGCTATGTCGGGCAAGCCTCAGGCAAGTCTATAGTCATCAAGAGAAACTTTTGTTCAAGAATTATGCATAAAATTAGTAAACAGGTTTATTGACTGCTCTTTAAATTATATAGAACCATGAAAAGGGGCAGCTTTTCCTTCAATTCCTTCTAGTCCAAATTATTTCCATAATTATTGTTGGAATGCATCAGATGGAAGTCCATGCACAGGTAGAATTTTAAAGGTCAAACCGTGCAATTATAATTTTACATGTGTGTGTGTGTGTGTGTGTGAGAGAGAGAGAGAGAGAGAGAGGGAGAGAGAGAAAGAGAGAGAGGCGGGGGGGGGGGGAGGTAGTATTTTCTTGTCACCAATCTCAATTCCCAATTTATTCGGGGAAAATTAGGATAAGCAAAATAATTTTTAACGCATTTTGGGTTTTCACAAAGAAATCGTATGTGAGCACAGTGTTTATAACAATTTAAGAAGTCATTGCATTGAATTAAATTATACTACAAATTACCTTTACGACAGCAATTTTTTGTTGGGAAGAATTATGATGTCATGAATTTGCGTTTGTTTAACGCGTTATAAAATAAATAATTTAATATTAACATTGATAAGAACGGAAGGAGGGAGGAAGGGTTGGTTGCGCCACATAAAGTAATTTTTTCCATAGTTCTATTCTAATATAAATCTGCCATTCTTAACACATAGCTGCTTTTCAAGGATATCTAAGAAAAGAGTCACGTCGCTTATTAATCCAAAATGAAATATAGAAACGAGGGTGTATCAGTGTCATGTATGCTTTGTGATCCGTCACGTCTGGCACTAGTGATATTTTATTGGTATTGACTCTGATGGTTTCCCGCTGCCTACGCAGGACAGAAACAGAATAGAAGAAATTGCCAAAATTTGATCTTCCATTAAGGGCGATAATAATAATCCGTGCAAGCAAGAATAGGTGATAGGCAAAGTTATTTCAGTCGAATTCAAAGTTAATGTTTGACAAGAACGTGACTAATACGGTTATTAGATCGGGCCCTGGTGATGAAGATGGCGTCGTTAAGTGGTGTGACCTTTGAAAGTGACGAAGCGAAGATAATTTCTTTTTCTTATTTCATTGTTTTTTTTTGGTCACACCATGCAAAGCGAAAGCCTTGCTGCAAGTCGTCTACTGATGCTGCTACTACTACTACTGCTGCTGTTGCTGCTGCTGCTGCTTCTACCATGTCTACTACTACTACTACTACTACTACTACTACTACTACTACTACTACTACTACTACTACTACTATTATTCTTAATAATATTACTACTCCCTGCCGGAAAGAACACAGTGTCCCACAGTGTGTTCACAGTGTGAAATCATCTTCACACTGTTAAATTCGAGCGTTTTAACATTGTGAATCACATCTTCACATTTTGAGCGAGTAAATTCACACTGTGAAATCGAATTTCACTATGTAAACACTTTGTGGTAAACCTCACTGTGGAGGTGTCCACAGTATGAAATCACAATCACACTGTTGAATTCGAGCGTTTAACATAGTGAATCACATCTTCACAGAGTCGACTATGTGAACACACTGTGTGACTCTGTGTTCTTTCCGACAGAGCTACTACTACTACTACTACTACTACTACTGCTGCTGCTGCTGCTGCTGCTGCTGCTGCTGCTGCTGCTGCTGCTGCTGCTGCCGCTGCTCTTCTACTACTACTACTACTATTACTACTACTACTACTACTATTACTACTACTACTAGTACTACTACTACTACTACTACTACTACTACTACTACTACTACTACTACTACTACTACTACTACTACTACTACTACTATTACTACTACTACTACTACCACTACTACTACTACTACTACTACTACTACTACTACTACTACTACTACTACTAATGCTACTAATACTACTATACTGCTGCTAATACATCTACCATGGCACAAAATCTACATATATAAATATATAAATTAAAAAAAAAAAAAAAAAAAAAATATATATATATATGTAAAAGAACATCTGCTCGTCACCCTGTTTTAATGAAATTTTCACTCTCTCCTTAACAGTATGTCGAGTAGTAACATTATATGATCAGGTAATTCAATTGTGAACTTCATTCATTTTGTATAACTCGTAACAAAAACTGTTTTGTTTTATCCATGACTATTACCGCAGACTCTGAGTTGCAATTATTGAAGAGTTCATGCTTTCGATACACGAAAAGTTTAAGTGATAAATCACGTACTATTTCGAAGTGTGCAGCAAAGGGTGGAGTCGGAATACGCCCTCCCCAGTTTGAAAGCCGAGAAAACAAAAATCAATACCACTTCCGTATCCCAGCTCCATACAGGGCTGCTCAGATACACCCCTACCCCCTTCATCAGTTTATGGATACACCACTTTAGCATGTATATATAGCTCTAATCATCACTTCTAGATCCTGGGATTACAAAGTAATAGAAATGTTCAATAAAAGAGCACTCTCGAGACAGTTTTTATTGGATAAGTCGTTTTATTGATTCGGTTATTTCGGATTGAATCGCCTGTGTCGTCTAGAGTTGATTTTCTTCGCCCCCGGAAAAATTGATTTGTGCGAGATTTCACTCTTTTTGTAGCTTTGTCTTCAAACCCTGGAAAACTATATTCTGAAGTCACCCCGTCTAACATTCTGTAAATCTTGCCTCTTCGCTTTCAGTAGCTCATTAGATTTCATAGAATTCTAGCTTTGCCCTTTCGCTGTTATTTTATCTGGTTGCCCTTATGCGCATAATGATCATGGCTTTTTTGTTTTCCCCATCAAAGGCTGTCACTTAAACAAGACCGTCGTTTTCAAACAAGGCTGCTATAAATACAGTTGCATTTACAGTTATCGATGAGTCATCATTAATGAAAAAATTGCTAATTCATTTTCGAAAAAAAAAAATTAACTCTTACTGTGCCAAGGGGTTTAGCTCTCTTCAAAATTTTACCAAAATGTGATTAATTCTTTCTTTTCAAATGTCTGCACTTCATGAACCCTCTATTATTTAAAAAAATATTGTGTACTAAACTTGTAGGAAATTTATTACCATTTTTTATGATACCAAACATTATTACTTTACCCAACTTTATACATTATAATTATTGAAAATAACATTTGGGTTTCTTTTTTGTCCATTATTTTTTTGTTTCTCACTTGTTTACTATTGTTTAATGTTGAAAGAAGGTAATATCTTTTTTAAAAATCTGCAATTTTCTCTGAAAATTTCTATGGTAGCATATAATTATAATCATATTATTTAGACTGCTTGATTTATGCTATATACATTGATTACCATATATCTTTCCTGTGGTCGAGCAATTGGTGAATGAAACTGACAAGTCTATTTGTCACATATATGTTACATCGGCTCTGAAACTAAACTCTATCAGCGTAGCTTTCTTTGTCATGTTAGTATATCCCTCAACTTTTATACCTTGATAGCTCGTTACGCTTTATCAGCCATATTGTATTTTAATCATTCGTTCATTCTTTTATGGTTTATCAAAAGAAATCACGATTTGCGGCATAAAGAAAAATTGTTCATGATTCACATAAAATGTTAAACATATTGAACATATTACAAACTAAAATTGAGAGTTGCACATTTCAGGCAGAACAATTCAAATAAATATTTTCCACTTATTGAGAGATTTCATGTGTAATGATATTGCAAAAATGTGCTTTACCGGTACTTTAAGTTCCGATTAATAAATGAAATTGATAATAATTTATTGTATTCGAATTTACTTGATTAATTGTATTATTGATGAATATCGTTTGTGTCAATTATTAATTTTGTTACGATGTACACTGCAAAAACCAGGGTGTAAATTCAACAAGATCTCGGTCTTTTGTAAGATTGAGTATTAAGAAGTCAACCATTTTATGTATAGTATAATCAATTCAAATTCTACATTACATAAAGTGGAAAACAAACTCACTTGAAACGGGAAACGTGAATAATAAAGAAAGTTAAGAATGTTTGCAAGTTGAAATCACTCAATGCATTTGAATTAAAAAAAAAAAATTGTCATTCGACTGTGGCGTAATGTCTAATGGGCAAACCTCTATGTTAATGTACACCAAGATATCATAAAATATCAGCTCTCTCCCAAGCAATGTTTCCCCTGGGGCTATACATAAGATATATTAAGGATGGTATGTTGTATAATACTGTTAAGTTGGAAATTGATGAAAAGTCAAATTTCAGACATTAGAAATAAATGGGCATGTTGTCCTTACATCACATCATACGAAGAAACAATACCAAGTCGGCCTATTGAAAATTCCCATATGGATAGTTATGTCATCTTTCAACAATGCATGCTTTTTTAAATTATTGTTTATCAGCTGTCTTTCAGACATTCTGTTTCTCTGATCATTCTGTTTTTCTTTAAAGAAGAGTGAATTTTAAGGATGGATTGCTCGATAAAATGATGAAAAAGCTGCAAACTCGAGCCGATTCAAAATGATGTAACTCTGGTCCATGAAAAACGAGAGGGAGAGAGAGAGAGAGAGAAGAAGAAAGAATATAAAACCAATTGTGGGAATGCTGCTTTTATCACCAAATACACTTGGAATCATTCTGAGGTCACTCCTCAGGGGAAAATAGATCTTTAGAAAGGGAAGTTGTGCTGAAGCCTCACCCCGGCATTCCGATACGATTCGGCCATTTTCGACCGGAAACATAGCACTCCTGGAAAGTCGTCCAAATGGGATGGCTTTATTGCAAAGTCAATCGCCCATGCACATTTACCGACATAATTAAAGGGGAAGTCAAGTCTTTTGTCTAACTTTAGCTAGTTGCATACTTTTGACATTAGTAATTTCAAAATTTCATTGCTGTGCTCATATTTTGTTTTATTAATTTTCAAACAAACGTACATGAAAAACCAGGTGACAATATGATTTTTAAGTCCTATTTGATGCATAGCTTTTTGTTCCCGACTACAGTTGAAAGAAACAAGCAGGACTAACATAAATTTAAGGGCGGCATGAAAAATTGTTTTGTATTGAATTGCATTATCTAGAATTCATTCATTACAGAAGCGTCCAAAAAAAAAAAATACATCAGCATAAAGTATAATACATTCAGTTAAAATAAGCAACACATAACACAGGCTAGTCAACGTTAACCCATTCTATGTTCAGAGAATTACATTATAATCAAAAGCTATTGTTGAATCACAAATTGAATGTTAAAGCGATTTCACTCAAGTGTGTGAGGGTGTGCGCATGTATGTGTGTAAATATATATATATATATATATATATATATATATAGTGTGTGTGTGAAGATTGATGAGACCGGAGACAAGGACGTAGCTGAACTTTTCAACTTTATTAGATCAAGCTTTCAGCCTTCCCGGCCTTCTTCAGGTCCTGAAGATAATAATACAAACATATAGCATACACTTCAATATACACACATATAATTGAGTGTTTTTATATTCCATTTAATAAAAAATATTCATTTGCATATTGATACCAGCATATACCTTCATGGCTACAGTTTATTACAAGTAACCTAATGAATCGTTCATTCAATAAATTACTTGTAATAAACTGTAGCCATGGTCGAGGTAATAGTATATAAATATATATACCCTTAAAGTGACAGCAGCTGTCATTTTAGCGGTATCTGTACTATGACCCTATTGGTCTAATTAAGCAGGAGACTAGGTTGATGATATATATATATATATATATATATATATATATATATATTGTTTTTGTGTTTTGTTTTTGTTCAGATATTTGTCTAAATCAAGATAAATGGAAGTTGGTATGCTTGACAATTCACTGGCAAAAATATAGGACGCTCTCTTGGCTTCCAAGTTGAAGGTAAAGGACGAAACACTTCACAGTTGTAATCCGTGAATGTCAAGTTCTCTCGATTATGAATAATTCGAATGAAGAAGGACGAGGAATATGAATCAAGTGATTTATGACGGCTTCGCTTAGGGTTTGGGAGTGACCGATAGTGAGAGTTCTGACCTCGGACGCGCGGCTTCCTGAGCTTCAAGGGTCAATAGTCAATTTCTAGCTTGAAATACAAGAAAAGATGATGGAAAATAGGTTTGAATAACAAATTACAGACTTGAATTTTCGGTCGATTCAATGCACCTTTTGTGTGAGCTGAAATAAAGATTAAAGATTACAAATTGATGTAAATGAATTTATGATTTTTTTTCTTCAATTATCATGAGGAAGATTCAATATTATAGAGGGTATACATCTATATTTGCGTCTCGTATCTTTTAATTGCTTTATCCGGCGACAGTATGCCAGTCACACATAATGCTACCGGCCGGCAAATGTAATGTCATTATTCTTTGCCTCGCCACCAACAATGATCACGTATTGCCATCAGTCCACAGAAGGAAAGCATGAATCTCAGTTGTGGTCTTGAGGTGTTGCAGTTTAGTGGATAAGTCACCGGACTGTGGACCACAAGGTACGAGGTTCGAATCCCTGCCACACAGTCTAACCACCTTTGACAGTTCATTAATCTACGTTCGTCGAACTCCATCCAGGTTTAAAAAAATGGGTAACCAGTAGGAATAAATTCCTTCAATGATTGACCGCTTTATCATGGTATCCGGGGGGTGAAGCCAGAGTAATAATCTGATTGTAGGGTCGTCAGGGTGAACACTATGACTGGAAATTATTGACTACACTGAGCTGTCATTATACATATATTACTCTTTGCACTATGTCATTTGACTTATATGCTTATATTTTGTTTCCATTGTTAAAGAATGCGTAAACTGAGCGTGGAAACAAACAAAATTAAAAAAAGATTATGATAAGACTACCCTAGATAAACAGAGATACTGTTTTTTACTATTATTATCGCCATTATAATTTTAAGTGATGGTAAAGATATAGAGAAATGCAGTCGACTAAACCTTCTGGAGTGGTGAGTGTAGGGGTTAGGCTTAGGTTAGAAGTAATACCCGCCGCACAAGAGGCGTCACTGCGCTGAAGTAGGACTGCCTCAATAAATGTCGTGGCATTTGACGCGCCATATAAGAGAGTGATATCGTACAAAAAGTAAATGCAGAATAAACAGCGCAAATATTGCTTTGTAGTACTGGTGTATGGGACTTCACCTTCGCAGGTTTGGTTAGCTCAGGTAATATGCAACAAACCCAAAGGTTTGCTCACACGACGTAAGGACCGCGTCGGTGACTCGTACAGGCTGAAAGAGTTTTATTGTTTAAAAAAGTGATTGCAAAATGAACAGTGCAAATGATGATTTGAATGACTGGGGTATGGATGGGTTAATCTCCTTCACAGTGTAAGCCGGGATTAACTGGTAAGGTTGTGATTATCATTTGGACAGTAAAGGTCGCGACCTCCTGATGTCGCCAGTGGTAACATGAATCAACATGAACACTACAACACCCTCCTATCAAGAGCCAGGAACCCTAAATCAACTCCCTCCCGCTTATAATTTAAAAGGCTGGAAAAGAAACAAAGTTTGCTGCTGAACCCTGACATGAAACTGACGTTAATAAGAGGCAGAACCTTCTGCAGCTTTTGTTTACGGAATAAGCAAGGTAGATAACTCTCCCTGCGGCTGAGACGGTAAGGAGATGGGAAAGAAATTAAGGCAGAGGGTATTCTTTCTTCTCAGGTTTCATGTTTTATATTCACCAGTTATTTAGAATAAACACTCCCGTTTTTACCCCAAAGTGACGCAGACAACAGTCTATTTTCGGCGCGCAGCGGATCGATAGCGAGTCTATAGTGTTCAGCGACGGGATCACAGGGCCTATTTCCTCCCATAGGTTTCTTGCTTGGCGCTTTCGTAACTGTGCTTATCAACAGATACGTCATGACACTAAAAATAATATGTTACGTTTTAAAGTAAGCCCTCGTTGTTCATGGTTTTTCGGATACCAACAACCGCAGTCTTTATAGCTGTTGATTAATGACCGTTGAATAGTCAATACGACAGCGTTATTACCTAGTCTGAAAAAGGTATTAAAGAGGTTTAAAAATATTTGATGGTTTATCTTACCAGACGTTTACTGAAGCATGTGTATGCTTGTAAGTAGGCAACCTGAGGACCGACGGCTTTAAGTCCTCTCCAACGGACTAGGTAATGAGGATCAATGCCTTACCACAGGGCCTTACTAACATATCTACCTGGTTTCGTACCCGGGTCTTCCCACTTACGAGACCACTGCTTTACCACTGAGCCATTGCGCCTCCTTTGATCAAGCCCATGCACAAGTAGTAATGTTTGCCCTTTTCATTATGGATTCACCATGTTCATTATATCTTTGTGTACGATATCACTCTCACATGGCACTCAAAGGGCGCGCTACATGTAGTCTTTTGTCAGTAAATGACACCTCGTTTGAGCCAAGCGTTATGTCCATTGCGCAAGATGCATCATTTCTATTATAGTCAGGTTCACTGTGTATTTTTGTTCAAAATTTTTGGAGATTAGCAAAACTATACATTTTTGGAATCGGTAGAACATGGGGAATTCGAAAATTGATGTTGGCATTTGCACAAAATCCTGACCGAGCAGCCATTTTGGATTTTCAAAATGGCCGCCATATATAACTAGTATTGAACACTTTTGAAGGTATTTTTGGAAGAGAACCTCATTCTATCATGTTTGTGGTACCATATCAAAGGGCGTTAAATTCTCTACAACATGACACCACATTCGCTGGGTTTGGTGATGATTTGTTTAACAATTTTGGGCCGAAAATGTGATTTTTATCATTTTTTTCGAAAATATGAATTACTTCAAAATACATATTTCCTCATATTTCAAAAGTCCATTTCATTAATGACTTCCAACTTTACAGAAAAGCATCCATATATAGGGTCAATATCATCTGAAAATTACAAGTTCATTGCTTATATAACAAAAAAGTTATAGTACTCTAAAATCAACACTTCGATATTTGCTAGAACAAAGAAATAATGCCAAGGGCTGCTTTCTAGTCAGGTTCACTATGTATATTTTGTTCAAAATTTGTTGAGATTAGCAAAACTATATATTTTCGGAATCGTTAAAGCATGGATAAACAAAAGATTGATGTTGGCATTTGCACAAACACCGGCTTGGTGGCCATTTTGGATTTTCAAAATGGCCGCCATAAAATACATAATTTGCCTTATCTCAGCTTCTTTTAAAGGTATAAACGTAATGAAATGGGCCAGTCCTACTATTTATGGGTGCAGAAAACATATGGTGACATCTAGACATCTTCTTCTACCGCTTCCTCGCATATGGAGGCCATTTTGGATTTTCAAAATGGCATACGTGTAATATATAAGTTGCCTTATCTCTGCTTCCGGTCAACCTAGGAACTTAGCAAAAATATTCCATTCCCCATTTTCTTGGTCGATAAAACAATTGGTGACATAATTTGACTTCTAATCTTAATGCGTCATCGCAGACGGCGGCCATTTTGTATTTTGAAAATGGCACACACACACACACACACGCACACCCACCCACGCACACACACACACACACACACACACACACACACACACACACACACATATATATATATATATATATATATATATATATGTATGATATATACATATATTCCAGTCAACCAATAGCAACTTAAAAGAATACTATTCTAGTACTTTGTTTCCTGGGTCAGGAAAACGATTAATGACATAATTAAACTTCCAATCTCAACGCTTCATTGGACATGGTGGCCATTTTTAATTTTCAAAGTGGCCGCCACAAATACATTTGTTTCCCTACGTTGGCTTCTTTCTAACGTATAAACTGAATTAAATATGCTAATCCTACTTTTCTTGGGTCGAGAAAACAATATGTGACATTACTAGACTTCTACTCCTAATGCTTCATCGCATATGGCGGCCATTTTGGATTTTCAAATTGGCCGCCATGAAATATTATATTGCTTCAGGAAAAACATTGGTGACGTCATTAGACTTCCCATCTCAACGCTTCATGTGGCTTCCATCTTGGGAAATATTTGGTGCTATCACAAACGTATAATCTTGAGTCTTCCTTCACTTCAAGCCTTTGGGGCGGCTAGGGGCCCTCAGACAAATTTCATTGCTTCTGTAAACTGAAACTGTGCCACGTTCTGGCTTTTGTCCTTGAAGTCTTGCACATATTTTGACACCAAGTTTAGAAAAATTATACAGTCATGCTATATTTTGGTTTCTAAGTTTCTTCTCTTCAGGAGAAGAAACTATATATTGTACAATTTGAATAAAAAAACAGCAATATCATTTTATTTCTTTGTAGATCATTTGTGATTTCTTTTTCTTTTATTATCCCTTTTCTATCTGAATATTGATTTAGAAAAATGATCCTCTAATAACATGCGTTTGTAATTTTAGCAAACACGTATTATTTCATTGCTAATGTTTTTAATTTGTTTATTACACATAATGATAATTGATATGTATTAACTTCACATGTATGATTCTCGCATTTTATCTTTATTTTGTACAGAACCCCAAGGGAGAGCAGCATTTGTTGATTGGGTTTCCTGATTGAATATTGTGAATAAATAAATAAATAAATAAATATGGTTGAAATACAATTGAATACACGTGAAATAAAGTCACTTATAACGACTTTTGTTTTTCAGTCTACGAACTTTCCCATCAACTATCATCACTGGTCAATCCCCCCCCCCCTATCCCCTGAATTAAATACCATGTGCAGTTCTTTAGCTGTATTGTTAGAGATAGTTCCTGTCCTAATATGTCGACCAGCATATGCAAACTAAATAAATGTATTTTACAGTACAACAAATTATTACATACTTTACTTGGCCCAAAGACATTTTAGGGTACTCCAATTAGGCTAATCTATTACATTGTTAATTGTATACATGTAGGATCACGCCATGACAGCACAGATGGCTCACTGCCTTTAAAATGCTCATTTCCTACATGCCATATTGTTTTTCAACTTTATTTACTTTCAGTTCTGCTTTTTAAGGTAAGTAGTAAAGCGTAAAAACATAAATAAGGAGAAATAAAGATATACAAATAGAATAAGAAATATTGCGTTTTAACCACTTTGTACAAAAACAGAGAAAAAAAATCGAAAGGTCACATTTTTTTGTTTGTTTGTTTGTTGTTGTTGTTGTTGTTTTTTTTTTTTGGGGGGGTTTCAGTTCTGCTATTTGAGGTAGTTAGTAAAGCTGATATAAGACAATTTTTTAAAAATAAGATAAACAGTGGTAGCAAGAAATATTGTGTTAAACCACTTTTTACTCAAAACAGAAACAGTCTCAAAACGTCACCTAAGTTTAGAAGGATCTTTCGTGGCAAAAGATTTTTGCAATGCTGAAATGAAGAAAGTCAAAATTTAGAGAGGCGTGAATTGCGCTGATTGAGACCAACCGAGGAACTTTGTCTACAACTGAGCGGGGGGGGGGGGGGGGGGGGGCTGACGCCTCTTGCCCGAATGTAAACTTTACTTTCAGCCCCTAGCCCCCACCCCTCCCCACCTTGTAAGACTATGCATGTTTTAATACTGAAAGTGCTTGGAAATGTTAGAAGTGACCCAGTTTGGGGGGGTCAACCAGACTTGGATTGATGTTACAGACTGTTTGGTATCAAATTTTGAACCCCACCATCAAGTACTTAAAACAAAAAAAGTATCTACATGTTTTAGAGTGTAAATAATTATTGTCTATCACGTGAATACAGGTCCCATGTTATTTCACTGATGCCCTGAATTGCTTCCTTGTACCAATAATACTTGTAGGTATTGTTTTAAGTTAAACTTTAGAGGGGAAAGGGGCGGGAAGAAGGATAAGGCATTGGCAGATATTTTTTCCATTAACCATGATATTTTAAATGATTTGTCAAGGCTCACTGATTATCTTACCATTATGCAAAGTACTTTATGAATATTACTTTGTACCAATTTGTCTCGTTTTAAAAACAGAAAGGGGGAGGGGAAGGCATGGACATGTATGGGGTGCAAGTTCTGTACCCTATAATCTAGTATATACGTGTCTAGGAGTGTTAATCATGATTATCACTTGCAACCAGGTTTCCTCATATATATTATTGGACAATTAGCCTTATTGATTTTTCAACACACATCATCGGTTATTAGGTGCATTTGTATCATAGCAACCATGGCAAAGGGAACTAATAAACAATTGTATATCACTAAAATATGATCGTGCTGAATCATCTGATATCCCAATTCCTATTAAAATATTCATCTGCATGACAATAGCATGTACTACCGAAATAATTCATTGCACGTCTCCCTATGTTACCATTGTCAGGGAGAAGGCAGCACTTAGTAACCACATTTGTTATCGATTCTCTACTTTAGCTAATATCAAAGTGTCAACTTCAGAGCGCTATAATTTTTTTGTTTGAGAAGCACTGAACTTGTAATTTTTATATGATATTAACCGTACATATGGAAAGTTTTCTGAAAAGTTTAAATTAATTTGTAAAAATAACTTTTCAAATAATGAGAAATACGTATTTTGAAGAAATTCATATTTGTAAATAATTATGTAAACAATCACATTCTTGGCCAAGAATTGTATCGCAAATCATCACCAAACCCATTAAATGTGGTATCATGTTGTAGAAAATTTAATGTCCTTTAATATGATGATACATACATGGTAAGATGAGGTTCTGTTTAAAAAATATCTTCAAATTTGTTCAATACGAGTTACACATAACGGCCATTTTGAAAATCCAAAATCCAGAATTTCCCTATGTTCTAACGATTATGAAAATGTATAGTTTTGCTAATCTCCAAAATTTTTGAACGAAAGCCCATTTTCTTACATAGTGAACCAGACTATTACGTCATTACCTGCGCTAATCAAACCTGCAAAGGTGACTAGCCCACACACCAATAATACAAAGCAATAGTTGCATGGGCGCAATCCAGGGGGGACAGGCGGACATGTCCCCCCACCTTTTTGAAGATAGGCGAATGTCCCCCCCCCCCCACCTTTTTGAATAACCCTTTTTTTTTTTTTTTTTGCTTGTCAGAGAATTTTGAAGGAAACCTAGGCCCAAAAGATGTGATTACCTTTTTATTTTTTATTTTGTAAATTTTTTTGGGGGGCGGGGTTGTCAGAAAAATTTCGGACAGGTACAAAATTTAAATCATTTGGTGACCCCCCCCCCCCCGAATTTAAAAATGGATTTGCGCCACTGAATAGTTGCGCTGTTTATTTTGCATTCACTTTTTGTACGATACCACTCTCTTGCCAGCCAAATGAGCTTTATCATATTTGAATTCCTTGCTCAGCCAAACCAAATAAGTAGGCAGGGGACCTTTTTTTTTTTACAACAGGTTTTTTTTTTTTCCACAAAGGAATGTCTGACAGGCGTTTAATTTTCAGAGTTATTGCGATATAATTCAATTTTGTAACAAACTCTATTTTGAAAGGTTAAACGTTAGGGATATAAAAATAAAAATGAGCATTGATCATAGATATCATAACAAAATCATTTTACGTTGATAAATATCTCAATTACTGAAAATCACTGAAAGACATAAAAGGGACTACATAATTATAAATGTGGTCCAAAGGACTTGGTTCTAGCCTTCTTTGGAAGTTAGTAATTATAATAATAATTTTTTTCAAGTATAAAGCCCCGCTCACAAAAGGCGTTATTTGCTGACGTTAGGACCGCGTCAGTGACTTGTACGGTATTTTTCACGTCATGAAAGAGTGATATCGTTTTCTCATCACAGAATGCTGCATGGTTGCTGATCTCGCTCTGCACTGTCTACTCTCTTCTATCTTCTCTCTTCTCTCTTCTCTGTCTCTCTCTCTCTCTCTCTTCTCTCTCTCTCTCTCTCTCTCTCTCCTCTCTCTCTCTCTCTCTCTCTCTCTCTATCTCCCTTTCACTCTCTACAATTATTTAGTCTTTTTACGTTCTGTTCTGTTCCATGTCCTTATTTCCGTCCTTTCTTTGTTTCTTCTCATCTTCATCTCACCAATTCTACTTTCCAGCTCCTTATCTTTGCTAAATGGGGACCTAACTCGACAAGCATCGCTTTTAATAGTTCCCCCCACAAGTGTATATACTGTATGCGTTTATTACCTTTACTGGAAAATATTTACTATACTGAGCTGTTATTACATATTATGTATTATGCTTTGTAATTATGCCATTTGATTTATAAGCTTATATTTTGCTTTATCATGTACATACACTATGTAAACTGATCGTGGAACAAATCAAATCAAATCAAATAAAAAACAGTGACTGCAAAAGATTGCCTTCATATTGGTGCATGTTTTCCTACTGAAGTTATCGAAATGAGGCGTCATATGAGCTGGGCTTTAGAGCATTCCAAGAGATATATGTACTCAGTTACATTGGTATAATTGGTATAACACTCCCTTTACTCAAGCAGGAATAATTGAACAATCACAGTGGTAGTCAAGTGGTTTGAACACTTGACTGGAGATGCGAAGGTCGTGGGTTCGATCTCCGGCCCGGCTCTTGTACCCTTGAGCAAGGCATTTTATCTTCATTGCTCCTCTCCACCCAGGTACCCGATAGGAAGCGAAAGTCATTGTGGTTTGTTAAGCATTGTGAGCGTCTGTAAAAGAGGCGCCTTGCGGGAATGCGCCTCAGGGTGTGGAGAAGGTGCATACATTGTGTGAGTCCGATGAACGGAGTAACGATATATCTGTAAAAACGCTTAGAGACATCGTAGATGTATTAGGCGCTATATAAATACGGAATATCTCCAGTAGATGTGAAAAGATCGATTTACCAAAACCATATGCACATAATATCAAACTGCAGATAATATTTGTCTTTCAACATGTTCAATGAAAGATTTTATTTAATCATTCTTGAACAAAAGCACTCAATAGAACAACTTTATCGTTGCCATTCAGAGTGACTTTCATAATAGACCAAGTCCTTCAAAGTGACTTAATTTTCTCAAAGATGTATACTGTGTCCTTCATAGTGACTTTGATGAGTAGACTGTGTATCATTGACTTTCAAAGTGACTTTGGTATTGGAAATTGTATCATCATGATTGTCCTTCATAACGGCTTTGATATCTGCCTACGAGCGTATAGATTATGTTTGAAATACGTGCAGGTTTGGACTAAATTCGATATCTAGGGGCCTTTTACATGTAATATCTAAAGCGATCAAAAATATCAAGTTACTGGTGCAAATGCATTCACAACGAAGTAAAAAACCCCATTTAAATAATTTTAAGTTGGCAAATACGGACTCAAACACAGGAAGAACAAAGGTTTCTTAGGGCAAGAAACAACGGAAAATTCTCCCTGTATTCTAGCTTCCATGTGCTAGGAGTCAGAAGTGTGATAAAACCCCAGCTCACGCGAGGCGTCATTTCGATTGCGTCAGTACTGGTACCTGCTCTCATCGATCCTATCAAGGCAATTAACCCATTGGCCAGTTATTTAACCCTTTCAGGACAGGAATTATTTAAGGGCTAAATTGATCACATTTTGTTCTTCAAATTGGCAATAATGATATTTTTCTTTTAGTGCTACATGGTTCTAATATTAAGGTGTGATGTTTTTTAAAACAATATTCATAGTTACAAATTTTGTTGAAAAGTTGAAAAATTGCCAATTTTGATAAAAAACAATGATTTTAAACCTCTCAATGTGCTGCCAATTTAAGGATTTTAAAGCTTATTCTTGTTTTAAAAATTCCTGACATCAACCGCAACGTGGTCATGAAACAAAAATACATTAGTGTGTGCAGAAATTTTTGCTCTTTCTACTCATGCATCTGGTATATTTTTTAGAGCTCTGAATCAGAAGTTATTGAGCCAAACCACAAAATGTGGTCAATTGTCTTGAAAGGGTTAAAGTATTGTTTGCACTGTTCCTGGTGCAACCACTTTGTTGAACGATATAACTATTATCAATCCTAACGTCAACAAATGGAGCCTCGTGAGAGTCGGTCTAACAGTCAGACCCAACTCCGGAAAACCGAGCACAGGTATATACTCCGAAAACGGCGTATGAATATAGAGCCCTCATCGTTCAGTGCGAGGCAGTGTGTACAAAAGGCATGGGGAAAATCTTGCAAAGTCAACCAGCCAACGATATATAATTTTTTTTAAATAATGCTGCGTGCCAATTATCTTCAAAATCCTTGAATGATTCGTCATATGAAATGACTTTCAAATGACAAACGTTTGAAATAAATATATCCGCAGCATTTTTTTTGGAGAAATATATTATCAACAGCAGGTCGACATTGCACGATTTTCCCCATGTCTTTTGTACACACTGTCTCGCACTGAACGATGAGGGCTCTACATTCATCTTGCTCCATACGCCGTTTTCGGAGTATATTCCTGTGCTCGGTTTTCCGGAGTTGGGTCTGACTGTCTAAAGTATAAAGTATGTATTATTCACGTTCGTCTCTCAACCAAAAATCGCTCTATATGCAATGATAAAAAGAGACCCTCCGCGGGAAATCACATATGATTGCATAAAATTACAGAAAAAATGATAGCTCAAATGTTTCTCGGGAAACATTGGTTCAACCACCCCCTAATAAGTACAGTCCATACCAGAGAGACAGTATTTCCTGGAGGGGCAAATGAGGATACCTTTATGCCTCAACATCGAAGTAAACATCGAAGTAAGTAAGTAAGTAATATCATACCAAGACTCAAAACTGTATAATAATGACGGTGCATTACGATGTGGATGCGGTTGTGAGTTTGTGTTACATTGCAGTTACCATTCTCTCAATACAGTGGTGTGTGTTTAGGTGAAAATTTCACTCCTGATATAATTTCTTAAAAATTTATAGTTCTTCACTCATTTACTAATTCGCTGCTATGTCCATGGTTTTGTATCTAATCTGATGCACCCGCTACTATACATATACCTTTTTAACAAATTTAATAATAGGTAATAATGGTGTTGAATGTCATGTTTTCATATCTCAACACTGAAACACCTAGAATATTACGAAAAATACGAAATAATTTTGAAGTACAATCACAATTATAATACCGTGTAGAAAGGAAGTACGTCCCACATTATCATAGTTATTTGTTCGAACAGAGGATGTATAACCACATTACAAAGTGAAAGCAGAATGTATATAGCTTATCTAAAGGTTGTTGGGAAAGGGGAAGGGGGCTCATTTCGTATTTCTAAAGGGGCTGGTCACATTTGTCAGATAACGATAAGGATAACTAAATTTTTCATTAAAGCCCTACCCTACACCTGCCCTACTGTTAACATAATACTCACACGTATATAGACAAAACATTGCATGGTGTCCCCTTAATTGAAAATCTCGTTATGACAGGGCCTTACTAGTATTTCTCGCTCTCAAAAATCATTCTTATCTAAGTTTTTTTTCTTCCAAATCTAATGCATTTATTGACGGATTTTCAAAGAGAACACTTCTGAATAGTGGTGGAGTAAAAAGACACAAATCACATCTGTTCATTTCGGAAAATGAAGAACAGAGAAAATGAAGCAGATAAGAAGCCAAAACATCTCTTGAGGCAAAACAGAAAAGGTTATTTTTATGAAACAATTACCAGTAATTTTTTTGCACAATATCGATGAAGATAGCAGAAACAAACCAAACAAAACGACTCTGTAAAGCCTGCTAGCTGTTATATGATGCTCGTCTGTTATGTAATGCATGCAAAACGAGTCTGAAAGTGATCAGTTTAGATCTTGTTTTCGAAGACTCGCAGCGTGTTGTTTTCCTTGATTTATCAGGTTTCCGTGTAAGTCACTCTACGTGAGGGCGCACACATGGGGATAATAACTCGACGGACATTCAGATCAAATTTAGTCTCTCTCAGACTATAGTCACTATGGAAACAGAGGAAATAATTTAATACTTTTCTCGCGCTTACAGAGGACATCTTATCAATTCCATGGCGATAATAATGAGACGACAAGGCGATGAAAATCTGATTACGCTGTTTTAACATGTTAAATGTCAATGAATAAGTGACCCCATGCAGTCGCGATTGCTCGCGCCAAGTACGGCTGTGGAAGTGGAACCCAAGAATATAGTGGCACCATGAATTCGTGGCTTTTCTTTATTGAAGAATAATGGTTAGTTTCACGGAGTTGGTTTTGATTTTCTTAATTAAGGACTTTTGCAATTTCATTGAGATGATCAAAATCGTCAATTGACAACGCGCCCATGATTTCCACTAATTCCAGCTGCTATGTCCGCCGTTGGGTTCAATTTTGCTAGGAGGTACAAAAAAAGCAATAAGCGCAATAGCATAATTTACATTTAAATTAGATAAACTTAGCAAAATACGGATTTGAAAAGACTGTGGTCACTGGTGGTACTCCTATAGATAATAAGAACAACAATAACAAGAATAACTGAGATTTGGCCCCCCAAGCTCTGCTGTCATTTTAGCAGAACGCATTTTAATAATTTTATACCGTGATTTTCGATGCTTGTATCCAGTACGAAGCTGACAAAACAATACTACTCAATACATAATGACGGAAAATATCTTATACACATGTAGTAGTATTAAAAAGTTCACAACGTTATGTATTCTATATATTAACACTACATCTGTGCATCACGATTCATTATATACAAAAAAAGAAAAACAATTTATGTCTCTCATTAAGGGCTGGTCACATATGTCCGATAACGATTACAATAACGAGATTTTCAATTAAAAGTACGCACTATTATTAAGGTGAGTACGAGTGAAAGTGCTCGTGTCTGTTAGCTCTAGGGTGAAACATAGGGGTGTACCTTTAATGAAAAATCTCGTTATCGGCATCAGTCAAATGTGACCAGGCCCTTCAGGAACATACCAGAGGAAATTATACAATCAGGTTTACATCCTTAAGACGACATATGGAAGGCTTAAAGTATTTATAAGACAATTAAGTAGAAGAAAGCAGATTTTTCTTTTCTTTTCTCTTTTTTTGTTTGTTCGTGAGCTCTATGAATAATGAATGAACCATGACAGTGTTTCAATCTCTCTATTTACATGATTTAAATGCTAATCTAAATCCCGTGGGAACTTTTAGAATGAACAGAATACGATTCTGAAAGAGGTTTAAAAAAGGGGTTTGAAGGGCGAGGATGGAATATGATAGTGGATGACTCGTGTGGAGATTGATTCTGAAATCTAAAAATCCTACTTATGAATCAGAGAGCAGAGAGTGGTTATTAAGAACGTAGGCCCCGTATATTCAAATGTTTGGGTGGCGTTGAGGGATCAGAGCCAGTGATTCTGGATGTCTCTGGATGTTTTCAATGTGTGGTGATTCAAACTACCTCTGGGCCCCGTAAACACAAAGCTTAGCAATAATATATTGATTGTACGATGATCATCAATCAATCAATCGCATGATTGATATTTTGCGATCAAATGCATAATGCAATGACCGAGCGATCAATCGTAAAAGAGCAATCAATTGCTAACTTATTTTTGTGGAACAGGGCCCTGGAGTTATGGATTACACTTTAAAGCTCTTATTAGTACTATGAATAATCGTAATAGAATTAGTAGAATAAGATATAGGAGAATTGCTTGTAAAATGGAGCTGATCATCATTTACATGACGTATGTTAGAATTATGTGAAATACTTACTCAGGCTTGGTGACTTGATCGAATGTTTTCATCGAGCAGTTTTATATAGCATGTTTTATGAATTCTGGAAAAAAATACACATACTAAGTCGGATAATATCACGAGATTACCCACTACATATACATGAGCTGATTAACTGCACACTGAATTTCCAATATTTGTGTTAAAAAATGCTGGCATTTTGGAACAGACTTGCAGGTATCTATTGTTACATCCTGATTATTCACCAATACCTTCTCTGCTCTGTCGAACAGTTGTATAATCATGAGGATATTTATTTTTCTTCTTACATGTAAAAGTGTTTTGTCGGCCCTGCAGGCGTTACATAAATAATGAATGGTATCATTAGATGCATTATGAACAAAAGGGAAAATTCACAAAGGTCATTGTAAAGCTTTCACACATCATAGAGACTATAATTTCAATGTCGATCGCGTGAATAACCCCATCATCTTCATGATCTTCTCATAATCTATGTTTGTATCATAAATTAGAAATAGGTGAAGAGGGAAGGAAACCTGAGAAGGAGATTAAAGTCAGGTGCAGAAAGATGAGATGAAGTTGACGATGCATCGATGTCTTACTTTGTCAACCGTGATCGACAATATAATGATGCGTCTAATTTGGAGCGGTTATCAGAATGGTAATGATAGAAGGGGACACGGCGATCACGGTAGACTAACCTCATCTTAGCAATTAAGAACCGACATTAATGGACTCTCAAATCACATCGCGTCATTTATAGGACATGAGCGGTTTGCTGAACTCATCAGGCGAGAGAAAGTTGATGCGCAAAATATTAGAGTTGATACCGAGCAACTATCTTAATCGACCGGGCTGTCATGAAGTCGGAGGAGGCAAAAGAACTCCCTTGACAATGTGTTTCTTTTGTGTGTGTGTGTGTGTGTGTGGGGGGGGGGGGGTAGAGTTGCATTTATCAAGTGTAGCAGTGTTCTTACAGTAGCAAGGTCCGCTTTTCTTGTACTTGCTTTCTTCTTTGCAACGTTTACTGTAATGATTTGTACCGTACCTTGTCAGAAGGAAATGAATGTGAATGAAAATGAGAGAAAAGGCTCGGTGCTGTTAAACCAGGGTGTTCTTTTTGAAAATAATGCTGCAGAAAATTGCTTTATTCTTTCTGCTCACTAATGTTACAAATTTTAGGGCCCTGAATCAATTTCATTTTGAGCCAGACTGCAAGAAAATGGGCGATTGTCCTGGATAGATTGATAGATAGAACATTGGTAGTATGCTTATGTTATTTTTAATTGGATGGGTTAAGTAAATGATTTAGCAATTTAGCAATTTAGTAATTCCATAATGAGATTGTATATATATATATATATATATATCACTTTACGTTTTCCCTGACGAAGGGGGAGGACCCCCGAAAATTTGGAGAATAAAAATACTTGGAATTGGCATTCAATGCATTCGAGTCATCCTTTATTATTTCTCATCATATGCCAATACGTGGAACATCATGAATTTATATATATATATATATATATATATATATATTCATGATGATCACTTTACGTTTTCCCTGACGAAGGGGGAGGACCCCCGAAAATTTGGAGAATAAAAATACTTAGAATTGGCATTCAATGCATTCGAGTCATCCTTTATTATATATATATATATATATATACATATATAAACAATCTCACCATGGAATTACTAACGAGGAAATTGTCCGGAAAATTGTGTACTCCTATCATTAAAGTTGCCCTTTCTCTAAATCTAGCAAATACTTACATCATCACCATACCAGGTGCAATTTACAAAACAAAACTCATCTTTCCAGCAAAATAAGAAACAGGCATCTTCATTTTCTTTCGTTTATTGATGCTTTTAGAAAAATGAAAGCAGACATATTTGGCGCCTCTGTATTGTTTCAACATGTGTAACTGAATAGATATTGAACCAGATGCCAAAGAAAAAGTGGACATCAAGTTTTTTTCTAGGACCGCCAAATTTCCCTGGGGATAATTTTGCGCACGGCGATAGCTTTATCGCGTCACAACGAAGAAATAATTTAAATCTGCTATCACTGCTACTTTGAGTCTTCTCCCTTTTCCTCACAGGCTCATGGTTCTGGCTATTTCATCGGGTGATCTGGAAGGGACGTCTCCCAGGGATACATTTTTGCATATCTATGTTGCCTCATCGACCACTCAGTAAATAGACTTGGAAGAACGCAGGAGCTGCGCAGTCATAGACATCAATGCTATAATGGTCAATATTAACTCAGAGATTGGGTTACGTCGAATTGTTACGGGGGAACAGAGGTGAAAGACCCAGAGCAACAGAGTCAGATTTATTGAAAAAGAGGGAGGGGGGGGGGGAGAGAGAGAGAGAGAGAGAGAGAGAGAGAGGGGGGGGGGGGGGGGAGAAAGAGAGAGAGGGAGAGAGAGAGAGGGGGTTATCTCTCTGGGACCAGCAAGTGAAGAGGTGTTATCACAGAGATGAGATGAGAAACCCTCCTGCTCCAAGAGTCCGAAAATGCCATTGACCTTTTGCATGGTATTTCCTCCTACGGTACTGGAAGGGTGGAAATGGGGATAACTGGGAATAATAAAGAGTGGGTACGAAGTCCCTAGCACGAATAAATTAGGAAAAGGCGTGAAAAGAGATAACGAAAGTGTGTGCATGCGCGTTTGTGTATTATTTGTATTTATTTATTTATTTATTTTTAATTTTTGTTTTTATTTTTATCGGGGGGGGGGGGGGAGGGCTTCCTGGAATGAATGTAGTTAAAGAGTAAGATCGGTTATTTACAAAATGATTTTTATTGTTTAACCATCAGATCATCTGACAATACACTGTATTACCTTCAGAGAATATAAAATAGCTGTAGCCTCCATTTTCCTCATATAAATAAAGGCCCTACGAAATGGGTTTAACGACGAAACCTCGTACAGATAATAGGTATGCTGATGTAATTAAAATTATTTGGCAGTAGTACTTACAACTGGAGCACTGGGAACTTTCAAATCACTACATACAATTAACTTGATAAATGAGGAGGGGGGGGGGACAGGGGTGAAAATTATCCTGGGTGTTCGACAATCCAGGGCTTTGCTGATGGCACATCTGCTAGAACCCCCCCCCCCCCCCCTCCCGACATAAACTTCATGAACAAAAGCTGACTATACGCTAAATCTGCACGCCAAACACTCTGTTGCCGGGTTGCTGAAATCCAGAAGGCACTCACTTGGCTATCATTGCTACTGTGCATCTGTATGAAAATCGATTCTGACCCCTAACGATTGTGACGACAGCATCTCACTTTCATGACAAGTGAGTTGTTCGGTAAAAAGAGCTAGTTCTTTTCCAGCCGATACAAAAGGAGTGGGTGAGTGGCTAAAATCTGTATTGGTTAAAATCTTGAATTTTTGTGGGCAAACTCAAAATATCTTGAGCTTTGTCACAAAATATCAGGAGATTTTTTTTTTCAGTTTTAAAACTTATTACCTGGTAAATTTTGTCAAACATCCCAACCCTACTCGAAATATCATTTACTTGAGAGATGGGAAAAGCCTGCATGTAGTACGATCACCATCTCCATTTTTCATCTACAAAGTTTACTATCAAATCACCATGGTTGGGTCGAGTGATATGCAAAATTGCACATCATGATGTCATGGCTCTACGGATCAAGGATTTTGTTAAGGAGGGGGCACAATATTCAGAAACATTACTACAAGCGAAGAAAAAAAAAAGGTCATCGGCGTTTTGGGGTGTGTTTTTACTACAAAGAGATTCCTGACAAGCAACAACAACAAAAAAGATTCCCTTTCCTTTTTTTTACCAAGGATGGGCTCCCTGGATCCGCTCTGCTCTAAGATGCTCTTATCATAAAAAGTGATTCATGCTGGCACAGAATCCATATTGGGTTCAGATCATGTATCAAATACAGCTGCAACATGTGTGGTTAATTGTGTAACTTGAAGTCGCCGCTGTAGAGGGTGTCATTTGCTTAAGTGCTCTCAAATGACTTAAAATGTCATTCAAACATAGAAACGTGAGATTGTGCGGAGATGAACCGTATCATGGAACATCTGTGGAGTTTACCACTTTGGCTTAGAGTGTGCGTATCAGATAAATTAGATGAAAAACATACATGTAGTCGTATAAAAAAAACCCCCCAAAAACAACAACATTCTGTTTTCAATGCGCTTCAGATCATTTGCCTAAATAGCTGTCAAATTGAACACCCTCTGCCACAGATACAGGTAGGGTGAGAACCACTCTTAAACAGCATCACCTTGAGGCGACGGCATACAAAGCTCTTCTTAGCATGTTTCCTACCAGAATGTATACTATACACCATCTCCTCGTGGCGTTTATCGGTCTCCAGACAATATCTATGGCCTGTCCTCCGCCCCTTTCCCCACCGACACCATCGGTCTGCCACACCCAATGTCCTTCAGGGTGGCGTTACATGAACAGTGCCTGTTACATCATGGTTGCTGACCCACTGCCATGGGCGCAGGCAGAGAACCATTGCTCTGAACTCGTCAAAGAAGCTTGTGGCAACGGTGTGAGCGGGCATCTGGTTTGTGATCAGTTTTTAAAGTACTTTCATTATTATTTTCTTCTTCTATTTGCAGTTAAAAGGAAATCCAACCTTGGTAATGAAATGATTTGTGTGAAAGCAGAAAAATAAGATAAACAGGATGTAGAAAGTTTGAAAGAAATCGGACAAGGAATAAGAAAGTTGTGGATGTTTGAAAAATGAGATCACTAAAACTAAATGAATCTCAAATTAGCAATTTAGTAAGTCGATTGTGACATATTGACGGACAATTCTCCCATTTGTCGTACACTTAAATATAACCAATTTGCCGTTTTCTCCTAAGCGCCTTTTCTCCCGGGGCAGTACTCAAAATATATTGTAGATAGCATATTGTTATAGTTCCTCATACTGAGTAAAACATTTTGACAAAAATGACATTTTAGTGATTTTGTGTGTTGGAGCAAAATAGGGGAATTGTCCGCCACTACATTACAGTGACATTACCGATTCAGCCAATTTAAAACTCGCATATGTAAAGTGATTACAACTTTCAAAAATTCATAACTTTCTTATTGATTGTCCGATTTCATTAAAACTTTCACCAATCTGCTTCTCTGATCTTTTCTCTTTCTTTCAGAACAATTTTGCTATTCAGGTTTGAACTACCGTGCATTTGTAAGACCATGCAGACTGTTTAAAATAATACATCACCAGTAAATCTGATTGTAGATCTTGAAATCTAATGTTAGTTCAAAGTACCACATGGTACGCCCAGAGCATAGGTATATGGCTTGCATAGATGTTGCTTTATACATTTTGTTACAATACTCTAATGCTCTCTGTTTGGGAGAATAAACATACAGTTTCCGAAATATCATTCAAAACCATTATTCCAAACTATTCGGTTTAAAATAGACATACATGTAACTAGGTGAAACAAACAACGCCAAGTCGGGTGATATTAAAAAAAAAAAAAATCAATTCTTATTAGTATAGGAGCACCAGGATTCATAGCAACATGACAAAATATTGATATTAATCATTATTCATATCATATTAGTACGGATTACGAAGGCAGGGGATTTGAATGAACAAATCGAACAAATCCAAACATCTTAAAATTTTAACTTGAGAATCCTATTTATAACAAAAAGACCTAACACCATTTATTTAATATACGCGAAAAGAGCTATGTAGATAAAATGCCTTGTTCAAGGGCATAAGTGCCGTACCAGAGATCAAACCCACCATCCTCGCATTTCCAGTCGAGTGTTTTTTAACCACTCGGCTACGACACCTCTACTTAATTAACGATATCTAAAGAAAATGGTATCGATAGGGAATTTTCAGTATGATAGTTAATTTTCTTTATACTGAGGCTTTGTACTGTAAAACAAAATA
Source organism: Heliocidaris tuberculata (assembly GCA_025618425.1). NCBI lineage: Eukaryota > Metazoa > Echinodermata > Echinoidea > Camarodonta > Echinometridae > Heliocidaris > Heliocidaris tuberculata. The sequence goes on along the minus strand of CM046836.1, from coordinate 4,900,916 downwards.
TTGATGTCAATGTCAATGAAGTTCATTAATAAAACACCAAAATACCAAAATACCAATACAAGTTTGGATCAATGAGAATACAAGATATAACACATGTTTTTATTATTGAGCTTACAGTATTTTATTTATGCATGTAAATTTCAAGATCGTCAACCAAATTTCCTGGCATTTTGTTCATTCGTAAAAATAAAACAAAGTATTGAAAGGAGGATTGCAGAAAAGAAAGATAAACTGTCGAGTCATCTTAATGGATGCACCATAAAGACGAGGTAACTCTTCTATGTAGATTCTCTGTATGTCCCCTCTTAAAGAGAGATTTGAAATCTATTATAATGGCCTATAAATTTACTGCACCCCACAATATAATGACACTTCTATATAAACATTTTTTTTTTTTTTTTTTTAAATATGTTCGTTGGTTTTATTCAATAAAAAGTAAAACAGAAAATGCACCCTGGTCACTAAGTTTAAGCCCAATTTAAATCCTGCGTAACAAAACCACCTGACTATAAAGCTTAAATCCGTTGGCTCTAACTCAATACTAGAAATAACGACAAAAATATTTTGTTTCAGGCTTCCATTAACGGTGAAGCAGAAAACAACTTCGCCCAATATCTGTGGCAGCTGATGGGTCGTGGAGACATTGCCATCAACAGTTACTACTGGATTGGACTCTCCAAACAGGCTGGCCAACTGCTCTGGACTGACGGCTCTCTACCCTTTTACACGAACTGGGAAACAGGTGTAGAAGAAACTCGTAAGTACATGATTTCTTTACGAAATTTAAAGTGGAAAAGCTGTGAGAACTGTATTTTCGCTCATTAGGTGCCGCAAAGAAGTTTGTGATAAAGGCAACTAAAATGGAATAGACTCTGTAAGGGTTTAGAAAGAAACGATAAGGACTAGGAAATATTGTAGATTGGTGGGAATGAACAGAGTGGAACAGAAATTGGAGAACTCAGAAAATGATTATGGTGAACGTGAAGAACTATTGCTATGCAATAAGAAAAAAAAAGTACACTTAAACAAACAAACAAACAAAAATTCGGATACAATGCGACATAAAAGGCATAAGGATTGTACATTGAAAATAAAAACTTTCCCCGAATTACCATCCCCGGACTACTACTCCGAGAAAAACAACCGCATAGGACAATTATCCCCGTATCCCTGAGTGAGGTGTCGTGATAACAAGGGGGTACTTCTTTTAGGAGAGAAATTTGTTGTCACTTGGGACAGTTTTGATACTCGGTGTAGTTGTTTGGACACATCTCATATGACTTGGTGATTCACAGATGGTTGAGAAACCTTTCAAATGTTCAGCAAACCCGTTTGGAGGCTAAACAACAGTGGCAAATTCAGAGGAAATTGCTTCCTGATCGATTTCAATTATCTGCTGCATTGCCTTAAGATATTATGATCGGTGTTTTTTTTTTAAACATTCGATCTCTTTTCACCATTCATGTTCTTTTTCTAACGTTTGCGGCTATGTCTAACTAATGATCATTGATTAGAATGACGTAATTAGATTAGATACCTACTTGACGGATGCCAAACCGAGCGAATAGGGAAATAGAAAGTTGTGGTCATGCGGCGTACAATACTTCGTGGCCATATTGCTTTTAGGGGCGAAAAGTGAGGCTTTTAGCAATTCGATCATTTTGATTCGAAAAGAAATAAAAAAGAGCCATTGATCAACTGATGTAACATTATATGTTTCCATATGGCCTCACAACATGTTTGTCCTTTTTTTAAAAATAGTTTCGATCTGTCTGTCACCATCTTTCTTTTCACATTTCTATGATTTCTTGTAATATATTTCCATCGTATAATACCAGGCGTGACGGTTGTATAAAGGGAAGGGTGACATTCAGAATATCTGTCGGTTAATCCGTTATTAAAAAACTGTTATGATAATAGGAATTGAAGCTGAAAACCGTTTTTCAGCGTTCTATTCTACGTAATCCCCTGTGCAAGTCTATATCATGATGTTTGCAATAGTGAGATGATAAGGCTAATCAAAGACATTCCGATTTGATCTCCACCTCTCTCTCTCTTTCTCTCTTTCTCTCTCATCTTTTCATCATTTAGTTGACAGCACTGACGATGTATGTGCATACGTGGCTGGTCAAGGTAGAAGGTGGCATACCGCTGACTGCAGCAACCCTCTGAATCGTGTCTATGGTCTCCCCTTTGCCTGCGAGCTAGCCCAGAACCCAGACTTATCTGTGCCTCCAGAAGTTCCTGGTCCTGCTTAGAACGATCAGAACTTTAAGGATGATAATCTTTATCAGACTATTTGAAAAGTAATTATAATGATTATGATTCCTCTAAGTTTCAGTTGTAGTAATTCTGTCTTCTATTCATTCTGCCATTAATCATGGTTTTTGACGCTGTCTTATGCACATACATTTCCAGTTTTCATGAAAAGTTTTGATTGAAAAATAAAATCAGTCGTGCATATTACACTTTTCTGATTAAGGCTAACGCTGTTTCATTGTTCAGATCGCATTATTAAAAAATAACAATGACGATTTAAAAGATTATTCAACACTTAATGAGGGCCTCAGTATAAATGTCATCATGGTCATGGTTTACAGAATTATGTGAATTTTCAAATTTCATTGGTAAAACATCATTTCATTCATTATGTCCATATTTACACTTATTTAAATAACACCGGCTTATAAACATTCTTCAAATTGCATGGGCACACGCATTAAAATTTTAAGCATACTTAGAGAAGTTTTTAGAGAAAGCTCTGGAGCATCGCTTTTTCCTAAATTAGAGCATTTAGCTACATGTATGTCGTCAACGCACAGCAAAGTCAACGCCACAGGCGTAGGATATGTAAAATAGAGCACTAGGGCAAGAGTATGGATGTCTACTACTAGATGGCCTACTCTAGATAACATGCAATGGGAAGCTATAATGGAAAGTTGGGTTTTGCAAATAGGATTCCAGAGATTTTCTGGATTTAATTCCCAGAATAAATCAAAGCGGAGCAGGATTATATGATTAGCATCGACTCGCAATTAGCCTAACCATGCTAACTGATCCTTAATCCACCTCTCGGCTATCATATCCCATGGTGTCTCATTGAATATCAACCGCCTCCAGTTCATTTCAGATGCAGCAAACCTGGTTATACCACCTACGGGTCGTTAACAAAGGGAGAATGTCGATTTAATATGAAAGATGCAAGTCAATTCAGCTGTATCAACACCTTTACTGGATTCCGCCCTCTATCGTTCCCTGATTGTACAATTAGGCGGCAGAGATAGTCATTATTAACGATAAAGCAAATGCTTGATGAATTAACCAATCACTGCTACGGCATTTATAGGCCTGCATAGACCTATCAGCTTTTTCAGTTTTCAAAAGATAAAATGTGTGTATGTCATAGATTTCATACTGGCTTACAAGTGTACATGAAACAAAATAAGTAAATAGGGATTAAAATAATGATTTACATTATGTAGTTTTGAACTATTTTAGGAGCATGTATTTGTGCTATACCATTGTAATGTATATCCGTAATGATATACCATTAATTAATTTTTCCTCTTGAGAATACATTTAACTGGTGTTCACTTGCCATCTGTATCTGTTATTTATACTATTTTACTACTGTTCAGTGTTCATACGAAATTTGTTTATAAATCACTTCAGGCACTGCTACCTTAATTATATGGCCAAAACTGATCGTGCGTGTTTTTGCTGCGATCTGCTGTGGGCCAACTCCTGCGATTCGTAGGTCCTTCGTTTGTCATGGTCACAACCGGTCGTGCACCTCTCTGCATCTCCTCTTGGGCGTCTTGCACCCTCCTCATTGGCATACCCCGTCCTACCTGCAAGAACTCATGATGCGAACATGTCCAACAGCCTACTTGCTCATACGTACATGTACTCGGGGGGGGGGGGGGGGGGGGAGGGGGAAACGTGCACACCCGCGTGTGCGACGTAAGGATTTTCTGCGAAATCAGTCGCAGATCACATGCAAAGAGGTGCACCACCGGTTGTAACCAATCTTTTATGTTTGACCAACATTGGACAATCCAGCATACTGGAATAATCCGTTGAAAATCCTTCCATTTGGGACCTAAGACATTATACTACAAAAGCACCCATTTAAAATTATTCATGCCTGCGAGTAATTTTATCTTTGCATTAAACCTGTTTACTCGCAAAGTTCCAGATACCTTTCAATGTATGAGGATTTGACTTCTGGCATGACCAGCTATCAACAATTATCTTTTGATACCTGAAGTGACTATTGTTCACATTTGCACAAATAATGCAAGATTTTTTTTCCTATGCAGTAACCTACTAGGTATTCGAGAAAGTATCTATCTGGCTGTTTTCTCAATATATTTCTTAATCAATATCTAATATTCTTAGCCTTAAAGCGATAACTTCTGATTGGTTATTTAGTATAGAAAATAATGTCCCTTACCACAATGGTTGGCAACTGAAATACTGGAGTGTTTCTGCACTATCACACAGTTTGCATTTATGAATGATGAGATCAGTAACAATTCATTTACGGAAATCAAAAGTTTTCCGAATGTTCATAATTCCGAAGATTTGTAACTCCGAAACACAAATTTCCCATAAAAGGGGGTTCATAATTCCAAACGTTTGGTGCAATTCCGAAAATTCAGTAGAGCCCTTCATAACTTTTCGGAATTAGGAACCTTTGGAAATATGAACCCTTTTCATCTTCGGAATGATGAACCCTTCGAACCCTTACGAACCTTCGGAATTACAAACGATCTGAAAAACGACATGTAACCATGTTTTTTTTTTTAAAGGAGAACGAAACCCTTGGAAATGTCAATTTTAATGAAAAGAGAGGATAGACAGAAGCAATTAAAAAAAAAGTTCCATCAAAATCGGTTACGAAATGAAAAAGTTATGAAAGTTTGAAAAGTCTCAATTTACTTTCTGTGGCGATCCTCAAATTGGCAACGTTGCTTCAAAATGGCAGGTTTAGTAGTACAACTCTCAATAATATTATGTTTTGTACACAACATTTCATATTTTGTCCATTATCTTTAAAGATGCTGCTTTTCTTTTTGTGAACTCAACATATGTTGTGTCAAATACATTTTCCCATCATATATCTTGAGCTAAGAAGGAGACAAGCTGCACCTTGAGAGATAATGGAGAAAATATGAAATGTTGTGTACAAAACATATGGAGAGTTGTACTACTAAACCTGTCACTTTGAAGCAACACTGCCAATTTGAGGATTGCCATAGAAAGTAAATTGAGACTTTTCAAACTTTCATAACTTTCTCATTTCGTAACCGATTTTGATGGAACTTTTTAAAAATTGCTTCTCTCTATCCTCTCTTTTCATTAAAATTGATTTTTCCCCAGGGTTTCATTCTCCTTTAATACAAATGTCCATTATACAGCCATCCGAACAATATCATAGAGGTAGGACTATCATTTTGGCAATATACTTTAAAACATACACTTACATGATAAATTGATAACCTACTGAGGACATCATTGTACCGTCAAACATGAAGGGGCGGCGAAGCGTCTTTCAAAGGTTTTTTTTTTTTGGGGGGGGGGGGGTTGCACCAGCAAAAAAGGGCACTTTGTTGAAAAAGGGGTATCTACAAAAGGTGAAGACAAAGTGGAAAAAATGGCAATTTTTGTTACCCTACAGCCTAATTAATGCAATTTATTATCAAGCATCATCTTCTTCATTTTTATTGCTTCTCTCTTACTTGTTTGGATACCGCTTCAGCTTTCCAAATTAGCAGTTGTATGTAATAGTTTAATGATTCATGTGCGAGAAAGCAAAGCGAGCGAGACAAATTTGTCACACTTTTTTCTAATATTGAAGTACTTGGGCTGTGCATTAGTTACAGCAATATCATGAAAATGTCAACCACAAATTGATTTTGGGGAAATGTCGAATGATATTTTCATTCATACAATAATCCTGTCGTTTTTCTTTAGGAGTACATCGATATCAAAATTATTTATGCGATCTGTTTGATTTCATATACTATAAGAGCGAGCAGAAAATATTGCCCTTACTTTGTGTACATTATGGGCACATTCGAGCTAGCGGAATGAGAAATATTTTGCTTTGGAGTGGGGGTGGGGGGTGTGCACTGGACCCCTCTTGCCTCACTTCACTGACTTACATTGTAGTTGTAAATGGAAGAGTAATATTGGAACCCGTTACTACATACAGCTGCACCGATTCTTTGAAGCTGGATATGCCTCTCTTTGTAAGAAACATTTGGAAATATAAGTAAAAGGGGAATTTATCATAAGAGGAAAGGGCACTTTAAAAAAGAAAAGGGGGCCTATTAGAAAGAAAGAAGGTGACATTTATGAGAAAAGGCAAAGGGCACTTATCGGAAGTAAAAAGGCACTCATCAAAGGGGAAAAGGGCACACATTAGAAAGAAAAAAGGGGCAATTATTAGATTTGAAAAGGAGCACTTATTAGATTTGAAAAGGAGCACTTATTAGAAGGTAAATAGGGGCACTTACCAGAAAGGGAAAGGGCACTTAGTAGAAAGGAAAAAGGGCACTTTTACTAGTATAAAAGGGTACTTATCAGAGAGAACGGGGGAATTTTTCAGAAATAAAAAGGGCCCTTTCGGGATACTTGAAAATGTGGGAGGCACTAGGCCCCCTGCCCCCCCCCCCTCCGGGAGCGCCACCTCTGCAAACATGAATAACTTTAAAACTATGCTCCAGGGTCCCATCATTGGTTGTCGGAAGACAACAAATGTTTGTTTGCTTTATAACTTAACGATTTTCAAAATGGTCTTTTTTAAATATCCGTTACAGGTTTGAAATCTTTGTGTTCTTTCATGGAGTAATCATGACACTACATTAAAATGCAACCGCATGCTATTGAGTTTTCCTTGAAGAGATTCAATTCCCTGCAGATCGATAAAACTGTACTTTAAAATGGAAAATCGGGCTCGTGTAATCAAATCAGAATATTTAAATTTAAATTGAATTTAAATTGAAATATAGATGTTCAAAAAGAAATTCACGAGTTTTCTGTGGCGGTGTTCCTTATGCTGCATCCGTGGCGTATCAAGAATTTGATAAACAAAAGGAGGGCATGGAATCCTCAACATATGGGAGTTGGGGGGGGGGGCAGTGGCGAATCTAGGGGGGGGGGGGGGTTTAGGGGGTTTAACCCCCCCTTGGGTTGCCAAGTAAACATTTAATGTGCATAGGAATACCCCACTATTACGTAATACCATCAATATTTCACATGATGACTAGTTAGTTTCAAAGTTGGTAACGGAAGGTTATAATAAATAAACAAGAAAGAATTAAAACCATTAAAACATTTGTGAACATCGCATCTAGTCAGGCGTCTGTTAACGATTTTTAACGATATGTGATTTGGCCATAATGTATGTTTCAAATTGGTAACGTATGTTACATTAACGTTGTTTGAATACAATTTTGGCCTTAAAAATGATTGCTAAGCTTACCCAGAACCTCATATATATGGTGTAAATTTAAGTTTGCTACCAATTTGTATAGTTGTTATGTATATCCTACACACATTTTTTACGTATGATAACGTACGTTTACGGTTACATCCACGAAAGTTACATCGTGACCTTCAATTGGCTGAATAAGCAACATTTAGTTGAACTTAATTTTAATTTCTACTTCACTGGCATGGCCAGTATAATCATTTACATCATAGAGGTTACTTATATTTAAGATTTGTGGTACTATACAAGTCAACATAATGTTACACTGTCATAAATCTACCTTTTTATCACGAATCTTTCTTATATTCCCAGTTACTTTTCTTTAGTATCTTGACTTTTAAACATGTGGTTAGAATTAGACCAAAAAGAAATAACACACACTGGAGAGGAAAATTTCAAGTGCAAATATTGTGAAAAGATATAATATTATTCAATTCATCTGGTAACTTATTAAGTTGATAACCAAACACACGATAACCTGGATATAACTGTGTATTAAACTGTTACTTGATCTAAAAAGACGTTATTATGGACTGCTTTTTATGGTCTCCATTGCGTTAGTAGATGCCAGGAAAACATCACTTACAGGGTTCAAATAGCAAAAAAAAAAAACCAACAAACAAACAAACAAACAAACAAAAATTAAAATCGGCGCGACGCTACGCGGCTCACAGACATCGCCGTTTCGCGCCTTGTGGACGATGCTCTGCATCGCCGTTGGGACAAACCCAGGGACCGCGGAGCCAGGGCCGGGGATGGGGCTGTAGTCCCCCCCCCCCCCAATTATTTGGGCAAAAAAGAGAAAAAATAGAGCATGCAAGTATGCCTAAAATCGCAAGCTGGCAACCCTAAAAATGAAAAATCTCCCTACTGTGGGAGGGGGGTATCCCCCTCCCACACCCTCCCCCCTCGCTCGCTTCGCTCGCTCGGGCTCGGTCGCTACGCTCCCTCACAATACCCAGCTCAGCCCCTTAAACCCCCCCTTGGAAAAAAGCTAGATCCGCCCCTGGGGGGGGGGGGGCAAAGGTCGGATCCATTCTCTGAATATATCCCACAGTGACTGCTGTATCAGTTATCATTACACATTTAAAAAAATATCTTAACAGGTCTCATATAGTTTGAGCTCGTGCGTTTTAAAATCATACTATAGTTTATGAAAAATATAACTAGAATTATTTGTCGCAACGATTTTTATATTTATCACATCGTTTTGATAAAGATTTTCATCGAACATGCGAATAGGGTAAAATATTTTTACCTAAAGATGATTTCTTTGCGTGTTTGCACAATATTATGAGATATTATAAAAATACAGTATTTCGTATTAGAAGGTCACTGGGGCCTAAGTGGACTCCCTACGGTTCAATTTGACAGAAAACTCATTTTTAAATTGGGTTTCTCTCTATCACTACAAAGAAAAACAACAAAACATTCTGGAATAGAAACCTCTTCATGTTCCCTTTATGTAGGCATTTTTCGTATTTGCCCTGTCAATGAATATCCTAAATGCATCCCCCATTTAGGTCCATGGATCTGAATTAACGAGAGAGAGAGAGAGAGAGAGAGAGAGAGAGAGAGAGAGAGAGAGAGAGAGAGAGAGAGAAACAAAGAATTTTCAAATAAAAATATCTCATGAACCATTATCCCGTCCGAAATATATAGTGAAACATTTCTAGTAAATCTGTTCAAAAATGATATTTGAAAAAATAAAAATAAAATATTATTCTGATAATTTCCCCAACCTTATGGTGTCGGATGAAAATAGACCTTTTATGTCACGTGGTCGTTACAAAGCTCTGTGATGTCACGGTCGATGTTGTCTGTGGATGATAGGGACACATTTAAACACAACCCAAGACAACATTAACGCAATAACGTCAAGCCAAAAAAATCGTCGAAAATTAAATTACGTCAGTGGAAAACGTACTGCTTTGTGTTGCGCTCCCGTTCTCCTTCACGAAGCGGCCTTCTCATTGGGCTAAAATCACACTTTCGTCATAAAACGAGCCCTCCAATATTTTTCCACTTTAAAATCAATCCTTGTTAGCAGGTAAATTGGTTGTTAATGACCCGCGGTTGCGAGTCTCTCTAACCAGAACTAATGGAAGGACCAATAAAATAAAACGATCCTCCTATAATTGTATTGAAAAAGAAAGAAAGAAAAGAAACGAACCCTGCTCTATATTTATGTATAGTGTCACAGCTTACGATAATAACCTGATACATGTACATGTATCCAGGCTGCAACCGATTTCTTATGCAGAACACAAGTATTCTCAGGCCTTGTCTCGCAACTCGTCAAACTAATAGAGACATGCTGGAAAACACCTCTTGATAGCTCTTCAAAACGCACATCCCTTTTCACTTCATTGTATCACAATCATGATAAGAATTTTATTGTCAAAAGAAAAGAAAAGAAAGAAACAATATAGAAAGGCCTTTACAACTAGAAACGTCTTTGACACATCCTTCACTTATATTCAAAGCAAAACTTTCGCAACAAACCTCACAAAACATAGCATGCGAACAGAGGGACTATAGAAAAATCCAGTTCATGGTATAACAACGTTAGCTCTGTTTTTATTTGACTATCTATATAACACTGAGAGGCAATTTTTTTTTAAAGTTATAAGATATATGTAGTGAACTTTTCAAACAACACACACACACACACATATATATGTATAAAATATATGTACCTTTGTATAGAAATGGATATCTTGATAATGTCTAAAAAACCCAAAAGCCAAAGAACCCTCAAAGAGTTAACCACATGGAGTAAAAAAAAAATCAAACAAACAAATCAACCGACCAAAACCAAGTTCATTCAGCTGTTCAATATAGATGCAGAACAGTTGTTTAGAAACACTTCCTGTGAACGATGGATGGGCCAGACTCGTCATACTCCTGCTTACTGACCCACATCTGTTGGAAGGTGGAGAGAGAGGCAAGGATGGAGCCTCCGATCCATACAGAGTACTTCCTCTCTGGGGGAGCGATGATCTTGATCTTCATAGTTGGTGGAGCTAGGGCGCTGATCTCCTTCTGCATCCTGTCTGCGATTCCTGGAAACATCGTGGTTCCGCCGGAGAGGACAGTGTTGGCGTACAGATCCTTCCTGATGTCGACATCACACTTCATGATACTATTGTAGGTGGTCTCGTGGATTCCAGCGGATTCCATTCCAATGAATGAGGGCTGGAAGAGAGTCTCCGAGGAACGGAATCGCTCGTTGCCGATGGTGATGACCTGTCCGTCGGGAAGCTCGTAGCTCTTCTCGAGGGAGGAGGAGGATGCTGCAGTCGACATCTCCTGCTCAAAGTCAAGAGCGACGTAGCAGAGCTTCTCCTTGATGTCACGTACGATTTCACGCTCAGCTGTAAGAGAGAGAGAGAGAGAGAGAGAGAGAGAGAGAGAGAGAGAGAGAGAGAGAGAGAGAGAGAGAGAGAGAGAGAGAGAAAGAGAGAGAGAGATATATATAAAGGATTATAACAACATAAAAAGAGCAGGAAAGCATTTTAGAAAATAACTTTCTTGTTTTCACTGTAAGCAACTATGAATAATAATAAACGTGCTACCTAGACCGAAAGGGCTCCATTCGTTATCACGGGGCAGAGGCACATGGGTAAGGGGCACAATAAAACATGAAAAACAAACCCTTTTATTTCATCCCTGCCCCTTTGGACATTTGTGAGAGCCGATAAGATTTCCTCGTGAAAATGATTTCTTGAAATAAAGTTTTCTTTGAAAATTCTTTGAAATTTCTTTCAAATTTTGTTGTTCTCCCTACCATAGAGAGAACTTGGAGATATGTATTATACGTACATGTATGTTTTTTTTCTTTCTCAATTTTGAACAAAGTTTAACAACAAGGCACATCTTACCGGTGGTGGTGAAAGAGTAGCCACGCTCGGTGAGGATTTTCATCAGGTAGTCGGTAAGATCACGTCCAGCCAAATCCAGACGGATGATGGCGTGAGGAAGGGCGTATCCCTCGTAGATGGGTACAGTGTGTGAAACACCATCACCGGAGTCGAAGACGATACCAGTAGTACGACCAGAGGCGTAGAGGGAAAGCACGGCCTGGATAGCGACGTACATGGCGGGTGTGTTGAAGGTCTCGAACATGATCTGCAGAAGAACATAGTTAATGAATGAATTAATCAATCATCACTCATCACTCATCGGAGAAAAATGTTCATCTTACTGTTATTGTTGGGAATAGAGTCTTCGAATTCTAAAAGGAATAAATTCCTGACTATTTTTGCACTTAATATGTTGAGGTCTATTGTGGTATCCTGGAACAGGTTTAAATATCATTTTCATTAAGTCAAATAACGAGTCTTAAGTTTTCATGTCGAATTTGCGCTCTAAATAAAGGTCTAGCATAAAATTCAGAGTTCACTGAATTTAATAATTCCAAGTTGACCTCCTTGTGGACCGTGATATAAAATAATTTTGTTTTATGATCTTTTAATAGTCGTGAACCATTTGAATAATATGGTTGGGATCACTTTATGTCTTTTAATATGTTTAAGGATATACAAGTGATTATTTTCGTGTTAGATTGATATTAAAATTATTATCTATATGTCATCATGGCAGTCTAGAATTTTTAAAAATAGGATTCCATTCTATATTCTTACCTGGGTCATCTTTTCTCGGTTGGCCTTTGGGTTGAGGGGGGCCTCGGTAAGGAGGACGGGGTGCTCCTCTGGGGCAACACGGAGCTCGTTGTAGAAAGTGTGATGCCAGATTTTCTCCATATCGTCCCAGTTGGTGACGATACCGTGCTCGATGGGGTATTTCAGGGTGAGGATACCCCTCTTGCTCTGAGCCTCGTCGCCGACGTAGCTGTCCTTCTGCCCCATACCGACCATTACACCCTGGTGACGGGGTCTGCCCACGATGGATGGGAAGACAGCCCTTGGGGCATCGTCTCCGGCGAATCCGGCCTTCACCATACCGGATCCGTTGTCGATGACAAGAGCGGCAACATCGTCGTCACACATGATGATTGATTTTTTGAATTACTTTCCTGAAAAAAAAAGACATACAAAACAATTCAATGCTATTTCTTTGCATACAGATTAGTTGGTCAACGTTGTGAATTTAGTGGAAATATCTTTTTCTTGGAACACAATGGTATGTGGCTAGATCGATTTTCTTTAAATATACAGTGCATATCAAAATTCGGTCCAAGTATACCCCATTCACAACTTTGCTGTCATGGATGACTGAGTACCAAGGTTTTTAAAAAGAGTCGTCAAAATCTCCTTGTTCCAAGTTTAGGCTGATGGAGCAAAATGTGTTAAATTTAGTCTAAATTCCTTTTAAAAATGATCCGTGAGTCAGTGATTTGAGTTTAAAGTCATTCATTGTGTCTAAACTTTCATTAGGCCGTAATTCAGCTCATGCAAGGCAAATATTAATTCAGTTTGAGTTTGCCCAGATTGCAAACTTCGTGTCTTACGATCATGTTGATATCATCTTGACACAAAATGCTCTCCAGATTTTTCCTTTGAATCCTCTTACCTGCATGAGGTATTATTTTTTTTAATATAATCTCGAATAGCACACGATACCAATGGTTTACTAACTTTAAAGAATAATGAAAGAATAATGAAAGATAAGAAAGGATAAACATATTGATAACTACTTAAATAACTGACAGCGGACTTTCATGAGAAAGATGGCATCCCGAATAATATTTGTCTACAGTGAATGACTCGATGATGAAGGGCTTACCTTAAATAAGGGATGCGGAGGAATTAGCCAAGTTTTTGTCATTATGACGAGAAGAGTATCATAAATTTTGCTCGTAATTTGGATTTTTTGTTGATATTTTGCTTCTATATATGCACAAAATCAATAAAAACTTATCAATCGTTTTTAGACTGAAAAAAGTAATGCCTGATTTCATGAATGGCTGTTGACGACACCCACGCTTTGCTTCAGTCCAAACCGGGTACACAAGGGTATTGTGACACCATCTTTTAAAAACCCTGGTGCTCGGTCATATGTTTCAACAAAGTTATGAATAAGGTATCAGTGGACAGAATATTAGTTACTCTTTACCATCATGACCATAAAATAAATTTGAAAGTGACAGAATATGCAAATTTCATGTACGAAGATACCAAAGTTGGTTTCCTTTTTTTTTATATATACGCACTGTACAGCAAGTCAACAGCGTTATATGTCCGAATATTTCAACCCCCCCCCCCCCCATTGAAAAACTGTTTTCCTGTTCGAACTCACGATTATTTTTTTTTTTTTTTTTTTTAAAATCTCTGAGTGTTAGTTCAATTCCAGTGATTTGTAAATTCAGGAACGATTTAAACAATAGGAATAACCAGCGATAAGGTACAGGGTAATAATTTTTCACGGGGACCTTAAAAGGGCTGGATTTTACCGTCGTAAGGGTATCCACAAAATGAAAAAATGAAAGAGATGTTCTTGTCTTTTTCTTTCCAACTTGGATTTTTTTCCTCAAAAGTGTGCCCTATTGCAATCAGCCCTACATCTTGGCGATATTTTGTGCATTTAATACCGTGCAAATTTAGCAGACATTTGAGGTCCGTGAAGGACCCCCGGTGAAAAACAGGGCCGTTGCACAGTTCACCGCCACTGAATAAATGAAACGACTTGAATATCCATTAAAGCGACTGAGCTTTTCACGATTACCCCCAAACTCTTCATCGGTTGTTTACAAATTACAATATGATCGCATTTGACATAATGTACATGTCTTTGCTTTCTTTTATATTTACTCTGAGGGAGTATTAAACAAATGAGAGATGAAAAAATGATAAGTCTGCAGCCAGTATTGCAGTTGCCTACTTTTATTTTCGGGAGATGTTTATAATCCAAAAGATGATTTAATACGGTCTTTCCAGTGTCTTGTTTTTTTTTACCCTGAACGTGTGTTCTGTCCCAATGATCTTTCCTTTCTCTCTTCTTTTTTCCTTTCTCAAATGTATCTTGTAATGTAATCATCTTTCCCCGTTTGTACATAAAACTTTTTTTAAAAACTTTTTTTAGATATCATACGCATATGTAATGCAATGCATTTACAACATTTAAGTAGAATATTTTGGTAGAATTAGTCGTTAGTCATGTTAATTCGAAAATTAATTATCTTGCAATCGCCTTGAGAGGGACCTTATTTCACAAGCTATGCTTTCCTAGGTCTCTCGTCTTTCTTCATGTTATACATACTCTCTTCCTGTTAGGTTGTTAAATCATTGTTACTATATACTATATAGCTATTTCTCATACATGTATTATTCTAATTGGTCATATGTATCTGATTCTGAAGAAAGATAGATGAACTTGAACTTGAACATGAACTTGAACTTGAACCCTTAATGTGCTCTTAACCAAAAAAAAAAAAAAAAAAAAAAAAAAAAAAAAAAGATAACTATGTTGAATCGATACAACGCACAGAGAACATACTAGGTATTTAAAAAAAAACAGTGGGCACTTTTGATCGTTACTAACTCAAAAATTATACATAGTATGTCAGACTGAGGTGTAGATTGTAAAGTTGATGGGTGTAAAATCTATTGGGAGCAAATTTCAAGATATTTCTCTGAATACTTTTCCTTATTGTGCATTGCAGCTAAAATTCCAGAACACCCTTTTAACCCAGAGTCATGAATCATTAATGACACAGGACAGCAAAAGGTTGGCAGAAATAACAGCTGCAACACACATTAGCGGTTTTTTTTTTTTTAATTGATTACTGATACACACAGATTGGTGACCTTGATTTTTTCAAAAAGTGACAAATCCAATCAAATAAATTATTCAGAGAAATGTAAAAAACTTGCTCCTAATGAATTTTACATTCTTCAGCTTTATAATGTAAAACCCCCAGTCTGATACGAGGTATATATATATATATATATTTTTTTTAGTTATTAACAATCAAAAGTGTCCACTGTTTTTTTGAACACACCTAGTAGATGCAATTTCAGAAAGAAAGTTTTTTTTTTTTTAAACCAGCTCAAAGGGACGGCACGAGTTAGGAAACACAAAACATGACTTAATTGAGCTGGAGTCAAGTCTTAGTTCGGATTAGCAATGGATATAGTAATATCCTACAGGTGAACCAGGAAATGTTCAAAAGTTCTCAAAGACTTACCGAATGAGAGAAGAAAAGACACCACCTGTTAGTTGGATTGCTTGCGAGTAAAGTGATGCTTGAACCAGGGAACTGTTAGAGAGAACTATTCCTTGCTAGGATAGAAGATCTTGCAAGAAGATGACCAGAGATATATGACCATATAAGGAGAAAATTTAGACACATCCTACGCCTCAGGGCAGATAAGGAATGTTTTGAAAGGGATACGCAAATGAGATTAGCTGCTTACAGAACAAAGAAAATTATCTTGCCCTTGGATGATTTTCGAAGGAAAACAATCTGACGAAAATTTCCTGTATAAAATGATTGAAGGCTCAAACCCCCAAGAGCTAACGAGAATCACTTTTAAAAAAAATTGTTTGTATATTTCTTAAAATTAAGACATTCTCATGTTTAAAATAAATTCTTTTAGAGAATTGTATAACTGATTCGCATGTTTTGTCAACAGCCAATAATAACGTCTATTCAGAGAAAGGGGTTTTGAAGATTTATAGAAACGTTGATTCACTGACTTTCGTAAGTGCAGCCAAGCGCACAATACCTGGCGTGGTGGTGTGTCTTGTTGGGGATGGGCGTGTGAGCTGGCTTTTCACAGATATTAGATCTGAACATTTACGTCTTGGATCGATTTTCCACGTCACCATTTCAAAGGCTGCCCCTGGAAAACACCCATTCCTCCCAGAGGGTGGTATAAACCAAGCCTGGGAACGATCCAGGGTTTTGGAAAACAGGGGGGGGGGGGGGGACAATCCAGAAAAAAATGTCTGACAAGGAAAAAACAAAAATCAGATGCCTTTTCGGTCGAAAATTGCAAAAGGGGCAAAGGGAGGCATGGACCAGTTGTGACCTTTTGAATTGGCCGGTGGTATCAACAAAGAGGAAAAAATCGCGTTGTGGTATTGGGTTAGGAACCCATAGGGTAGTTTTCCGGGGTAGTTATCGATTTTTAAATTTTATTTTAAGAAACACTTACACATGTATCAATATGTCAAACACCATTTATTTAACGTACGATAAAAGAGCAATGTAGATAAAATGCCTTGGTCAAAGACATAAGTGCCGTACCTCACCTGGGTCGAGTATGGCAAATGTAGATTAATGTCTTGCCAAAAGACACTAATGCTGCACCAGGGATTCGAACCCCGTATCTTGTGGTTCACAGCCCAGGGACTTTATCCACAAGAACACGACACTTCTATAAATGAATATATAAATAAAGTTTAAAAAATGAATAAATGAATAAATAAGAAATAATTAAAAAATGATTAAAAATCATTGAAAATGTAATTATACCTTCACCCACATTTATTATTTTCTGGTAGTCTACTTTCCCTTTTCAACTTTCCCCTCACTAGAGCGTGCCTTATCATACTCAAGATCCCTCTATTTAGATAGCCCGCAATAGACCTGTTCACAAATATATTCAAATTTTATGCATACTTTTAAAACAAAGGTTGTTCTTGACAACCTGAAAGTTTGTCAGAGGCTTGTCAGATATAGCAACAAGTAATGTATGCGAACTGGATTCCAAGTATTGTAGTTCATTCATTAATAACAGGTTAATGGAATAACCTCGTTATTAGGTCCCCAGGAAAGAAACATCCCTAAATTTGAAAAACTTTGTGAACAGGGGAGCGTTTCATCAAGCGTTTGTCAGTGATTTTTAACGACAAATTTGCTCTCAGCCAATCAGATGCAAGGATTTCAGTAGCTTATAACAGTTGTCGTTCAAAAATCACCGACAAAACGCTTGATGAAACGCTCCCCAGGTCTGTTGCCTAACCGATCAGTTTCTTCTTTGGTTGAAAAAATTCTTATAACTGCATTATGTTCATTTCACTACAGTACCCACGCCTTTGTATTTATTTGACATCCATGCATGGGTTCTTTTTTTTTTTTTCTTTTTCAAATAGGTTCTTTCCTACAAAAGCCGAGTCCTAGATCTAGACCAAGCCAGCTTTGTAAGGCACTGATTCTTAGAACAAAAACCTCGTAACAAAATGACCGACACTTTTTGTTTCCTCAGAAGACAATAAATGCTATGAAATTACAACGGGTTTTTTTTTGTTTTGTTTGTTTTTACCATTGGTCAATTTCAAACCTTCTTTCTTCTACTCGCCATCGACTTAAAACGAATTCAACGCTTTCTTATCACAGAGCAACTACATACCGGTCATTTATTTTTAATCTTTTCAATGCAGCACAACAATAGAAAATGCGATCACGTGATAATTATAGATATTAATAATAATAAAAAAGCAATATACACCATAATCATCACTCTATATATACAGGTTTATCATGAATTATATATAGTCCATTTAATTGAATCATATACATTATAACAAAAATTAGATAGATTTGAAGACTTTGCTGGTCTCCTTGAAACTTTTATAATACAAACCACAATCAAGGAGATATAACTTACTTTCATATGACTAACTTAGCACTCTGCAACATTATAATATTCTATACAATGTAAAACTCAATACACTCTTGTTGGTCTAACACCAGCTACCCATTTAATGGACGCTATCAAGTTAGTTCAATATTTTATCAACAAACAAAATAAATACAAATATGATTAGGACTGACACTTCATATAAATCAATAGCATCATGCGATGGTTCATTTCTTTAGCTGTGATGTTGTGTGCATCAGATGAAGATTTGTTTTGACGTTATAATAACGTCATCGTCTTCCCATCTATAAACGATCTTGAAAAACTTAACCGGTTCTTACTGCTGAATTTGAATTAAATTCACGTTTTGTGTAATAAAATATTTTCCTGAAACAACTTTGATTCGTAATAACCTCCACGTATATAATGATAGACCGAACATTCATAATATATTAGTTTTTGTTTGTTCTTAAAGATAAAGTTGAGTTCTGGTCATGTGATTACAATGTTAAAGAAAATGTCTCAAAGCAAGTGGAAATGGTTGATCATGTCTACATAAGGATTGGTGTGAACTCTGAGATTTTGGAATCATCAGTATGATAATGAATTGACCCAGTCTTGCTGAAATGGACATGCACTCCGCAAAGAAATGGGTATATGAGACTGCACACACATGTGGGCATACATGTTTTACCCTAACACTTCAACTATTTGTCGTCATATTTCGAATATGACGGCATTAGTGAGGAGCAATCATTTTCAGGGGATATTTCCTCTATGAAGTTCTTCCAAACCAACATAAAAGTAATGAGGAAGCTCACAAATGATTGTATCACCTTTTCCAGAACTCAACCTTCTCTTTAATCTAATCATGTTTATTATTCATTGAATAAAACAGCGAGTTATTTATCGATCTGTTTAATATTTACGATATTAACATGATCACATGCCGACATCATTTAGATATATTACGCATGCATCTATATTACATGACGAAGCTTCTTTGAAATGTTCATCCAATCTTGATCTTCAGTCATTGACACTGTTTCCGCTCCAGATAATAATTGTAGAAACTCTTCTTGTTATCCCGCAAAATATGGGGTGTAGTTTGCAAAACATATTTTGCAAACTCATGAGTTTCTGAAGTGTGATGACATACACGATACAAAAAAACAACAAACAAACAAAAACAATCAATCTCTGACCACGGAAATTTAAGTCGTCAAAAATGTAAACCATGGAGTTTATCAACAGGGCTGGCATAAATCTTCTTTTCAATTTTAATGCACATTGGTTTGGCACATTAATGATGAACTGAAATCAAAAAAAGGGGAAAAATGGTCTCAAACAGATTTATAAGCAAGCTCCAAAAGTCATACTCTGAGATTCCTCATTATTGTATGAATCCAAAACATTTCGAACATTTCTATAGCTGCTTTTCTTTTCTTCTTTTTTTTCGTACCATATATTTTTGGTCTCTTAGTTGGTCATTCATGTGCAGCAGGCCTACAAAATAATCAAGTCAAAGTTTTTTTGTTCAAGGCTTGCGATAATTCAGTGGCGTAGATATAGGGGAGGGTCACGAATGAGGAAAATGGAAAGTAAAAGGAAAGAGTGGGAAAGAGAGAGAGATAGAGAAAGATAGAGAAAGAGACAGAGAGAGAGAGAGATAGAGAAAGAGAGAGAAAGAGAGAGAGAGATAGAGAAAGAGAGAGAGATGGGGGGGGGGGGGGGTTGGTATGGAAAAGCAATGTGAAAAGAACAGAGTCATCTACATGTATACACAGAGTGTGGCCGGCTCGGTTCCAGTAGGTAACAACATGGCGCGTGTCGCTTTGTTAGGCAAGCATGGAACAAAGAAATATACGCCATGTTGTGCCCAACTGGAACCAAGTTGGCCAAACTCTGTGTATGGATGGATGGCTCTGGAAAAGAAGACAATACAACTCCCTCTGTCACTGTATAGTCTTGTTCTCTCAACTTTAATTCACCTAGTTGTACTGGTGCCCCCCCCCCCCCATCCGTGACAAGTTGACTGCAGTGCCCCCTCACGCTACGCCACTGTAATTAATTACCTGTTAGGAATTGGTCATGATTATCCAAATGTCTATATTCGGTTTAAATGACAATGACAGTTATAACATAAATAAGATCGGATAAAAGATTTTGCAATTAAAAAAACCCCCCAAAACCCTGCTTGTATGAAAACAAAGCCATTAATTTTCAAAAACCCCATCCTATGACATATGTTATCTGTATGCTAATCAGAGCATGAAAAAAAAAGGATATGGGGTCTTTTTTTGATTTTCAAGTACTCACGATTTATGCTTTAATTTCTACAGGGAATCGACTCTAACGTACTATACTAGGTGTTCCAAACATGGAAGGGACTACATAATAATAACAATCATGTCTATCATGTCCTTCTGTGAGACAAAACGGTTCCATTATAAATTAATTTCAAGCAGACATATCGCATTCAATCTAATTTTTCGTCTTCACATTTTGCGGCTGGTAACGGAAGTTTTCAATTTTAGTACACAAACATTTAAACGATTATGCATTTCAAACTGTAAGCAAATCACTGAAACCACGATGGAGAGTTCTGTAGGCTTGTGAAAAATTTAAAACAAAGTGCTAAAAATCGGCAAAAACAAGGTAAAATGGCACACCTCTATGTCAATGTATGGTAAAATCACAACATAGACAACCAAATAGAAACAAATTGTAGACACCGCTTGTTCCCATAGTACTGTATAACAAAAGGGTGACTCCAACAGCAAAGTTCAAACATTTCTCCAGGGAAAATGGGTCGGTTGATAGTCCTTTATGTTCATGAAATTAAACGGGGTTTCAACATTTTCTGCGATTGTCTTTGTCCTATCCGCAGTCTTTACTGAAGTCTGTGCCCGTTTATTTCATAAGGTTAAAATGGTATATCCGTCACATTCAACATTCTTAGTTGTCCTCAGATCAGGCTTAGGAGGATTAGGCACCATGACAATAATTTAGACAGCCTCGCTAAATCTCAAAGGAAAATCTCACTATGCATGTTGCAGTCCCGCGAGCTGTTCCCGTTGCTTCCGATGCCAGAATCCGTTGTGCTGTTCTTTTTGGTCTTCGTCTTGCTTCCTTGGGAATTATTCCTAGAGCGTTGCGAGACAGCGCCGTTCATGGTTGTCTCCTCCCCAAGAGCTTCACACCTATTTAGCGAACATGCAGAAACACTACGCGCCTGACTAGAACAATCGCCACTGCCGTTTCCGAAGTCCGTTGTCCTGATCTCTACCTCTTCGCTCTTGGAGCACGGTAGCGAATCATCGCAGTCCATGGGCAGCAGGGTGTATCCGTTCTTGCCGTTTCTCGGTAGTTCTGTCCGAGAAATATCGCTGTTGCGTCTTCGCGTTACGACATCCGAGTCACGCCTCAACTGAGCATCTTCTCTCAAGTTCGAACTGCTGATATCCTGGACACTCCGCGATGATTTCATGCCTGTATTTGGCGTTGATGTAGAGGGCGCCATGTAGGTTGACCCTAGAGGCGTCCGCAAGTAGCTTTTACCTGGACTCTTCTTCATCTTATGCTTTTCGCTTAGGCTTTCCGTATCCTCAACAACATTATCCTCTACGTCTTCTCTCCGTGGCTTGTGTCGCTTGTAAGATGGATCCTGATCAACAAGCCAGTACGTCAGAAGTTCTCCCTTTCCTTTCATGGCTACCAAACCTCTCTCTGGTAAGACATAACCTCCAACTTGGTCCAAGATAGCTTTGCATTCTGCGCTGCAGTGGATTTTCAAAGCTGCAGTGAAACAATTATTGGGTTAAACATGATTGGTTTATTGACACACACAAAAAAAGAAGAAGAAGAAAAAAAAAGAAAGAAAATCAATACTTCGATTATATGTCTAAATGATATATTTCAAAAAATATGTTCTACATATTTTGACTATGAAAATACAATCCGGTAATATAATTTCGGCAAAAGGTAATGTGGTAAAATTTAAGGTAAAGTTTAAGAACTTGCAGCGCAAATTTATTTCGAAAAAAAAACCCCACGTGGATATAAATCATTGTAAATTCTTATCATGTAATCGTTATAAGGTGTGTTATAATTTAGGGCCGGCCACTGTAAACAAAAAAGTATTGCCAAAATCATACTATATTTTCAGTCTTTTGAAATCCTGAAAATCTCTGACATTGATCTTTATACGGGACAACGTAGGCCTATGTGGCCTTCATATAATCCAGACATGTCATGAAATTCTTATTCATTGTTTTGTTTTGTTTTGTTTTGTTTTATCTTTTATAATCATTTGGCAGATGCTATGA
Source organism: Heliocidaris tuberculata (assembly GCA_025618425.1). Lineage (NCBI taxonomy): Eukaryota > Metazoa > Echinodermata > Echinoidea > Camarodonta > Echinometridae > Heliocidaris > Heliocidaris tuberculata. The sequence goes on along the minus strand of CM046836.1, from coordinate 4,878,537 downwards.
TATTTATAGATATAAATGTTGAGTGATAACTGAGTCCGAGTCTGTTGAAATATATCTTAATCGGTACCTCCAGAATTCAAAATTATCTAAAGGGTAAAACTAAATTTCAACGGACCTTCTCCATTTGATTCCATTCTAGATGATGTGTTGACAGTATCACCGAACAAACAGTAGCGAGGCATCGTCAGTCCTACCACACCAGTCACTACAGGACCTGTTTTGTGTTTTCAAACCAGGAAAAAAAAAGAAGAAAACAAATTGAAATACAGTACGTCATGTATTCAAAGGGAAATCAAACACGGCAAGCTGTTCTGAAAGAAATCAGAAAAATAAGAAAGCAGTTTGATGAACACTTGAACGAAATCGGACAATAAATAAGAAAGTTATGAATTCTAAAATGCTGTAATCACTATACATATGGAAATTTCATATTGGCCGAATCGGTAATGTCACTGTGACACTCCCATTTGCTCCAACACACAAAATGTCCATAACGTCGATTTTCAAAAATATATTACTCATTTAGGATCTTTTTCTTTTTTGAGGACCTAGAACAATATGCTTTCTACATCATGTTTTGAATACTGCCCCATGAGAAAAAATGCTTAGGAGAAAACTGGAAATCGATAAATAGTGCACAACAAACGGGAGAGTTGATAATGATTACGTTACAATCCACTCACATTGCCACTTGAGATTTGCATAGATTAAGTGATCTCATATTTCAAACATTCATAACTTTCTTATTCTCCATCAAATTTCTTTCAAGCTTTCACTTTCCTGTTTCTCTTACTTTTCTGTTTTTACACAACTCAACTTAAATATGAGGATAGAGGGTTTTCATGGTATTACCATGAAAACCTTATAAAGATGAACAATAACGCCACCCAACATATCATGTTGATAAAGGCTCAACTAAAATTATGGAAAGCAATGATAGGTATATTTGATTTATTACAGCTCTGCATTTAGAATACACGTGGGTTTATACCAAATTATAAAAAAAATGTGGGATTGATTATTGAAAACCTGCATCACGTTCCTTGTCTCAGAGAACTGTAATTGGATTCATACCTCGGTATGTCGGTTTAGAAAAGGGATTTTCCCTATCTAAAACAAGTCGTCCTTCTAGATGGTAAAATGTAGCTGGGAGCTCTATAACAGATAGATGCAATTTAGAAGTGCCAAGGGATTTGTCGACAAATTTGATAAAATTGTGTGAAGACGGAGGCGTCAAACAGTAACGTAAGCATGATATTCAATTACATAGTAGATTATTAGTGCATGCCTCGCTGCCATCATGACCATATGGTTCTTCATTTATTGTATATGGAGTAGCCATTGTTTTCCCGGCGTGAACACTTTATTTCATGACATCAATTATTCAAAAGAAAGAAATGAAGAGCAAAAAGGGGGATAGAGCCAAACTCATCCCTTCCATTCTTTTAATTTCTTTTCTTATCGTGTATCATAATCTCTCTATCTGTCACTGTCTCTCTCTTTCTTTGTCTGTATCTCTCTCTCTCTCTTTCTCTCTCTCTCTCTCTACCACCTCCTCTATCTTTCTGTCACTATCTCTCCCTGAATTAATTCATCACCAAGTCATTAATGCATCTCCCTTCCTCACATAATCGTTTACCTTTCAAACATATTCCAACAAACTGCATGAAATTTCTTTAGTGTTTTTAAAGTGTCATTATCTAGAGAAGAAAACATCCCAGTCGGTTTAAAATAAGCATCATTATTGAGTTCATGTTTTAGAAGTGTGCAGTGATCTTACATTTAAACGGTTTGCATAGGTGACACTCGTATCCACTGATCTTCTACCGCCCAATAAAGAAAATGAATTTACTGCTCGGGTATATCAAGTTATACAGAGTACTGGGCAAGTTATAACTTGCTGTTCTAGGGAATCTCTCTACATAACGAGTGCATAACATGAATGTTATGACATGACATTCAACCATTATGATGACATTTAGCGTAATATTGCCTGCTTCTTTCGAGTCACTTCAGCGCTTCACATTATGATTTCGTAGTGGATCTGGATAGCCTAGCTAGAGAGTACAGTCATTGAGAGGGCACTGGCATGGCATTGACATCATGGGGGGGGGGGGGGGCACAGGTTTTAATCAGATAATTCAATGCGAATTTATGAGTCCACTGATTAGAGGGGGGGGGGGGGGTGCGGGAAGGGTTCAATCGTCTTATCTTCTCTTCCCTTTCCTTTCCCTTTTTAAATTTTTATTTCTCTTTTCTTTCCCTTTTCCCTTTTGGTCGATGGGGGGGGGGGGCACGTACCCCCAGTCGCCTATGTATCTACTCCACTGATGGAAAGACTCAATACGATCAAGTTCTTTTTTTTTTCTTAACCTCGGGAAAAGGGAATATACTCAGTTCCTAAAACATATGCCAAAAGGTGGATATTAAACCCAACTTACCAGAATGAATACCAACTCTCAGTTTGAGAGTGTCGTCAGGGCGATGTCGAATCTTGAACTTCTGCACCTCGTCAAGGAGATGGAGCGCGGTTGAACCGATCTCGGCCGCATGTCGATTACCGTTTCGAATAGGCAGTCCAGAGACAAGCATGTAGGCATCGCCGATGGTCTCGACTTTGTAAACATTATAATAACTGATGATGTCATCGAAGAGAGTATAGAGGTCGTTGAGGAGATCAACCACCTACTCGGAGAGGGAATGAAAAAAAAAAAGGCAGGACAAAAAACAGATGTTTCATTATTTTGAGAAAAGAAAAGACATTAATAAATCACCTAAAAAGAGAGGAATACACGAGTTCTAAGAAATGCAAATGTGTGTGATCTTGTGTTTATCGAAAGAATATATATTATAAATTGCCTCTCATTCTACGCTAACTACAATTATTCGGAAGAATATAATGTAATGTGTCTCGATTACTGAATCACAGAGTACCATTTTTGATATCACATACTATCATAATCATCATCATCATCATCATCATCATCATCATCATCATCATCACCATCATCATCATCACCCAGCATACCGCTCATCATTATCATCCTCGTGATCACCATCATCATTTTACCATCATCATCATCATCATCATCATCATCATCATCATCATCATCTTCGTCATATATCATCGCCATCATCATCATCATCATCATAATCATCATCATCATCAATATCAACATCATCACAATCATCCTATTCAATGACATCATCATTATCGTTGTCATCATCACCATCCTTTCCAAAAATCCCAACCATCATCCGTGGACAACAAGATGATAATGAAACTAAGTGTACCTGGAAAGGCGTGCTCATCGATGACAGCTTGGTGAAGCCGACGATGTCGCTGAAGAAGATTGTGACGCAGTCAAAGGATTCTGGGACAACCTGCATACCACGCTTCAGCTGATTGGCTACTGGTCTGAAGCAAGACAACAGTTATTTGTAAAGATATCAATCTTTGTTCAAACTATAGAATTCAATCATCGATCAAACCAAAGATATCAATCTTTGACCAAACTAAAGATACCAATATTTGATCAAACTACAAATACCAATCTTTGATCGAACTAAAGATATCAGTCTCTGATCAAACTAAAGATAAAAATTTATCATTTCATTTTTTGTGAAAACATTAACAAGAGTAATATCAACACAAGTGAAATAATCTCGTTTGTTCACGCATCTATCAACAATGTCTTATTTTGCTGAACAACATTTCTTTTTGCTACTACTTTCATATGAATGATATTCGCTTGTCCAGAATGCCCATACACAATTACACGTAATTCGTGAACCATAATCGAGTGATGGCGCTATCATGAAATATAGTAAGGAGGACATTGAACAAAACATTTCTTGCAATGTACGGTTTGCTGAGCAATAATTGTGCAACTGTCACTTTCCCTTAAAACCAGAATGCATATATATTTCTCCGAAATACACATTTCTGTTTATAAACAGGAATGTAGTAGTTGTTCACACATCGCCATGTTTTTCGTAGCTTTGATTGTCATCTTTTAATTTGGTAGTAAGAAAATTTTATGGATTTGCCAGATCGTAATTATCAAAATCACACCAAAAAGACTTACTTTGGCAACATTCTATGTAATAGGTTTTCTGTCTTCTTCTTCTCCTCGACCAGCTGCTGAGTTCTGTCTTCCACGATCTCTTCCAGGTTGTTAGCATACTTCTCCATGATCATCACCATATTATCTAAGATGTCTGACTTCCTGTAGATGGTCGTCAGGTGGCAAACGGAAAGAAAAGAAACAAACATAGTTTGGTTTGGATGTATGCGTCGAGTTTACATGAAATATTTTACTAAGTCTGAAAGTTTGAAGTTTGAAGTTTGAAATTATGGTAAGCTTACAGGATTTGACATGGAAGATATAAAGCTTAATTCCGAAGAAGCAGAAGGAGAAGAAGTAGAACAAGAAGAAGAAGAAAAAGAAGGAGGATGGGGAGGAGGAGGAGGAGGAGGAGAAGAAGAAGAAGTAGAAGAAGGAGGAGGAGGAGGAGGAGGAGGAAGAGGAGGAGTAGTGGGAGAAGAAAAAGAAGAGGAAGAAGAAAAGAGGAGGAGTAGGAGAGGAGGAGGAGGAGGATAAGAGAAAGAAAGATAAAGTAGAAAAACTAAATATTTTTTTAATCTTTCTTTTGAATAATTTGAACATTCTTTAAAAAATGGTGATTATGAAAAACATCGATCGTTTGAAAATGCAGCGTAGAAGAGAGTCAGCATTTACATTGTAACTGACATGTAAGAGAATTCAACTATCTCTCTCTCTCTCTCTCTCTTTCTAATACCACAAAACTGCTTTGAACTTACATTCCTTTGTGAAGAGGCTTGAGTTTGGTAGCTATGGTCTTGAAGTCCGGTCTGTCCTCGGGGTCCTCTGACCAACACTCCTGCATGGTGGTCAGTAGACACTCCGGACAATCCTCTATCTCCATCACGTTGGGTCGAAAGGGAATCATTCCATAAGGACATTTCACCTTATCGTAGATTTCTTCAAATGATTTAAAAGCAGAAAGAAACCACTCCTGGTTAACTCTAATTTCACGTTCACGTTTCTAAAATTTAATTACAAGCGAGGAAATTGCTGAAATCATGTTCAGATGACTTCTATCCATCATGGGGAATGCATTAAGTTGATTAAAGTTTTACTGTTTAAGATCATCTTAAATCTATAATGCTCTAAGGCCTTCAAAATTCAGTCTAAACGGTTCATTCCATTTCTGTTTTTTTTAATTTATATAAACATAATTTGAAAGAAGCATAGCTCCAAATATATCGTATTTTACTCGTTACACCAGGGAAATATAATTTCCCTGGTTAGAACTACTTCAACAATGTCCATACACTCAAAAGTAATAATTTATTTGCACTACCTGATGCAAACGAGCAGTATTTTAGCGGTGTAAGCTTGCAACGGTAGGATATAGTGCAATCATTACAACCTGTCACAATGATGTCCAAATATGTGTCGTGGGGGGGGGGGGGGGGGGGGCTCTTTGCACCTGGGGGGGGGGGGCTCTTTGCACCTGGTCACACGTTACAGCTTTGCATCTATTTTTTAACCTTCGAGATTGTTGTTGATTTTTTTCATCATCAACGGTAAAAAGTGTTCCTTTTCCGTATTGTGAATAAATCGTATTAACTTAAATTTTCACAGTTTTATCACTTCTTTTGATATCTCAGAAGCACTGTGAGTCAACAGATGATCAAATAAAGTTGAAGACTATAAAGACCTCACAGAGCTGCCAATATACCAAGACCTAGATATGTTTTCTTCGTATCTGGATGACTACCCCCTTGAACTACCACACCCCAGACTCATCTACGATCATTGCCATCTTGACAACTACGCATCAGACATTTTCCTCCATACCAAACTACGACAATCATCAATTTATATAGGATAATGTGTTTCTAGACTGGCATTTGCCAGAAGACAAAAATCCGGAAGGCAAAAATGCAAGGTCCGGGTGGTGACTTTTCTGGCATGTCTAATCGTCCGAAGAAGGTAATCGTCCTGCTGCTTGTCTGGTTTTTGTATCGCTAACCCAGAACCCTCTCTTTCAATATTTCATAACATTTGTGTTAATATATTTTCTTACCTTTTGGGCTTAGCTCATTGTTCCCGAAGGGCCCCTGTCTATGTGCTACCTCATAGAGTATGATACCAAACGAATAGACATCACCCCTCTGCGTTCCCTGTGGCTCCCACGTCGACCTGCGGAGGATCTCAGGGGCCTTCCAGAGTAAATCTGTCAAGGGCAACGAGAAGGTCATCGAAACACTCATCAACAAGGTCATGAACAACTTCATTGAAAATGCGAAAGACACAGATGAAAGGTATTTTTATTTACTGTACAATACAACATGAGTTTATTAAATCACCCCCCCCCCATTTTTGAAAAAAATCATTACCCCCCCCCCCAAAAAAAAAAAGACAATTCATTGCGATAACTAATAAAGGAAGGATTATAAGAAACACAAGAAGGTTTGTTGAAAATGATCCCAAGGAAAATCATCCATTCATAAAGGATAAGGTGTTTCTAGATATTATCATTTGCATTCATAGAATCAAACAGAGAACAACAAAACAGTGAAGAGCTGCAAAATTTGTCAGCTACCCCTGTATAGATATTTATGATGTATTAAATTCGTACTAAAAATGACTTATCTATTCACAAATTAAATGAAAAGGAATACAATGAGTAAATGACGCTAGAAGAGGACAAACAATGTAATGAATAAAAACATTATGTAATACAATATTGAAAACAGGCGAAATATGTTTACAAAATCTGAAAATGAAAAAAACAATTTCGTGTAAGAGGATTTGTCAAGTACTTCTAGATTTTAGAATTCAGAAAATACAACTACAACTGCACCTTGGTAATATGCATGTTCTCCCATGTCTGGCGGCTGTTGACCGACTTTATAGTGAACCAAACCAAAGTCGGTGATCTTGAGTACCCATCTACTATCCACCACGCAATTACTGGACTTAAAATTGCCATGGGAACGAATCTCTGTGCTATGGAGGTGTCGCATTCCCTTTAGGACAAACACAAATTAAAAGAAAGAATGACTATGATCAGATGATGAAAAAAGAAAGAAAGGCGAAAGGCGATAGCGATATTTAGAGATTGAGAAGAGAGAGAGAGAGAGAGAGAGAGAGAGAGAGAGAGAGAGACAGACAGACAGAGAGAGGGAGAGAGAGAGAGAGAGAGAGAGAGAGAGAGAGACAGACAGACAGACAGACAGACAGAGATGAAGAGGGGCGTCAAAATAGCATATCAACAAAACCTTACCATCATATCTTTAAAAAACTACATCATACTTTTCACGCATGTTTTATAAGGAAAGACTAACAGAAACAAAACAGACAATGAAGAATTTTGTGTTAGACATCAATACGTTCCAAGTATGAATTATCAAATCACATATCACATCACAAAATTATATACGTTCATAAACAGCATAAATTTTAATGTAAGGAAATGTAACAGGTATGGTGTTATTACCTTGACGATATCCGACACCAACGATGCAATAAACATTTCATCCAACTTGATGTCGTCATTCTCGAGAATATCCTTCAAAATGAAATATATCGAGAAAAACAGTGACAGATATCATAAACAATCCTTATTACTTTCAATACTTTCAGTTAATCTCGTAGGGGTCCCAAAAGCTTTCACCTGGATGCCACTTTTGTATCGGAGATTTATTTTGTTTTTTTTCTGTCAAACCGATGAACAATTTACCGTGAATGGCAAAAAATGAGAAAGAATGTTAACTTGTGAATTCAAGTCATTTTTATGTGATAGGGTTCAAACTATGTCAAAGTAAATAATAGGCATAAATGATTATCTGCCCAGGATATATCTAACCTCAAAAATGCAGTGTGGTCTATTTTCTTAAAAATAAAACGAAAAGATAAACGGCAGTTCAAGAGAAACGTAAAAGAATAGCAAAATTGGAAGAATTCAGTTCTAAGCACGAAATCATACCCTTGTGCTCGCAATTCTGTGAGATTTTCAAGCATTTCAATAGACATAAACATAACGGTATGCACAATCGAATCACTTTCACTTCAATTCAGACATTAATTTGGTACCTGGGGAGCGTTTCATCAAGTGTTTTGTCAGTGATTTTTACCAATCAGATGCAAGGATTTCAGTGGCTTATAACAGTTGTCGGTAAAATTCACTGACAAAACACTTGATGAAACGCTCCCCTGGTTATCATGGTTATGATGCTTACCTGTAGACTGCCACGGGTGCAATACTCGGTTAGAATGCAGATATTAGGAGGGTCTGGACAGGCACCGATGAACTGACAAAGGTTGGGGTGACACATGTCGCGCATCTGAATAGATGAAAGAAAATGGGATGACCACAAAGAGAGAGAGAGAGAGAGAGAGAGAGAGAGAGAGAGAGAGAGAGAGAGAGAGAGAGAGAGAGAGATGTGAATGAGTCTGTGTTTGGTTGTCACAAGTCTCACCTATATGTCTCATTTTTCTCTCTATCACTCTCTTTCTTTCTTTCTTTCTTTCTGTCTGTCTATCTCTCTATCTATGTCTCTCTCACTCTTGAAATTTACTTTAACCCTTTCTTATTTTGCAACAGAGATAAATTAAAGATGGAGTCTTTGATTCACTAGAACACGTATAAGTAAGTACCGAATCAAGAGAACTTGTAGGCCTATACCAAATAGTGTGAAAAACAAAACAAAAGAGATGATCCATTGTCTGTTAATGCCTTCTCTACGAGTGACATTTGAATTGATTTCACTATTACAATCGAAAATGGAGAGAAAAATTCATGTTTGTCTGATTATTATTTTTTGAAAATTATTATCTATAGATTTAAAATTTTTGATAAGAGACCCGAAAGGGGTAGCTTTTCGCAACGTCAACATCACACTGGAATAGACCGGTCCCACCCCTGACACTGTACTCACCACTTTGAGTTCCTTTCTAAGAACCCGGCTCATCTCAATGTGTTTCTTATGGACTGGTTTGATAGCCACCAGGGTGTGGTTATACCGCCCCACACGGGTAAACACCTGACCACGCCCTGACAATGGGTCCGCATACATAGACGTCCTCGAATCATGGGTCGCTATGCTTAACTGAAAATCAGAAAAAAAAAATATAATCGATTTGAGTTATGAGAAAATATCCATTTCACTATAACCTATGAGCAATATGAAGATTCGTCAGGTAGAGAAGTTGCTCAGCAGGGACAGAGGTTAAGGACACAGATCCAAGAGACGAAGTTGTAGTAGTCAAGCGATCGCTTCTATCTGGTGGTTTTATTTATTCAACCCGGAATGTCCCCTTTAATTAAAAAAGGAAATAAAAACTGTGCTCCGAATCATACTCGATTACTGAAGTTACATACACACAAATATATCTTTAAACCAGTTCCCTCTGGTATATGGATTAAGTATATTATGAAGCATTTCACACTCGCACTAAATTTTGTCAATTTTCAATTGATGCCCAGTTGCTCTGCACGTCTTGTAAATACAAAGGTCTAATGAACAATGGTTAGACCGACGTTATAATCTCAACAGTATTGTGTATACTGACAACTGTGGATAATCACATAACTAACTAACACATTATCAATCGAGACTTTTTTTTTAATGCACTTCCCCCAAATTGATACATAAGTACATTGAACGAAATATTACATTTCAAGCGTCAATATGCCCCGATAAGATAATTTCCTATCAACAGATATTGTGTGTAATGCAATCAACAAAAAGACATATAGACATACTATTTAGCCAACGATAACTATTTAAATTAAGAATATTTATAACGAAATTATAATTTACCCGACTGCCGTGACATATGCTCTTGAATTCCAAATCGTTGTAATCTATTTTCCAAAGTAAACTTGCCAACGCCTGCTCGTAGCGCCAATTTCTGTAGAGGATACAAGATGATCCGGTCATAAATTCATAAATTGTTACCACTCAAATTTTGTGATTGGAAATGGTAATAAGGAATTCGATGACAGGTGATGATAGAGAAAGTGGTATTCACTGATAAGAAAATGCTGTCATTATTATCATAATTTATTAGAAATAAAAAAAATATACATGATTTGATAACTTATATCATAATTGTTCTGGGATACATCGTTGTAATGATACCTTCTACAATGGCATATTAAGTAACTGAAGGAAAAAAAAAAGATTAAAAAAGGAAGAATGATGGGGGGGGGGGGGGGGAGATATTACTATATTATTTTTAAAAATATAATAGATCGTACCTGTACACTATAGTGGCTATGATCGCAGTGAGCAATATGATTCCAGCAATTACGCCACCTACGATATGAATCGTGTAGTTTGTCTTACAAAGACTTCCATCAAAACCACAGACAGGTTGGGCCATGGGTGGGCTGCCGTCTATCCATTGAATCTCTACACCTTTATGGGCAGCATACACCTATAGGAAGAGAAAGAAAGAGGGAAAGGGAGGGGGAGAGAAAGGGAGACAGAGAGAGAGAGAGAGAGAGAGAGAGAAGAGAGAGAGAGAGAGAGAGAGAGGGGGGGGGGGGTGGGGGTGAAAGGGAGAAGGAGAGAGATTAATTATAATCATTTCATCCCAACATAAAACAAAAATATCATTCTAAGATTAATACGCGTCACAGAAAAAAAAAATAGATAAATAGAATGTAATTATTCAAAGTAACATCGGTATTCTCATAATAATGAAACGTTGATTTAATATGGACAATGTATCATAAACGCCCGTATAGAATAGGCAGTCAGACCCAACTTCGGAAAACCGAGCACAGGTATATACTCCGAAAACGGCATATGAAGCAAGATGAATATAGAGCCCTCATCGTTCAGTGCGAGACAGTGTGTACAAAAGGCATGATGGAAAATTGTGCAACGTCGACCTGCTCTTGATCGTATATTTTTCTGAAATAATGCTGCGGATATATTTATTTCAAATGTTTGTCATTTAAAAGTCATTTCATATGACGAACTATTCAAGGGTTTTGAAGATATTTGACACGCAGCATTAATTTCAAAAATATATATATCGTTGGCAGGTTGGCTTTGCAAGATTTCCCCCATGCCTTTTGCACACACTGCCTCGCACTGAACGATGAGGGCTCTATACTATACGCCGTTTTCGGAGTATATACCTGTGCTCGGTTTTCCGAAGTTGGGTCTGACTGATAGGGAAAAGAACAGAATCTATGGTTCAGACGAAGGGATAGAGCAAACGAATAAGAAAATGAAATAGACTCGTGATTGAAAGAGGGAAGGATAGGGTAACAATTAATACAGAAAGCAAGGTGAGAGAGACAGAGAAAATACTACAAAATAAGTGCATAATGAAAACATACAACCAACCCACACGAACCCTACGATCCTCCAACTCTGGTCTTTTATACGTTCTGCTCTCTAATAAATCTTTGGGGAACGAGCTTTTGCTCATGCTGGACCAGCCTTGTGGAATTCACTTCCACAGGAGCTGAAGAACTCCAACTCATTTAAGGGCAACCTAAAATCCCATTTGTTTAATCTTGTATTTTGAAGACAGATATTTTTTCGTGTTATTCATTCTCTAGTCATGTTTGTATAATTTTCTTTATGCTGTAAAGCGCCTTGAGAATTTAATCAAAATGGATAATGGCGCTATAGAAATCTTTATTATTATTATTCATTATTATAAAAGCATTAATAAATATAAAAAAAAAACAAAAAACAAAAAACAAAAAACAAAAAAACCGGAGAGGAAAGTTTGCACTATTGTTAAAGTGTACCAATCACAAACAAATATTTTGCTCTGTATTTTAGGGGTACAATGTCGCTATACTATATTCGAAATATGAGCTTCAAATGTTGATTCTATAAAGAGGTATTGCAAATTGAAACACACTCTCAATATACATTACAGCGACTTGTGAGGAGACTAGCCGACGCGCGTCCCGCGCGGAACCGAACTCAGAGATGGGTTCCGCGCGAGAAGGTTTTATGTGATCCTTCATTTCCTCATACTGCTTAACGATTAACCCATAGAACCCCAGGAAAAGTGTTTTGAGGTTAATTTGATACATTCTAGCTGTATTCACATTATCTTTTTAGACCCCGTTCTCACTCACTTTTGAAAGTGGTCTTAGTTAGACCGCTCCAGAGGAACGGGTCTTGAGGAACGGTTTGCTAGCGTTCACACTCCGAGCAGTTTTTCTCGCTCAAACCGCTCCACGATTCAAAGTGGCCTTGTTGCTATGGCAGCTCAGTTCAGCGGGTCAAATTTTTCGCGCGGAATACAAACTGATGTACCGTAGCGTGCCTGCCGGCTGCCCGATCGATTGCTTTTGCTTTGTTTTGTGCGCGGAACGTCACTGGCTCACTTCCGGTTGAAGTACACTTTCGTTCACATTGCACGTTTAGAGCGGTCCATACCGCTCTTAATAAGACCCGTTCCTCAAGACCACCTCCCCGAGGTGGTCTTCTGGAGCGGTCCAGAAGACCACTTCCTGGACCACTTTGACCGTTCACACTCACCTAAGAACCGTTCCTGAGGAACGGGTCTTAGATAGACCGCTCCAAAAGTTCACTTTCAAAGTGAGTGAGAACGGGGTCTTAGATGATTGGTACACAGTGTTTTTTTTTTCTCTCTCTCCACCGAATGAAAAGGTGACATTAAGAGAAAATCGTTCTATCTAATTTTAGGTAGAATTTGAGGAATGAATCTATCATTATGTTCCAAGCTAGAGAGTAGAAATGTCATCAAATTAAGAATCTTGGAGTACAAACACAGGTATGTGGCAATGTTTAAATTAGGATTTGATGTCTGCGCTATCGATTCAACTGTCTTTATCAGTACACAATTTCGCTTTATCTCCTCACAGTTGTTAGTCTAATTGGGCTATTTTCCTTTTGGCACGCTCGATCGCCATCCCTGGATAGCCAAATAAAGCCTGACATTCATCATAAAGTGATAATGCGTTTGTAGTATAGATGAAATACAGGGGAAAACAGTGTCACATTATTAATGAAATAATACGACACTGAGCACTATCGTGTGCTGAGGTTTTGTTTCATCTTCCTGTTGTAAATATTACTACTTGTCCAAAATATGGTCGCTACTGATTAATTTCGTTTTGTTTCCTAGTTATCGGTCATCCTGGGATTGTTGAATGTGGATTCGTCAGAAAATTTATAATTATTGGCTTTTTCTCTTAACCTTTTAACGGTTTAAGTTGACACGGCGCGCGGCTTAGGCAAATATCGGTAAAAGCTTCCCGCTTTCAAAATTGAACAAAATAATAAAACATTGTCGTCTCTTGACACGACGGAAAGAAAAGGTGACGCAAATATTTATATCAATGTCGCTGGCAGGAAAACCTTTCCAGAATGCTGATTGCGTTGTTGGAAGCATAATCATTACACGCATGCTTTTTTTTTTTTTTGCTTTTTTTTTACAATGTAAAATGCAACCTAAGAGCTATCACACACAAAAAAGGTTAACGAATCGAAGAGGGAGAGGATGTTCAAATAAGGGTGAAAAACATTCAGACTGATAGAGAGAGATAGAGAGGGAGAGAGAGAGATATATATATATAGAGAGAGAGGAAGAGAGAGGGAGAGAGAGAGAGAGAGAAGGGGAGGGGACAGACAGACATAATTAGAAAATGAAAGAGAGTGATAGATGGCGAGATAGAGAGAAGAATAGATAGAATGGAGAGACAGATAGATTAAGCGATGGATAGGGGGGAGAGAGAGAGAGAGAGAGAGAGAGAGAGAGAGGGAGAGAGAGAGAGAGATAGAAAAAAAAGAACGAAAGGGAAGGCAACCAATGTTACCAGAGATTCAGTTTCTTGCCCGAGGTACAAGAGTAACATCAAACGGGTCCGCAAATATTATGAAACAAAACCCATATTTGTAAGACCATACCAGCTCCTTAGTTACACTATTACGTGCCCCAGAATACCCATCATATCCCTACAGGCCCTCATCTAGCCGACTCAGTCATCCATGTTCGATTTCTGTACTTGTCGTATGTGCAGGTACATCAGCCCGGAAATATCGACATGGAACATTCATTAATACTCGCATTTGTTGATCTTAAAGACGGCATTCATATCACAGACAGTATCCAGAGGCGTCGCTAGAACATTTTGAAATGGGGGGGGGGGGGGGGGGGGGGGGGGAGATGTGACACCCAAATTCTTTTGCCCAAATATCAACTTTTCAATATCTAATTTTTGTTTAACTTTTCGTATTGAAAATGTACAGAAGTTACATACTGCTGCCTGAATATGAAGTGGTGGTTGCCTGAATATCGGAACATTGCCGAAAGGGAACGCCCTTTGCCCGAATATTGACTTTCCAGTATTATTGCGAGCGAGCGAAGTGAGCGATAATAAAAATTGTCCAGTTTTTACTTCCTTTTTCTTTCCTTCCCTCTCCTTTCCTTCTTTTTTCTGATTTTGTTTTCCTTTCCTTTCCCTTTCATTTTTTTCTATTTTTTCCTTCTCCTTTCTCTTTTCTCCTTTTCCTTTTCTCTTTCCTCTTCCCTCTCCCTTCCCCCTACTTTTTTTGCCGACAGAGGTGACGCATTTTCCGTCAGCAATTTTGAGTGTGTGTGTGTGTGTGTGTGTGGGGGGGGGGGTGACACCCCTACATCCCCCTCCAGCGACGCCCTTGGCAGTATCTCCTTATGTTCAAGACATGTAAACCTTGAAAACACCGACAATACATGCATCATCGTTAAAAACAACATTGATTTTTAGACGTTCAAAATAAATCTTGGTGATGTATCATGTTCATGTTTTAAAAAAAATGAAGGATATTTTCAGTTTGATTTAATATGTTTCATCACTTTAATTTTTTTCAATGTCACATACTTTGATATAATAAATTGAGAATTTTATGGAGTGGTAAAGAATTTCCCCCCAAAAAACAGATGTTTGAGAGTAAATAGTATCCTCTTTAGAATAAAAAAAGAAGAACCTTTAAAAAAAAAAAATCAAGCTTGTTAAACTCAGCTCATGAAGGTACATGAACTATATTTTAAAAACTGGTTTTATACACTAATGCTTGAATAAAGTCATTTTATCATTACGAGATACCCTATCAGAGATGGGGTGACAGACCCAGTGGCGTCGGAAAAAGTAGCATTTGACACGCCCTCCTTGAAGTTCTCTGTGTATAAATAATACATTTTTTTCGAACCAGGTTGAAACCTCCCCCCCCCCCCGCCCCCGTAAGAAAAAAAAAAAAAGAATCATGATAATGACCTCTTTGCTGACGTGCTCCTCTCACTCTCTCTCTATAGTGAAAATGCTCTACCCAGGCTCCTCCAGAGACAACGAAGTTATGAGTTGATCGTGGTGAATAACTTTTCAGAAGGGCATGCATCTATAAAAGTATGTTCTCTCTTTTCTCTGATACTTGGATCAATTGGATGTGCCCTTTTCTCATCAATAAAATTAATGTTTTTTGAGGTTTCACGGAAGCACCACCCCTTTCTCATCTAGCTATATAAAATATGCTGTGGTGTTTTTTCTTCTTCAAATATCTACTGCCATCCATAAAAGCAGATTTGGGAGAAAAAGCTCCATTTTCACGAAATCACAGGGGCCCTAAAGCAGTCCAGGGTACTCTCAGGGCACTTTTATTCTGGTGCGACAGGGGTCATGGAGAAATAACAGAAGTACACGATAAATTTGTTGATAGGCATGCATCCGTCCCTCCCCCGCGTTTCATTATTATCGTAGCTCATCCCATTCTTTATTCACCCTCATTAAGGCACATCTGTCCTCATCTGGCGGTTAAATGGCGTCCAATATTTGCTAGGATTGGAGGGATGGAATATGGAGGCAAGGGTGACGGTACCGTGACCCCCTTATTCTGATGGAATCCGGTCACGATTGATGTTCATTGGCAAAATAGAATGAAGGGATTTGTGACATTTAAAGAAAGTTAACATTCAAAGAACAGATTCAGAGAGAGAGAGAGAGAGAGAGAGAGAGAGAGATGAGATAAAATACTAAGCGTCATTCACTGTGTTCTTTTACAAATGTACACGAAAGTATTAACAACTATTGTGGGGTTTAACTTCACTGCTCATCCCATTTCTTTCCTCATGAGATATATTATGTTCCGGACATGCCTGTACCCTGAGCCGAACACGCCATATTTTCCAATTATGACATGAATGATTGCTTATTTCATCACTTAGAATCATTCATTCAGGAATTCAACTCTTCTCTCTCTTTCTTTCTGAAACCAACAAAAATGACATGGATTTTACCCGCGGGCAGCTGAAATGGCACAGTTATGTCACCGTGCGCGCTTAAATTGACACCTGGGGTGGAATGTAGCAGCCCCATTTTGCCCCATTTTATACATTAACCAGAAAAAAAATCCACACACAAGAAAGCTCATATTGCTAAGTATATGGATGCAAACCATGCTTAGAGACCGCAACGATTTTTTTTTCCACAGAAAAATTTACAAATATATGTGGTAATTTGCTGTGCCTTCGAGGAATTCTAGCCATTCAGCATAATTGTGCTTCTCAATGAAAGAAATACAATTGTGGCGTATAATTGGGCAATTAGAATGTGCATGACAGCAAGATGATATAAAGACTGAAATGATTGTACATCCCGGGAGAGAATCAACATTTTTCGATCACTTCTCAGCCTGAGGGATTCAAATTCTAGGGGCGAGTCGCTCGATCAACCTTGGATGGTTGTAGCCTAGAAAATGGGGGCGCGAATTCGACATTGGTGCTTCAATAGACAATGCAAAGCGCCGATATATAGATATATATATAAATATATTGGTGAAGGCTCTTGACTCTCATACGAGAGGTCCCGGGTTCGATCCTCGCCAGGTGCTTACATCATTGAACAAGGCGTTATTGCCAACATTTGTCCCTCTATGTAGTAAATGGGTACCTGGCAATGCTGGGGCAATAATAATTACCCGCAGGAAAGGCAGTATTAATACTGATGAGGCCTCCCTGGGTGAATAAAAACAGGTTATTAATTCATTATTATTAATTCAGCAGAAAAAAAAAGTTGTTCGTGATGCAATAATATATTCTTAAAGAACAAATTGATAATCATATAATTAGTTTGAAAGATTAATTTGAACCGTACCAAAAAAACACACAAAAAAACAACAACAACAACAACAACAACAAAAGCCAACTTATTCACTTTTTAATTTCAAATGCACCATTCTTTGTTGGTTCCATTAATTAGTAATTGTGATATATATCAACAGGAATACAATCTTTTCTATACATTCTAAGTTCGGAAACATTTTGTCACTGGGAAATTCATAATTGAGCGTATTAACATAAAAGGAAGAATATTCATCAATGACAGATATGTCCTGAACAAAAAATCAACACGAAAAAATGTGATTTCTCGAAAATGCAAGCGTTCAGGAGCAAAATTCGGCATTGTCTTTTTTCTGTATAAAAATTAGAAAATTATGGAAATCTGTTTGTTGACGTTTTGACTTTCCTCTTAACACAACCCCACCCAACTAATAAACTTTCGTCAGATTTCTTTGGATTTTATTTATGATGAATAACAATATAAATTCCAGTTCTAAAGCGGTGGGTTGGATCGATGTCTAGCATATCCCGCTTAACAAGCTTAACTTATTCAGATTTTGTACAAAATCCTTTTTTGACGTGTTTCTGTTTAAATACAACAATATTTTGTTTAAAATATCACTGAAAGTATTTCTATATAAATGGCAATAGCCTATTTTTGTGACTATTTTCTAATATTAGAGATGTTTTTCTCTCCTATTACAATCTCCCGACTCATTATAGACAACAGATTATCATCTTAGCTTTGTCTATGAACTTATTAAATCACACCCAACCTCGATTTAGCAAACGTTCCGTCACCCCTGATTCAGTCTAGGGTAATCAATTCTATCTTCCGTTTCTGCAGTATAATGGAGCACTTATTGACGACCTATCACACCTCTGAATTCAACCGATCTTCCCGTTTCAGTAAAGGTTTCACGAGTTTGACGAGAACCATTTCATGAAACATCAACTTGCTGAGATTCAGGAATGTAATGTTTCTGCATTTAAAAAATAGAAACATGGCTTTAAAAATTTATTAAATAATAGAAAATATTAGAAAAAGGATATTTCCATTGTTAGACAAGACAGGGTGTAATAAAACTTTTAGCTTATTTTTTGAGGCGGTCTGGAACAATTATCACTATATCTCATATTTGAAGGTTATGGAAAGACTTGCTAAGACAGTGTCTTCGTTAGACGTACTATGAGGAAGTATTATCACACTTTTAATATCTTAAAGTTTCATTACAGGCTTTAAAAATCTAATAGTTTATCGCACTCTCTCACATTATATGATGGCTGAAAGTATCAGTGAAGACAATCATGTAAATTTATTCAAATTGAAGTTTCATCATGACCTCTTTGTATAACACATTAAATACTTCTCTATGTGGGCCTTGGGTGTATAATCTGTGCAAAACTGCATTATCTTATCATTATATGAGGCTGGTCATCAGTGTGAAAGATTTATGCATCGAAAACAATCTGCCGTTGGACAAAGTGAAGGAATGATGAATGCTTTGTTTACGCTCGAGATAGATTCTCGCCACTTAATTGTTAATGATCTACACACATCGCCATTCCTCATCAACTTGTACTATTCTCTCTTTCTCTCTAGAGATGATGAGCTCTCATTTGAGTTATGGTTGGGTACTCTCCGGCATTAGCTCAATTCCATCGGCAGATGGCATGGTTTAATATGTTTACGTATCAGGCCATCATCGGAACATCGAAAGTCCTAATCATAATCACATGTTGTATATGGGACAAATAATCAACGAAGCTCGTTTGGCTTAAATGTTTAGTCTGTAAAATCCATTTGTGAGATCGAGAAGCGATGAGTAAATCAAGAAGGTCAATCGACCAACCCAACAAGGCGAAACTAAAATGTTTTGAAATCGAATAAGCTAGTTCGTAATTGCAAACTGCGCATGTGCAGAAAAGGGCCATTTGTACCGAGTACAATATTGACCGTTACACTCTGACCTTTTGTACGCACCACGATGCGCGCGCCAGTATGATTTTAGTTGCTAAACAAGTAGCGCGTCCACCAAAGCAAATGCGAGTGCGCTACAAATAAGGATCATTGCAGGGTTAGGGTCATTTGTACCATGTACTAATGACAAAATGGCTTATTATAAGGAAATGAAAGAAAAGAAATAACAACCAGTGTACTAAAAGGTAAGAATTCAAAGGCAAACCTCGCAAAAAATATCAAGTTCTCCCAATATTTATTGGCGTCAGTACTTTGAAATACTAAACATGTTTCTGATTATTATTTTTTTCTGAATGTAAAACATATTGCCATCATGAATTCATAGACCAGCAACCCTCTTGCATAACTGTGCGTCGTGAAACAACGCAAATCATAAGGATGTTAACGAGATGATTATGGTATCCTTTTAAATGATTAGGATCTGTTTTCAACGATTACATCAGAGGTCTGGTACCTGTATCCGAGCAGGCCTTTCCAAACTCAGATCGATATAGACCCAGCTGCGTGTGCGTGCCAACTCGTTTCGAGGATGAGTGTTTGAAATCGTTCGGAATTGGACTTGATTCCTAACATTGCATCTTTTGATCCACAGGTTCATTATACTTTTTGTCGGCAATATGCACTGTGAGTGACTATAATCATGAATGCCAGTGGAATAAAAATGATACATTATCATCTTATGATCCAAACATGATTGGCATTCTTAGCATATAATTCAACATCATTCAAGCTTTTGATTATGGCGCTCTATGGATACATTATATAATCTTGCAATAAAAGGATCTAATGAATTTAAATGAGAACTGATTTGAGTTCATTCTTCCCTGCTTCCTGTCATACTCCCTATATACCAATGATCTCATATTGCAAGTGGAGGCAGTACAGAGAAGGGCTGCCAGATTTGTAAAGAATAACTACGGCAGGCAGAGTAGTATTTGCTTCCATGATAAAAGAACTTGGTTGGAGTACACTTGCTGAAAGTGTGAAGACAGCGAGACTCACCACCTTATTCAAAGCCCATGAGAGCTATCTCTCCATTCCAGTCTGGGACCTGCTGCACCCTGTCCCCCGTTTAACCAGAAGATCTCACAATAAATCATACATCGAAATCAGTTCAAATAGAGATTCTTTTAAAATGGAATTCAACTGGCAGAACTTGAACAGCGCCATCTTACAGTGATTAATAAATAAAGATTGTAATTTGAAAATTAATTGCATTTTATTTTGCATTTTGACAAACAGCTTGTTTGGATTGAGGAAAATTGTCTGCAGGTATATTCTAAGCTTTTACAACTAGAATGGGGCATGATGGGAAAATGAGAGGCACAGACACTTATCAAAGCCTGTTGAAAGATGGCGCTATTTAGTAGCTCCAGTTTACTGTCACTTTAAATATTCATTTCTTCCGAAAACACTTACCGACTGTAATTCGTTATCTGAAACAATAGTAAATATTCAAGACCCCAAACTGTTCAAAACTAAACTGCAACGGCATTATCAATAGTAGATCCTATCATTTTATTATTTTTGCGCACACCCACCCGACTTGCTTTACTCCGCAAGAGTGCTGGCTGAGCCGCATAACTTTCAGATTCAGATTCAGATTCAGATACTCAAAATAAATATGGGAAGTCTCAGTAAAGAGCCATGAGGGACACTGCATTGTATAATTATCGTTTTGTATAAAGCGGGGAATAATCTAGAATACAATATGCGCTTACTTCTATTAGACTGACTATAAAATATTGATCTGTTTAAAACTTTATCCCGATGAATATCGCCATTAATGTGAGAGTCTGAGAACACACGATCAATGTCTGGAATCTTTTCGAAGTGAGTGTTTACTTCGATTTTTCTTAGTTGTAACATACTCCAAATGCCATAAATGTTCGATCTGCACATGCATTGCTTTGTTTTTATAAGACTGAACACGCGATCTCTTACGCCCCTTGCACAGTAATTTCATTTTTCTAAAGAAAAATGATGCAGTCATAGGTGTTAATCTTAACATACGCCACCTAGAATAACAGCTACTTTTTTTCTCACGCCATTTGAAAACAACGTAATTGGTTTACAAAAGAATGTTTCGCGTTTGGTAGTATTGTAGAAAGGCGCGGCAGAGGCGCCGCAGAACCTTGGAAACATAAGGCAGACATTGGTGTAAGCGATTAGGAAATCTAAAGTTCAAGGTCGGGAGAAAGAAAGTCCCATACGTCCTATTAGAGATGATAAACTGTACCTCTTTTTTCATCCTTTAAGCAAAGTACACTTCTCAATAGCCCTTCAATCAAAATTCCTGGAAAAAATTAACTCGTTTCAGACAAACCAGTGTTGAATCCAAACTAGTTTTGTGTTTTACATAGACAGTAAAATTACCAATCACTGCCAGTGATTGACTGAGGTTCAAGCTAAATGTGTTCTTGTATTGGCAAGTCCAAGCTGTTTTGTCCCATACTTTATCGACCACATCTCCGATTTTTGTATATCTGATAATTTTATTGCCTTGAAAGCCCTACTAGAGAGCTTTGATCAGACAAAATATCAAGAGAAACGACACATTTGATTACAATTTATGTTTGGAACTCCACAATGGCAAAAGAATTAGGGTAAATATTTTTTCGAACCAAAAACTGAGCGAGAATCAAACCAAAATCATTGTAAAAGACATTAAAATGTGTAACGTCCCCATCCTTCATCTTCCATCTCTCCCTGTTTCTCTCTTTCTTCTCTCCTACTGCAGTCATCACTGTCTTGTTATTATTTCCAATATAATGATTTGTACATATACCAGTGTCACAACTATTCTGTTTTGTAGTGTAAGGGGGGGGGGGGGGGGAGGGGTCGGTAGGATAGTGTAAAGTATATGTATTTAGTAATTATTTCCATACATTCAGAGCATTTGTAAGTATTCATTTCTCACAAAAGGGTCTATAAAATACAAGCCGTGCTTTGTAGGGACTACTCCACTTTTGTATCTTTACTATGCCTAATATTACCGAAATTATGACAGCATAATTGTTTATCATATGTAATTACTGTACTTAAATTTGTTTTCATTTTTCCATTTGTGTAAACATTTCTTATCGTAATTTAGTTTTGATATCATGTTATAACAATTTGTATATATGTAAAACACTGAAAGACATCATGTGGAAATAAAGAAACCTTGAACCTTGAACCTACTTGGGAACGTATGGGACCCTAAATTACCAAATACATTGAACTTGCCCATATACGTCCAATAAAATTATGACATGTATGACATGTATGAATGCAAGTCTAGATCGTCAGGCGAGTTTATCTGGCCTCGATTAACGCATTCAGAACACATACAACAATTTACTTTTAATCAAGCATTTGAAGATATTTTTAAAGCAGCTACATAGAATCATAAGAGGACGTGTGCCAGCGATGATAGGTGTGCCACAGGCATGCAAAAGTCATTGAAATTAAACCAAATGGAACAACAGTATTTCTGCATGGCATCCGATGCCCGATATATTGGCAGGGATCTAAACGGGAAAATAATCAGTAAAATATTCAAAATAGCATTTCGCAAAAATGAAATTCTCTAGTTTCACAATCGAAAGGAAAAAGGATGATTCATTTAGTCGTTAAATATATTCGTCTTTGTGATCGTCCTGCCGTTTCTTCCTTTACTTAAAAAAGGGGGAAATTAGATGAAAACATGATCTATATACAGAGCCACATTCTCTCTTGCTTTTAACCTTTGACGTTCATTGGAATCCACCTTCTTTTACTTTCTTCTATCTAGTCCTCCTACTCTCTCTCTCTCTCTCTCTCTCTCTCTCTCTCGCTTTCTCTCGTGCATTCATAATTCTACTTAAAAAGAAAAAAATGCATAAAACAATGAACAAGCAAGCGACATCCCCTCTTCCTATTAACATTTGACATTTACATTTTACATAATTCGACCATAATTGGACTTACCGTTGTACCGTTTTGTTCCTGGAAGATGGCGACTGGATCTATGACGTATCCGAATTTCGACGAGCTATTTTTCTGAATGGAGAAGACGCTCACGTTGGCGACTGTATCACCATCCTTGTCGATGATGCGATTTACTCCAGTAATACCTGACAGAAAGACAACAAAGTAATTATTACTATCATTATTACCATGATTACTACTACTATTATTATCATTATTGATATCATTATTATCATTATTACTATTCTCCTTCTTCTTCTTATTATTATTATCATTAATAGTAGGAGTAGTAGAAGTAATAGTAGTAGCAGCAGCAGCAGCAGCAGCAGCAGTAGTAGTAGTAGTATAAATATTATCTTGAATATTATTGTTATCATCCTCAGTATTATTACTATTAGTGTAATATTCATTATCATTGTTGTGGTTATTGTTGCTGTTTTATTCCTGCTGTTCTCGATATACGATTTATACCAGTAATACTTGACTTAAAGACAAAGTTTTTGTAGAATTATCAATTTTTTCTCCCTATTATTTTTGAAATACAATTACCCCAGTAAAGGTTATTTTGGTATCATTGTTTTCTCCCTATTCTCCCCGATATTTGACTCAAGTGATACATATCAAATTACAAGAAATATAAACAGTGCGTTCTTAATTTTATTTTGTTCTTTTATTAGGAAGTTTGCACTCATTATCATGAGCGTGTTCTACATAGATAAAGGAATGAATAATTATAAAATATGTGAAATAATGCAGTGATATAGGAAGAGCAACTAATAGTGTAACATAATATATCTTTCCATGAATGCTATAAAGAAAGAAAGAGAGATAGAGAGCAAGAGGGGTATATATATATATATATATGACTGTATAAAAACACAGTGCTGATGAAGATCATAGATCAAAAGCTTGACAAATAAAGGAGGATAATAAAAGCTACGACCGTCTCATAGTCCATCACTTCCACTATACCTTCTACTACAACAACTATGAGTGACCATCAGCGTTGCGTTCGAGGAACATTTCTCACAATATATATATATATATATATTAGAAGTTCTGCTCGGAGATGAAATGTAAATAGTAAACAATAAATGGAGACACTCCGTGAACAAGTTAAACGTACGAATTTTCGCCCTTGATAAAGCCCTAAGCATGCTAAGGGCGAAAATTCGTACTTTCAACTTATTCACGGAGTGTCTTCATTTTTGGTTATATATAATTATATTGTTTACTCTGCTTACTTTTGTTTCTATTAAGTTCCTTTCTCGTTGTTTCACTTACTCCTGTAGATTAACATCTTTTCAGTTTTACTTATCCATGTTGATTTATGTTGCCAGCTTTATGATAATTTTGTTCTTTTGTCTTCGGTTTTGTTAAGTTGCTTATTAAAATTATCATTTAGTTCTTTCTGTTTGATTTAGCAAATAAACTGGAAGAAGGCCAGGAGCCGAAAGTTTGTAAATACACCTAATGACCTGCTTCATTCTGTTCCATCATATCTGCACACACACACACACACACACACACACACACACATACATATATATATATATATATATATATATATATATATATATATATATATATATATATATATATCAGTAGCTTCAAAAACATCGGAATACAAATCGTTGGGATCTTGAGTCTTTGCCCCTTTTTTTTCAAATGAAAGTAAGCTTTTCATGTGAAGATTTTACACCCTGTGTGTCGAGAAATACTTGAACGATCAATAGATGGAGATAATACCTTCGTACATCACAATATGTCTGGTAATCTCCATTTCTTCTTCACTCTTTAGCACTCCTTCCTCTAGCTCTCTGTCAATCTGTTTTCTCTTGCCGATGTTAACCTGACACTGCATTATAATCAATTATCATCTTTTCTGCACCAATGTTCTCATATTGACTGACATATCTTATAAGCAAAGCGCGCTGACTACATGAAGCTTACGTGAAATTTAATATCCTCTGATTAAGTACGTTTGGTTTAATTTGGAATTCAGTAGATACTATTCGGCCTAGTATTCATTTCCCGATTGCTTTCAAATAGATTCCGAAATAGCCAGGTCCAGGTGCACGAAAAATGTGTTTTGTTTACAGCCTACAAAAGTATATCAATATGTTGCCACTCCGAGTTTTGGCACTATCTCGATGTAGCTGGTATAATGATTTGGAGAATGATGAAAAGGTAAAATGGGAGAAAGCTGGATATTGAAGTAAAAATCTTACAATCAAGGACCACTTACCACCTATTTTTCAAAGTTAGAGGCTTTTGGCGAAATGCAAATAGTGAACATGAATACGACATGCAACATACCGCCTGAATGTCAAAGTTGTCACATCTTTTATTTCTATTCAATTTCATCGACTTTTAAGTAACTGTGTTAAAAATGAAATTCACATTTCTTTCCTGAGAGACCTAAAGGGTCGAGAAGATGGTCCAGAATCATGATGGGTTCCTCTACGCGATTACATCTATATCTTTGCCCCCTTTCCCCGAGGGGTCGGGCGTCCGTAGGTCGCCGTGACGGCAAGTGAGTGTCCGATATCAGAGGAAAGACATCAAATACCCCATCCGACAGAAGTGATACCCCCATTTCCTTAGGGCTCCCAGATCCGATTCAATTACATTTCCATTTCTTCCAGAATGATATGCCCGTCAGATGGGTGAGAGAGAAATATGAATATCGACGCGTGAAAAATCCGCGGTAGTTAAGACACGCTGCTGGGCATAATCCCATTAAAGACGGTGGTGAGGTGGTATACCTGCTGATGAAGCTGGCTCTGACACTGTCAATTACAGAGGAAGCGTGCATCTTGGATCTTGGATGATCAGGGCGTAAAATATGGTATCCAGTCATCATTTCCGAGGGGTGAGAAGCAGTATCAGTGAACTGTTTCTCAGTAATTCCGATTAAAACCATCGATATGAGTAAATTTAACCAAATATGATCTCTAACAAAAAAGAGTGAAAAGGTGCCAAATGTATAAATACTGTATTGATTTATTACCTAATTAATAAGGACATTAAGGTGTTGACCAATATTTCAAGTCATGTTTGGGGCATTTGCTTGCTTATATAACAGCACTGATAGCGTGATTTAACTAAGCAAGACAGTAAGGCCATCTACCTTAGACTCAATTTCTGGCTGAGGGTTGGCTCGTCATGAGTCTGATCCGAGCCATGTTGGCAGAAAAGAGGAACAACCCAATGGCTTTTGTTTGTATTGCTCAGCCTCTTGTGATCGTAGTTAGCACTGCAACTGGTGATATATGATAATATATCCCACCTATAAAACAAGTTCAGGATAGACAACTTCCTCTTGATATAATAATAAATCAACTGATAATGTCTCCCTGACTACCGGATCTTCTCTTGTCTCTGATCAAGCAAAAGTCAGAGTAGTGATATCCGGTGAAGGATCACATCGAACAAAAGAACTCAAAGTTGGATGAAAATCAAAGTCGCAGAGGCGGACCTTGCCAGACGTCATCTGTAAACATTCACGGACGTTGAACTTCATTTGATTAGAGGATGATGAAACAAGCCTGTCAGATTTAGACCATTCCAGGACGACGATTAGGAGACGATCTTCAATTCTGATTGTCTAGAACTAGAAGTCAGTAGGTTAGATAACCCTAGGTCTCCCCTTCATTACCCATGCATGGTGTGCAAAGGAGACGAAACATCGGACGTCGCAGACGATACACATTTCCCGCTCAATTAAGTAAATTGCCTAATCTGATTGACGACATGTATTTCACTAATGCACACTTACATTGCTCGTATTTTGTAAGACTTGAGTGGTAACCATGGTAACGACGATCGAGAACCCCGTCAAAAGGCCCGTCTTAAAGGGGACCAAACTCCAAGAATGATTACTTGTATGTCGTAAGAGGATACCCCCCCCCCCCCACTTAAAAAAAGGGCAGGAGAATAAGAAAGAAAAATATAATAAAGAATAAAATAAAGAAAAACACTAAACGGAGCAGTCCAGTTGTTAATGATGATAAAACTAAGGGGTAGGGGTATAATTCAATGCCTAGGGCCTTTATATTTTCATGCGTGTGCGTAATGGTGCGTCGACTAGTCAACTCACAAGTCACATTTACCTTTATTTACAGTGCATTTAAACTTGAGTAATATATCTAGAAAGATGAAATATTTCAAGCTGATATGTTTAACAATAGTAAAACGTAATGAAACCACTAACACACACTCAGCATTTTTTTGGGGTCTCCTTTAACAAACATTATTTATTTTTGTATTTATTTTGTATGGCGCCTATTCAGTGAGTCATAAGTCCTACATTCCAAAATAAAGTTGTATATCTAGAGCAAATGGTAGCCTTCGTTTTTGACCATGATTTTTGACACTGAAGAAAGTCGCGTCAGCTTCCATGGTAAAGTCTTTTCAACCTTGAATCATATTTCTAATTATAAATAAAGTTATTTGCACAAGGTAGTTCTTATTTGGTTTGTGAGATAATAGTTAAAAAGTGGAAAAAATGTTACCATTTAATGGAGGCAAAATACTGACAAATCTCACTCAAAGGTAGGACAATTGACAGACACTCGCATATCGCTCAAAGACATTTTTATAGAATGAGGGAATGTAGACAATTTAACAGATGAATAGCAATTTGCATAAATCACCGTTTTAAAGAATCACTGCGATAATAATCTATTTCTGAATTGATTATATAGATTTAAACAAGTAATCTAAGTTAGATATGAAAGTAGATTTCAAGTAATAATTCCGCCGTTTTCAATGACAATGACAACAAAAATTATCTTATATTGGCATTAACCATTCAGGAGCATGACAATACTAATGAAAATTCAGGGAAAAAACATCACGAAAAAATATTTTGGGGTATAGACTGTGAGAGCAAACAAAATGTTTAATGTCAAATTTCTCTAACGAGACCTTACTTCACTATTCGTTATTTATTGCCACTTCCTATTCTACGGATACATATATACACATATATTTAAACAGTATAAATATGTATACAATTGTAAGGACCCAGCTGAGGCATGCGGCTTTTCTTTATTCAAAACTCACCTGCCCCCGAAAAAGGAATTGATTAATGAGGTTAAAGATTTGTCAATCTGTCGGTCAATTGAATCTGGTGTCGCCGAAACCACTGGCCCAACTCCGTGGTCTAGTCGTTAAGGCAGTGGCGTTCTAAGCCAACGACCCGGGTTCGATTCCCAGCGGAGACATTTTTTTCAACCTTTGCAAAAATTTCAAAAAGGGAGGACAGCTCTGGGGAACTTTGATTAAAGCTACGCAACCATTATTCTTTCATTTTCATTTCTCACAATTATATATATTTCCACGAGAGTTGCCAAAGCTGTTGTATATGTTATTTTCTTACAATTGTTTATAATAATATTATTCTAATGTATACATGTATCTCAAAGCATTCGCTTGGATCCAGTTACAATATATATATATATATATATTGTAATAGTATATCTGCAAACGAATGTGCCATATGCGTGCATGGCGTTGTTTCATGTTGATTGTGTTTATACATAATAAATGATAAATAGATAAATATATATATATATATATATATATATATATATATATATATATATATATATATATATATATATATATATCTTTATAAATATATAGTTGTATAAACACGATCAACAGAAAACAACGTCATCATCGCATATGGCACGTTCGTTTGCAGATATACAATTACAATACAAACGCAGACTATGCAGACAACATTCGCTATAATTGAATCATGAATTGTGACAAGTTTGCTACTCTCATCAATCCACCAACTCACACCGGCCATGAAAACCTATCACAGCCTGATGATGTACTCTATCATCTCTACCATGATAGTACATCGACTTAGAAACTAGGGTACGACTACGAGGGAGCTTTTACCAATTTGATATACAACCAGGTCATCTAATACCCACCTTGTCTAAACCCGTTCAGCTATCTTCAGATCGTCTAAGATCAACTGTCCTAACATGCCTAATCTCGATTTGTCTACAGCAAAACTGTTATTATGCACCCGCGTGATCTAATAATTATATTTTCCTGACATCAATGCAGTCTTTTCATATGGTCTTATCACTATCATGGCTTGTGTGTCGAATATTCAAGACTTGAGGGAAAGCCTTTATATTTTTTATTCTTTGCAGAAAATTTTTGTCCAATGTTTAAGCTAAAGTAATAAATAAGAGAGCAATTGAAGAATTAGGACTGTCGAATGTGTAGGGTTAGGACGTCTATCATAAAAAGGGTGTAATAAGGGCCACTGCTGGACAATTTGAAGATGCATGTGTGGGGAGGGAGGGAGTGCAAAGAATGCTAAGGATATATACAACAAAACTTTCCTTTTATTCCTATAAATCTAAGAAATCTAACATCTAAGTTTTGAATATGAATATATGTAATTGAATATAATGTAATTGGAGTGGGGGGGGGGGGGGGGTTATAGGTGTCTAGTTCCCCTCCATAATTCTTTGACAAGCAAGCAAAAAAAAAAAAAAAAAAAATTCGTTCTAAAGGGGGAGGGGGCACAATGCATACTTTTCTTCCAAAGGGGGGGGGGCACGGGCCGGGTGTGCCCCCCCCCTAAATCCGCCACTGCCCCAGATAGACAACTGACCGAACCAACAACAACAAAAAAAAAAAATCACATTTACTCTGAATGAACAAGGATCGATTTGTTTGGAGTCGATGTGGGGTCGGCTTGGCGGTGTGACTAAGTTATTTTTTTAAATTTTTTGTTGTTGGTTGGACTAATATGAATTGTCGGCGGTGATGTAGGCATGTGCATGGCCAATATTCAGCAACAGAGTTATCAGTCATTTATGCGTAGTTGCTAGAGGTAAACCTGACAAACAATGGTATGTCCTGTGGAACACATGGATGGATTGATAGATGCTGGTATCCGGGTCCGACGTCGAGGGTGTGTCTGGTAAATTGAGAGATCGTTACAGATGGAAGGTTCTGGGGCATCACATTCGCTTGAGAGATCATCATGTCATCGTAAATAGTTTTCTCATCTGTTTGCACTCTCTCTACCATCCCACATGAGTAAAACAAAAAAATGCAGGTACTGTATCAAACTGTCCATTCCTATGTATATATACACACACACCCAAACCCACACACACTCTCTGTATCTGTCTCTCTTTCTTTCAAAACACCTACTAATTATACCATCTCTATGTCCCAGGTAATGAAAATCAATTTGGGAAGAAATAATGATGATAATGGAATGGTATGATGACAGTTTTTATTCTTCAAATAATCATTGCAATATATCCTTTTTTTCAAAGTTGTCACGATCCCCCTTTTCACTCCTGTTCCCCCTCTCTTTCTTTCACTTTCTCAAACATTTTGATCTTCCTCGTATGTCCTTCGATCATATCCGTCATAGATGAGAGCAAGATACAAACAAGGCTCGCCGAATGTCAACCTAATGGAGGAATTGCCCGCGGGATAGGCAAAAATCGAGGTGAAAGATGTAACAGTTCCGTAAAGCTCTACTTTAATGATGAGCAAGCGAGATGGTGGCTTCCAAGCAGCCTCTTGAGAAGCAAAAGTAATATAAGGGATCCTTGAGACAATGATTGCAGCACGAAGACGGATGGGGAAAAAAATTGATGCGTGCGATCACTTTAATGATCATGATCTCAATAAACAGCAAAATTATGCGATTCCAGTTCGAAACCTTTGAGCCCAGTATAGCAAGCATAGTGTATCACTGATAATGACGGTCAAGGTATTCGCAGAAAAAGTATGCAAATAAACAATGTTCACCCATAATGATAACCATGAAGTTCATATGAACTTATGCTAGGTGACTTAGTGATTGTGATGTGGCTGCTTACTAACCTGTTGGCAGTACTTATGATATCTTTGTGTTAATATATTTTTTTTAGATTTCTAATGCAATCATCCATTATTCCCTCTTATAACTTACACGAGGAATTTGCTTTCATCATTTTCATACAACTGAATCCTATTTCTTTTCCCTTCCTATCACTTTTCAAATCATTTTTCAAATCGCAACTAAAATAACCAAGTTTCTCCTATCCCAATTCGCAATGGTGGGATAATGGATTCTGATGAACTGTGCACTTGTTTATAAAAGTGCTAATGAAAATTTGACGAGTTCAGCACAACTGTAAGATGATTTCTTAATAGTACTCATACAGCTACTTAATGTGTTGGATAAATGCAAAAGTATTGTCGTTATCAATATCTGCATGGCTGCATATCATAACTGTCTCTTATTACACATTAGCATTATTGTGCGGGGCGAAAATATCATTTGAAATACTGGCCATTAGTTGATTACTTCGCGGATCAATAAATTTGCTACTTCAAGCTGGGCATATATATATATTGAAAGACTAATAATGCAATTCCATGCCCAGAATGATAGTAGTTGTGTCAAACAGATCACGAATCATACTTTGCCGTTATAATCATAAGGATCCACTCTTGCTGTAATGGGTAGCATTTCAACTGATAATTGATTCAAATACTACTTGAAAACAAAAACTTGTTTAGAAACCCCATGATGTTCTTTGGACCATGTTACACGATTTCAAGTCTTCTTTCTTAATTCACCCATTATGTTTTGACTTCTTCACACGTTTTCCATACGTTCATTATTATTGTACTATCCTCTAACATCTAACCTAATACGAAGAAAGAATACTTATGAGCGAGTAACATGAATAAGCGTGTTCATTTTACGGTTAACTCAACATCACAAACTATAGAATAATTATTGTCGTCACTGGTTTACACCAGTTCAGTTCAAATGGCCATTACAATTACCAAACATTGGTCAACATCGTGAGTGTGTCAAAACCTATAGTAGTGCTGGTATTAAACGGGCTATATATAGAGAGATGGAGGGACCATTCGATGGTAAAGATGTATCATGGATATGAGAGTTGTTAATACTTACTTTGGAATGTGTTATCTAAGACGTTTTGAATAATATGCGTTCCGTTGGTGATGCTCCCACCTTCACTTAATGTTTGGTTAAGAGCTGTAGCATACAACATCACAGCATCGTACAGATATGCTGCATCCTCACTGATCTGGAAGAATTTAAGATTAAAGATGAAATTACATTTTGAAATAAAATGTCTTGAAACAAATTTGAAAGGTTGATTATATACTACTTGGTGTACCATGTGAACACTCGGAGATTCCGGAATCATCAAAATGGTAAGAAACTGATTCAACTTTGCTGTAAGTCGCATGCACTGAACACAAAATAATCAACGCAGAATGATGCATTGCTAAAGCCATTGCAACATTCCTGATATTACAGTGCAATACCCATGATACCAAATCCTCAGACATGTTATCACACCACTACAGTGGGTGGAAAGGAAAGGTTCAATTGCGAGATACTGGAGCAAACACGTTATAAATGCATCAAATTTGGTTCAAAACCACCTAAAAATGATGTCAGATTCTTTTTATGATGTACCTCGATAGAGAATCCTTCATTGTCCAGCATGTGCGTCTCAAAATCGAATGGCGGTTTAGACAGATAGGCCTTAGCTTCGACCTTGAAGTCACTGAAGTCTGGACTCATCGCACTCGTGTAGAATAGCATAAGGACGTTGTGCAGATACCTGATGCGTTGGGGGATACCATCGCCTTTGGCTTCGTATAGGTCACCTGAAGCGAAAGTGTGAAATTAATTTGTTATTTGTTTATTTTTGATTAGTGAGTGGTCAATACTTCAATATGCACTTCGGTGTATATCCAGTAGGGGGAGCTCTTTAATTTCTCTTTGCGAAATGGCGCCACTAATCTATTCTGCTCAGGCGGGAACTCACCAAATTTGTAAAGTTTCACCTCAGGGAACATCCTAGCTGCTACATGGTATCACTTGTTAACAAACAGGTGTATAGTTTACCTTGTTGGGGACACCAATGATTATATTATCCCCAACAAGTGCAGCGATGCAGAAACCAGGCTTGGTGCACTAATGTTGTTAGGTGAAGCGATCCGCATGAAGGAGGTAAGGCGGATACGTGTCTATCCAATCCTGTTTATCAGGTTATTAAGTCTATTTAGTAGGCAGGGAATCATCATCAATCTACATTATTCCGCTCGTAACATATATAATCCCTAAGACCTGCAATACCGAGTAAGATGATTCGCTAGCAGTAATACAGTTAATGCTCATGTGTAACCTCTTTCATGAAAATCATTTTACAAAACTAAGTTAGTAGGACGAAAAGCTAGTCAGTAAAGTGTGCTGTAACATTTTGCTGTTTCATACAAGCTTACTCAATATTTCTAAAGCAAGTTAATGGTTACATTTACTTCTTAAAAGCTAAAACTATTCAAAGTACTTGATTTGATTTGATTTGATTTATTTTTCCCTTTCAATATAAGCATATCATGATAGAGATCGATTCGATGATTAAACACAAAACAATGTAGTTAGTATAACACACCCAGATAAAGGTATTGAAGTAAACATATACATTTTTGTTCATATGTAAGCAATTTACTTGCAGACAATGGACCATGTATCTCATACAAAATACTTACCAAGCGAAACATACCAACAAAGCGGGATATTTAATGAAATCAACTATACAATGGCATTTCATGGAGTATAAAAAAGGCTAAATAGGAATCTATACAAAGAGTGCAGTATTATTTCATGATTGTGTCGACAATTTTGTGAAAAGACGTAACTTTGTTTTAAGCATTATTTTCTTAGTATATTCATGAACTAAAATCTGAGAAATTATACTCTAGATCATTTTCTAAGTATATCATCTTCTTGGAATACAAGTTCATATGATTATTATTACAGTAATTGAAACAGTAATATCAAGGCAGCCAAATGCCTAACCAGTGGATACTCTTAACAAAAAAACAACAACAAACCTACAACAAGTAGGATAATGACCTCACCCTTTATAAGTCCAATTCGGTTAGCCTCATCGAAGATCTTGAAGAATATGGCGACGACGAAGTACTTTCCGTCTTTTAGCAGTCCCTTCTCATCAAGGTCCTCAAGGAAAGCGTAAAACTCGTATGGAGCAGCGGGTATAATGACGTAAACTGTGAAAGAAGAGCAATTAAGGATGGATTGGTTAATGATCC
Organism: Heliocidaris tuberculata; assembly: GCA_025618425.1. Lineage (NCBI taxonomy): Eukaryota > Metazoa > Echinodermata > Echinoidea > Camarodonta > Echinometridae > Heliocidaris > Heliocidaris tuberculata. Next base: position 4,844,319 of record CM046836.1, on the reverse strand, counting down.
CGTGTCATCCTCCAGGATTCCTGGTCAGAAAGTCAAATGGCCACAAGGTCAAAGACCGGTTTTATTTTGTGCGGAGAGCCAAAGCTGTTTCTTCGGGGAAGACAAAAAAAAAAAAAAAAAAAGAAAGTTAAATGAATCTGGATTGATGACAATACTTTCATTACCAATAACCATAAATATATACACCTCGGAAATCAAATCAATTTCTCGTGCGTCAAAATATATGATATAATTTGGGGTCTTTTTTAACATCAATTAAGAACAATGCAACATATATTGTAATAAAAAATACAGAAAATAATCATATACACTTCTAACCTTTATTATGTAAATACAAATAACTACAAAATAAACGTATTTAGCTGATCAAGATCAAATCGTACATATATATTTTTTAAGTGCATGAAGATTCGTGATCAAAACAACTCACTGAAAATAGTTTTCTAAGATATAAAACATATATTATTGCTGCAGATGGGGATCACATAAAATGAATTAATGTGATTTGACTTGTGTGTGAAATTCATGAGGGATCGTTGTTCATTCCTTTTTGAAATATCACGCATGATATGATTTTAGGGATAGGTTCCAGCCCCTCTATTCTGAGAAAATAACTTCAACGATATTTTCTTTTTCCAAGTTTGTGTTTCAGGCATGAAAAAGGTACACCCACCTTTCGAAATGATTTCCGATTCATGTAACGGACTGACATTACATTACACGCCTCGCCGACAATATGTGTTTTCACCAGAGTAACGTATTACATGAAAACACATTAAACTGTTGTTTTTCATTCTGTCTTTCATTTAGTCCAAATGTGTTTGAAGGGTTTTTGGAAAATATTGCTTTCTCTGAATGTTGTATCTTTGTTGTATTAGATAAGGAGGGAAGCCTTGCGGGCAGTTCGTTCAAGGATGGCATTGATGAAGTTCAGGTCCAGGATTGCTAGACTTCAGAACATTCTTTTTATTCTTGACGTATGGGTCATGGAATAGACTGCGGTGAAGAGGGGTACTAGTAGGGGGAAACAGATTCAATGAAGCTCAAAAATAGATACTCTTCATCTCAAGTATCATCACATTTTATCATCAGTTTGAATAATTAGTACGTGTATGGAGTCATATTGAGAAAGAACACCGTAGAATGATTACAATAGGAACAATTAAAACATCATCAACATTAATTACAATATCTAGAAATTGAAATGTAAATCTTCAATTCTCCTTTTCCCTAATTGGTGCGATATTCGTAAATAATTCATTGCCAGTCCATGGCAATGACTGTTTGTTTAATTACATTACGTGTGACCAAGAAAAAAACACATTCACCATCCGATTTTTTCAAACTTATTTGTATTTTCAAAATGATTCTAGCTACTTTGCTAATAGCCCATCATATGGTGCTTACTGATCTGCTTTATATTTTTAGTTATGTATTTTATTTTTTAAAATTCACAATACTAGAAGTGCCTTTTTGATTTTATGGAGAACTTCACCAATGACATGCGATACCTTGGACAGTTCTACACATCATTGGTTCTTTGAAACTTCAACCTTACCCTTATGGGCGACAGCCCATTTACTCCGAGAAACAAAACCCGGAACCTAATTGGGCGTAGTACCCGTAGGACAAGCTCATTGGTCCGGGGGAACATAACCCTATAACCCTGAAATGACCATGGTCCATTGGTCGCAGGAAACATAACCCTAATGAATTTGTACCAATGTGACTACGGTCAACTGATCTTAAGAAACCTAAACAAAAATCTAATGGGACATATTAGCATAGTTACAATTAATGGCCCATTAGTCCGCGGAAACTTAGATTTTTATCTTAAACCATAAACCTAACTCTGTAATTATACTTGTTCGTAATCATGAATTGGTATATTAACCTTGCCAAAAGAATATGAATTTTCATCAGCATTTATCAGATCATTAGGTGAGCCTTTGTGTTTTTATTAATTAAGTTAGTTATTTAACGTATACTATATGTAAAAAAAAACAAAAACAAAAACAAAACAAAAACAACGAAGAGATTTCTGAATCATGTACATAATTATAATGATTTTTAATTGGGAACATGCTATTTACAAGCTCCGCTTCTCTGCTAGTTCCCTTTCGTTACCTTTTCGATTATTATTATCAAGAAACAATTGAAATGTGTGTAAACCTCTCTTTGTTATAACATTTATTTTAGAAAACAATATGTAAAACCAAGTTCATATGCGTTATGTTTAAATGATGAGTTTCTTCTACAATGTAAATACTTTATATGATTTATGAATTGGTATCGAAAAATAAATGAATCTTGAATCTTGAATCTTGAATCAGATCATTCTAAGGAGTCTTGACACCTCCCACCTTGCTACGGTTTCCATGGATATAGGCCAACTGCCTTCGGCTGCCCTCAAGAAGGCCGTTACTGCCACGTAGTGTAAATGGCAGTAACGGCCTTCTTCCGGGCAGCCGAAGCTGTAAGAAATGATCTCTGATACGCATAACCCGTATCATCTGCCAAAGAAAAGCATTTCGTTTCGACTGTGATATTTGAAATGAGATGTAGGTATTTGTCCATTAAAAGTACTCACTTCGGGTGTTAGTGTAGGATTGGTCAATGATGTCTTTGAGGCGGTTGTCCTTGATTGGATGTATTGGGTAGTATGGGTTCTCATATGACAGGGCGTGCTGTACCTTGATGCCGTGCTCCGGGAGGTACTTCTCCAGCCTTATTTGGAGAGAGAGAGAGAGAGAGAGAGAGAGAGAGAGGGGGGGGGGGATGGGGGAGGGGGAATATTACAAATTGAATATTGGTGAACTAGTTTGGTCCCAGCACAAGTGGTGAACTTAGTGGATATCTGTACTGGTTTCAAATGCAACGTGTAATAGCCTGAGTGATACATTTTTATATTGCTTCATCGGAACGAAATCCCAAGAATAACTACCGAGACATCAAGACATCTTTAGCTAATTATTTTGAATTTTTTTGAACATCAAGGAATGTAAGAATCCCTGAGAAATGTCAGTTTTTATTTGAAGATATTTTTCATACAAAACGTTGATGATATGCAGAGAAGAAAAAGGCATGCTGGCAATCATTAAATTGTACAGAAAACAGAAACAGTGAATACATGTGAAAAAAAGAGTTAATGAACTAAAGAGATGATATGCTTATTTATAACCCCTCAAAAAAGTTTGAAAATCCAAGTGTGATCGATTATATCTCTCTTGTCATCTGGTCATGGCATAATCATCGCTATGTTTAGTATCACTAGGAAGTATGTTTATTCTTCTTTAAAATAATACCCAATTTGTGATGATTTTGCAGTCATAGAATGTGGAGTACAACAAAATAAGGGGTAAGGTCAAAAGTGAAAAGTTGGAAAATGTACTGCTCTTGTTCGGCTGTGCATTCTTCTCTACTTGCCGAGAAGGTGATGAAGCGGTCTTCTGGCTCAGCATTTATTTTCTTTTTCAGTTTTTTTACGTCCGCTCCTTGGTCGCCTTTGACATCACCAGTTGCTCGGAACGTCGTTTTCCACTTACATAATAGAGAGCTTACGAAACGGGACGGAGGGGCAGTGCGACGGGGGAATCGACCGACCGTGACCGTCCTGACACACCGTTCCCGTCCTGTTCCTAACTTTAGTTACGATGCGAAATGGACGGCGACGCGAGCGCGACCCACGCACTCATGCATAGATCCGTCCTGTTAGCAGACCGGACGTTATTTCGCCCGAATACCGTCCTGAAAATGAACGGGACGGGGAGAGTTTCGCATTGGCGCATGCGCAGATCGATTTTCCGCTCGAGTGAACGTTCTGTTTGCTCTCCCGTCGTGTTTCGTAAGCTCTCTAATTATGATGCCGGAACTTACTCCAAACGGCGCCGCAAAATCTTTTTGAGGAACTCCAGCTTCGACTTGCCCTATTGTCAGGGCCTTTATAACATTTTGTTAACCTAGCATGATCATGATGTTGCGAAAGTTGATGAGTGCATGTCACCATAGTGCATGAAATTCATTTTCAGGATTCTTAAAATTTTCCATTCATGGATGACCAGTTGTCCTGTTGGGCCCAGTGTCCTTTTCAAAAATCACACTCTCTTATGTCAAAGAAAGAAGAGTGCTCTGCATAATAATGCCAGTAGTTACCAGTGCATTTTGCAATTTTTCACTTTTGACCCTTTCCCTTATTCTGATGTACTGCTCATTCCATGACTGCAAAATTGAAACAAATGTGGTATCATTTTAAAGAGGAATAAACACACATTTTAATGATACTAAACAAGGCGATGATTATGCTATGACAAAGCAAATATTATCGATCAAACTTGAGTTTCCAAACTTTTTGAAGGGTTTAGACAGAAACAGATATAGAAGAAGAAAACAAGGGGAAAACTAAGAAAAAGAAGACCAGAAAGAAGGAGAGAGAGAGAGAGAGAGAGAGAGAGAAAGAGAGAGAGGGGAGGGAGGGAGGAGAGATGTATTCTTACTTCGTCATAACCCGGGAGAACTGGGGATCCTTGGCAGCCACTAAGCTCACAACATTCCAATCAAATTGCTTGAGAAGTGCTAATACAGACTCGCCCACCTTTTCCGTTGTAGGGTAGGTACGGGCGAAAGTGCGATACGTCTCCTTGTCACTCACGGCTGGTTCTTTGCAATACTGCAGAGATTGAAGAAGAAGAAGAAAAAAAAAGAGACGTGATATAAATATGAGTAAGCAGGTTGAAATAACTCACATTAATCTATCAGAGATAATAAGAGAGTGGGGCAGTAAGAGTCTTAGTAAAAGGGTAATCCAACCCTTGGAACATTAATTTTAAGCTGTGGGAAAGCACAGAGGGATCTGTTGACAATTTCTATGAATACTTCTTGAACATAAGTTTCTCTTAACATCTTTAAGGCTTGCAAGAAGATTGCCTGACATAGCACAACTACTGTATGCAAAATGGATTGCATCTGTAGAGAAGGCTTCAGATTATGCATAGCAGGTGCATTAAAATAGTAACCAGGGATCTAGAGCATGAATTGAAATACATTGGTAAACAGGTCTATTCAGAGAAACAGGAAACGGCATGAACGGGTTGGTGAAAAGTAAAAATAATGGGAAAGTTAATTGTTTGACAGACAGATGGAATCTCTAAAATATATGCGAGTCTCCAGTTATCAAACATGTTCTTCCAACTGCGACGTATCTAGGGACAAATTTATCCGTGGTTATGAGTTTCCATTTGTTTCCGAATAGTAACATTCTTCCTCGGGGCTGTTTTCAAGATATATGGCTGGCAATTGTCATCTGACCCTAAGAATAAAACGAAATCATGTTTTGCAATAAAATTTTGAAAAGATCGGTTGTCCGACAATGCATCAGAGTAACATTACCGATTCGCAAATCTGAAATTCACATAACAGAAATCTCAACTTTCAGAGATTTATATTTTTTAAAAATTGTTAATCCAATTTCGTTCGCAATTTCCAATCTATTACTCCGATTTGTCTGCTATCATTCACAGCAACCTGCTAACAAAGTTGGATTTCTATTCCCTCATAATCATATATGTTTAGGCCTCGGCATGTGGTTTTTTTTTAGAATCGAAATTCAAATTGAAATTCAAATTAATATTCATTTTCTTCCATTAACTGATTAATTTTGACAATATTCATCATCTTCAAATAGTACAATTTACACACACACACACACACACACACACACACACACACACACACACACACATATATATATATATATATATATATATATATATATATATATATATATATATATATATATACATATATGTATATGTATATTTATTTATTTATTTATTTATAAGTAGTATGGATATAAGCCAAAACTCTTAGCAGGGAGTGACATTTAAGTTATGATCATGGGATCGAGCTTCTGTTCTACATGCTTATCATCCTTTGTTCCTGTACAGACACATGATTTATAATTCACTTTCATGAAAATGTATTACAATTAAGATTTTGCAATGCAGTTTCATGAAATCGAATTACAAGTTATGCACCTGTATATATAAATAATAATTTTAAAAAGGTTATGCGTCTGTATACATGAACAAAACACTGAGAGCATTTGATATCATTTGCTAGGCTTTTGCTATAGGCTTTTGCTAATTTTATAGATACGGCCAAATGTATGTGGCCAGTGATGCAGTGACAGTTACGGCCAAACCCAATCCTTCATTTGTAGCTAATCCCACTATCTAACTATAGTCATTACGAAACTTTTGACTCTGGCTGGCTATTATCGGTGAGTCGGCCATTGGGATTCACATAAGATGGGACGAAACTATGAGCATAGTAGAGCTCTGATCAAACTCTGCGCATTATCTCATTGACGAAGAGAAACCTTTGCTTTCTTTCCTAAATTAACTCAAATTGTAATACATGGCCGTCGCCAGGGGGGGGGGGGGGTGCGGAGGGTGCGAACACACCCCCTCCAGACCAAAAAAAAAAAAAAAAAAAAAAAAATGAAAAGGGCGACATGTTCTTATTGTGTAGTGTCGAACAGCTCATATCTGCGCCACCAGCACCACTGCCTGACATTGGAGTTGGTAAGTTTTGTCTTTTTTTCCAAAAGGCACCCCCCCCCCCTTGAAAAAAGCTGGTGACGGCACTGTAATATGATTAAATAATGTCAGGAATGTACGGAGCACAGTATCATAGTTTTGGGAAAGAGAGAGAGGGGGAGGGAACAGTACGAGGAAGAGAGAGTGAGAGCGAGAGAGGGAGAGAGAGAGAGAGAGGGAGAGGGAGTGATAGACAGGTATATGTTACAGATATAGGGAAGAGGTAATGTTTTCTTTATGTCTACCGGCAAGCAGTGTTTGTTTCAAACTGATGTAAAATTACCATTTCATTTATAGTGTATCATTTACAAGCGAATAAATTTAATCAAACTGTGACATTTGCATGACGTGATTAACGTGTACAACGATGTTTGGATTAGCATTTCTATCTCTCTCTCTCTCTCTTTCTTTCTGACAGAATCTCACTTTCATACACCAATTTCCTTTTTCATATCGATGATTTATGATAACATTTTACTTAATCGTTCGAAGATACTGTTTCACCATCATGGACACATTGCAATATTAAATGGATCAAGCCTATTGGCACCATACCTATCAAACACTAGTTTGCAGGCATAAACCCTGGTCAGTCGTAAAAAAAAGTGTCTGCACTGTAAGACTACCATAGGCCCTGTACTATAGCTGCTCCTGACACGACCAGTACGTAGCTGGGTTAGGCTTCTCTCAAGACACAATGATTTTTCTGACAAAGTGTCAAATTGGGGTCTGTGCTTGCAGACTAATCAAACACTAGTACATCAGAATGATCAACCATTAGATGACACGCGAGCAATGTGGCGATAAACTGTTGTAAAGATCCACAGCAGGACTAATGTGCCTGGTCATGCTAAGACTATAACCCTAATTATTCAAGCAGCCTCTTGACAGTGATTAATCACCTAATTAGAAGTAATCTTATTATCTTTCCATGCATAATCTTATCATGAAGAGAAGCATGTCAATTTGCTTAATGATTATCGCAAAACTATATTCTAAGCACGCACTTTGCAGTATATAGGCCCGTGGCAAATAATTTTTTTTTTTTTCTCGACGTTTCTTGAAAGGCATATCTTTGAGTGCGGGGGGGGGGGGGGGTTATCGGTTATGTTCCATTAATATTATTGGTAATGCTTGCCCTCACAAGACTAACTAGTTGCACAAACTCGGAATCGGAAAATCATGGGGATATCATTGTGAAGAGTTTTCTGGTTCCAAAGAAAATTAGCGCATTAGCTCCGAAAATAAGTCTGTAAAAGTGAGAAGAAATTTTGAAAGCATCGTTGAAAACAGCGATTTCATTTCAATGCAATGTTGACGTAATTTTCTCGGCCATTTCACTAAAGGCGTGTTGACTTTAGGACAAGGATACACAAGCTACCATCATTTGAATTTTAAGAGCCTGAAAATTGATACTCTGTAAAGAGCTGAAACGGAGAGGGGTTACAGAGAGCATAAAACTGAAATCGCGATTTTCATGCCTCCGCACGGTTTTTACCAGGGATTTTATGATAACACAGGATCAAGTATCCTGATAATTGAGAACATTTCTCTTAAAATTAAAACGTAATGATAAACTTTAGGAGGGAAATGGAAGATAAAAAGGATAGAAAGTGCAAGTTCTCAGAAAGCGCTATTGTATTAAAAATAGAATTTTCAGGAGTTCATACTTTCTGATAAAGAATGTTGATACGAATGGCAGAAATATACATCAGCAAGACAGTTTGCGTACTGACACATGAATAATGCGTCCAAACCTAGTGCAAACAGAACATTTTAAAACTGCTTCAAGAACGTCATTTGAGAGTAATAATTTTAATCTGGTTTTCGCGAAGGTAACTACAATGTCATGAGAGATAAGTTCACACATTAAAAAGAGTATGTGATATTGAGTGAGTGGGGAGAAAGAGAGGGAGAGATGTAATACCCAACACATACGAGCTCGCGCACACACTCATACAAACAATAAATTTATTATTTATTTATTTATTTATTTCTGATATTTATACAGGGTAACACATTTTCACCAATAGTGGTGTTTTTTCCATGAGGTCCTGTTTGATAAGAAAGATATTAAATCCGTCCCCATTTTTAAATCTCTATTGAAGAACCTTCTGTTTTCAGAAGCTTTTAAGTAGATAAGTTCTGTTTATATAGTGTAAGCATAAAGGAGTCTCTATCAAAGCGCAGTACAGTACATGTATATTCGAATAGTAGCTGCGCTATATAAATTAATCTTATTATTATCATTATTATATAACAATATAAACTCACTACAACAACAGAAAAAATACAGCAGATTGTTAAATATATATACATATTTGGAACACTTTCATATATAGTGTTGACACTGTACGAACATACATTGTAGTGCCATTTTTTTCTACACGGAGAGGAGAGAGAGAGGGGGTAGGAAACTTAAAAATAATACTTGATTTACCATCCTAGCCTGATAACTTCCATCCTGTTTCTGTATGGACTTTATGGACAGACTGATGAAGGGAGAAAGTGGTTATGAATATAGATGACCTGCCGTAATCTTTGTAATCCGCCATTCCTTATTTAACTTTCGCATCATGTTCAATAGTATCAAAAACTGTGCTAAGGGCAATTACATCTGGAGTTATCAGCTCAATTTCTCGTAATCCTTGCACTTAATATCTACCAGCAGTCTAAATTATTATGATTTCTGCATTTTGATTTACAGAGTAAGATAAATAAATATTAATGGATATGAATCCAAAGAAGATATGTTTTAAAAGAGCTAGTCTGATAGAATTGGAAGTTAATTAAATTGAATCTGCTGAACGAAAGAAGATCAATGATACAAACTTCGTTCTTTTCTTTTCGTTATGATTAGAGTTCCCGTACTGCATTTTGTTAAGTCGAAAAAGTATACATGTTTTCCAGGGGAATAAACCTAACACAATTAGTGTCGAAAAGTTAACTTACAGAGTAGCAGTCGTAAAGGGATAACAAATTTCACATGGAAACCTTACCCTGGAGAAAAGATAAAAAGGAGAAAATAGGTGAACTTGCCATAATTATTTGTTGAGATATTTCTAAGTATCTCATTGTGCTATTCCAAATTGATCCCCGTTTTTTTTCCAAGATTTGGTTCCATTGATTATTTTTCTTTCAATGACACTTTTACATAAAACTGAAAACTGACTAGGAAACAAAATTTAAGGTGATTTGAAAGACCACTCGAAGATTGCAAAAAATTGGTTTTATGCTGAAAGCAACTTTTATGTCGGTTTTGAAAGCATCCTTAATTGAACCCGCTCATCGAAATATAAAAAAAGAAAGAAAAAATTTTCAAAGACAAGAAATTGATCAGTGCGATCTCATCAAAGCTATAATGAAATGCCCGAAGCATGCAATTACGACTGTTCGGTTACCCTCATATACCTTTTACCTATACGACATGATCTAGTAGATGGGAATCTCTTCTTTTTTTAACTGCCATTAAAACTTCTTGTCCGGGACTCTAAGTCTCACCGCGAATTGCTCTCGCTCAACGAGATCCTTGCTGATTGAGGATTTAACCTAATTTATAAGAGAAATAGAAAACAGGGATGCCCTCCATTACATCCTCTATAAAGTGGAGTGTCTTTTTCTTCAAGAGGGATATAACACGGGGAGATGGGAATCAATCATGGCAGAACCATTAATCACTATGCGATTCTTGATTCTGATTGTGATAACTGCCCAATGTAAAGCAAAGACTGTTAATAAAAAGAACGAATGACCTGTCCCTATCTATTTCTATCCCGCAAACATCAAACATTAAAAGAAATGGGGGTACTGGCGGCTTGAAGCCAGTGTACAATATTTTCTTCCAACATTTTCTACATTTAGAGAGAGAGAGAGAGAGAGAGAGTATAAAACTGAAATAAAAGTTGTCATCCTTTGCCCTCACTTCCACAAACACCCTTCCCCTCTTTTCCTACCAACACTTTCCCCTTCTTCTCAACAGGTTCGGTGGATTTACTTACACCGGGAAGAGGACTCGTGTGTAAAATGGAAATCATTCGTTTGAGGAGCGGTAAAACTCGATCTCGACCTAATATCTACGATTAGACGAAGACAGCTGTGTTGACATGGCGGAACCTTATAGGACTAGAAACACGCAGGTCAATCGCTCATATTTCTTAATCGAGAGCGCTTGAAACATTCAAGCTACTTCGCTTCTTATCATGCTTATGTCTTACTCTCCTGCTTTATCCTACCTGAAGCAAGACTAGAACCTTCTTCTAAAATAGATCTAGATGAATCATTTCAGTGCTGGACAAGATATGGGTTTATTTTTAAATTGAGTTCTGATTAATCGGTCGATACTAATAGTCGAGATTATTTCAATCAGACTAAAAAGTAAAAGCCAATTTCTGCGGGTTTCTGACTTACGTCGTTGAGACGACTTCGGAGAAGATAGGGTATGATTCATAGATTTACATTTCCAACCTGACTGTGCTGCAAATGTTATCACAAATTTTGAACTATGTTATCTCAGAAACACTTCACAAAATTGTAAATTTGTCATCAATATGGTAAAACGGTGAAATTCAAAGAATTCTGAGTGACAGTACAAGTTTGTATATAGCACTTACGTACATTCGTATGATATCTACAATTTATGTATAATTGTCAGTGACTGACGAGCTGTTGCTGACTCTCTTAACAGTTAAAGGTACAGTCTAAGAAAAAAAAGCAGCTCTATATTATAGAACCATTAAAATTTTCCCGAGTTTACACAGATGACTCCTTTAAGGTATGAGTAACTCCGTTTATGTTTTTATTAACCTCTACCATCAATAAAGGTACTTTTCAACACCTTCAAACGAGCTGCTGGTGTAATCAATTCGAATATCAATTCAGATTTTTTTTCCTAGAGTGTAAAGTTTAGTAGTTAAGCCTATCAGTATGCATTTGCTGAAATTAACGAAAAGCGATGAGCTGAGGTGAATCGTACAGGAAATATTGAAAATTATTGGAAAGAAAGATTGTATTGCAAACCTTTAAAGCAATTGGATGAAACTGCAAGGTGATCATGTCACAGGAGCAACTGTTAGATTTGATTTGTTTCTTCATTCGACATTACAATTGATATTTTTAAAAGTATTTTGATAGTAAAGAATGAGACACAGGAGACTAATGATTTTCAGTGGTAATCTTTATAGATTTCATATGATCAAGTAGGAACATATCAATAGTTGAGCTTGCTGAGTAAGTTACCTCTTTATCTACTAAATGAACAAGCCACGAACATACTTCCCAGATGGCGTTACAGACATGATGTACTACGAGACTACATGATAACGGAAGGGCAAGGAACGTGATATGATATGAATACAAAATTCCATATGGGAATTCATAATTCTTTATGAATATGGTGCATACATTTCTTTTTACAATTAATAGAAAATCCATACAATGGTGTATGACATCGCACATGACGTGATTTAATAAACCATGAACCTGAAGACATCACCGTCTTCATATCATTCCATTTTGAACTCTTAATTTCGGTGGCTCTGTGACATGTGGCATACAAATTGAAACCATATAACTCGATTACCCGTGGTTAACTGTATAATTCAGCACATCAGGTAAAATCGAGCAGGTGCCATGGAGGAGAAGTATAACGATGATAGCTTACTTTGCTAACCACCTCCTCTACACATGCTACCCGCCAATTAATGTAATGAACTCGCCTCGTGGAACGAGTCGGGGATGTCATGCACGTGCGACTTGCAACTGAGTAACCATTCTTGGTAAGTAAAACAACAGTGGCATCTGTCGTCAATTGGGAACACTCTCATCAACTTCAAAGCCGGGAATTGGTGCACCGAACTATTTAGTTTGGGATAGTTTAATGGAATGGAAAGGTTAAGGTTATAATGATTTTATCCTCAGGATTCTTGTACTTGTGAATGTAAAATATTTGCTCATGTAGTAGACTGTTAGCGAACAAAGCTCGTAGGTGGTTCATTCTACATGAATAGACTTGCACTTTAGAAATATTCAATATTTGTTTTTATGTTGCCCGTATTCTGAATTCTTCTTTTATTGTTTTCAGGCATTAAAGTTGAATTGATACTTGTTTTTCTTGAAATGTCATCTCTGTCAGGAAATCTGGACATATAACTAATACAATCCTCTGCTTGGTTTCAGCTTAGTGGTTAATTTAAAAATACGTTTCAATTAATCATCTTCCTTAAAATTTAATACACACAACTTCTTAAAATGGCACAATGGACAATAATTTAATTCTAAAAAATAAGAATAGGAAAAGCTGCAGGAATTAGGTACCGTCCATGATGCCCACGGTGTCTGTATATCAATTATGCCAGCAGAAATGCTAACACTATCCTCTGGAATATTGGACTACGCCATCGCCCGATAGCACTTTTGGGAGACAGAGAAGGACGGGAAGGCGAGCCAGACAGCGAAGATTGTGCTTAATAGATAACAGTGTTCTTTTACTTGATGATAGCAATATCGTCTGGTAATTTTGTTCATCTGCGGCCCAGTCCTTATAATATGTGTGTGGGAGACGGTCAACTGCAAAGGGAGATCAGCTATATAATGTTTTCTAATTTATTAAGGGAGCCTTTCTCGAAACATTTTCAATTTATTAGCTAATACGTGCTGGTATTTTTTATTGTACGTTCGGCGAAAGGGGAGCTTTATTAGAACTTTAAACGCACATTACCCCCTTTCATGTGATTTTTCATAACATATAAAGAACACGTCACACATAATTTGGGGGTAAGTGGAAACTCTCTTTTTTCTTTTCTCGCCCAATGATGCCAAGGATGTAGAGTTTAGTGAGCACATTACTCCTTTATTGATGGCGGAGTTGCGTTCAATACCACTCACTCCCACTCACTCAACGCGCCAAAGAGCGCAATTACAATGAAAGTCAGATCGATGCATTCTTCATGCAGCTTATGATATTAATAAGCATCGAATGCGACTGAGTGAAATGATTAGCGATCACATGATCCTCCTCCGCCTGCTCTGACGTCATCACGACATTCTCCCTATGTTTCTTTTGGGACAGCTCAGTAGAGAGATTGTACTTACATAACTTTCTTTAATGATTAAATATTGCTTTACATGTCAACCCACGTCTTGCATTTTGTTCATATTGTCCTTTTATACGCCTATTTTAATAGCAAGGGAGTAAATATGACAGTTTACTCATTAACTTAGACTATTTGAACTTAAGATTAAGTAGGCGGCTATGAGCTTGTATTTTCATACGTCGAGGCGCGTATCAAATGCAATCATACAACTATGAGCTGCTATTAATATGCCTATTTTGTCTTGCATGATCAACGATGTAGCATTTGCCGAGTACAAACACACAGAGTATGATTGTCTTCGTGATTGTGTGCAATTTGCTAAGTACTTTTCTTCTTTAAAAAGAAAGAAAACACAGAGTTATTTTTGCTACAGGTCTCATAAAATAAGTGGTCAAATAGACCCTAGAGTTTTTTTTATAGTTTTCTACAACTATACAAAATGAAAATGGATTCAACTGAGAGTCAGTATCACAATAATAGTAGATTAGGATAAATCTATGAATTTTCTCAGTCATCCAGGTAGTATAACATTGAATATTCAATATTCAATATTCAATGTTATCTCTTACTTCTTTAACGAAACAAGATTTGAATGAATGTAATGTTAACGACGAATGTAAAAAAAAAAGATAAATACCACGTGCGCAATTCTTCTCATTAAGTAGTAGAGTCGAAAATTTGTGGAAATAATCCAAGCCATATGAGAGCAGAGCCATATTAGAGTCGGTACAAAATAAGTGCATTCGTAATAACCAGGCAAACTGGTTCGGCTTTCTCCATCTTCCGCCCAGGCCAGTGAAATGCGAGAGAACAAGCAGGCAAATTGCGGCGTTTCACTTCATGTACGAGACCGCTGGCGGGGTAAACAGACTATAAAGCTAAGAACGGGATGAAGAGAGAATGCAACAAGAAAAGAAAAGAGGGAGGGAAGGAGATAGAAAAAGTGAAAGAGAGATAGAAATGGTCATAAAGAGAGCGTGGATAGAAATCTGTAAGATGCAAGAAAATGGAATGCATAGAAACGTACGTGTATAATCTTATATACCATTTGCCAACTTAGAGAGTATTTTTTCCTGCAATAGAATTATACGTCGATGTATTCTAATACTGAAAACTATTACGGAAATGTTGGCAACTAAATTTCTATAATTCAGAGCGTGAAAGTGAAATTCGGCATATTCTGCTCTATAATGTTTTCTGCAATTTTGTGTTTGACAAACGCCCTTCAACAAATGCGAAGGAAAAATTAATGTGTACAGATGGTTTAGTAAAAGCACGTTTATGCATTTGAAAAATAAATAAATTAAATAGCACCCAAGGAAAAGATAATGCGATTAGATCAGAAAGCAAAGCTAATGTATGGTACACAGAAAAAAAAGAAGTATATTGTTTTGTTTCTTTAAGAAAATTCATATCACAAAATCTTTGGTCAAATGAAGCGGGGAAAAGATGATACAATTTGTATGACATGTTCCCGCTTACGAATATACAGTGTGTCGCAGTGTACATACGTGCAGTTCGAGACATATTATTCAAAATCACACATTGTCACATACACAAGATATCAGGTAATTAAACATCTCGATATTCTAATATAAAGAATCGCGAAGGTGTGATACAGTGTATATGAAAACAAGGAAAACGAAGAAAAGGAGTTGTTTGCACGAACCAATGCGACAAGCGACAGCAGAGCATGTTTTCTTGCTGACTAACGCTGAAAAGCGCCATTGAGTTCTAAAATTATCCTTTCATCATAAAGGCATTATTAGCTGAGGACCCCGACTGTGAGTAGACATTGAGATAGCTTTCAAGCGTTATACAAATGTGCATCAGCTCAATCGTCATTAGAATCATGCAATGGCTCAGAAATGAATGGCTGATATGAATATTTTCAATGAATATTGACGAAGAATTATTATTTATTCATTAATATCGTATCATTTCTTTTTGAATGAGGAGAAGTAAGTACATTCATTGATATCATGAATCATTTTTAAAGTGAAGGATCTATGGGGGAAAATATATATTTGTATATATTGATAATTCTTCCTCCCGGTATACATTCACATCAGGGCCACGTTTCATAAAACATGTTATCAATAACAAGTTAAAATAACAGTTATAAGCTACTAAAATATTTCCATCTGATAGGCTGAAAGCAAATTTGTCATAGAAATGGGGAAGTTGTTATTGATAACAAGTTTTATGAATTATGAATCGGGGCCCACGTACACGTAAAAACAGGGTATAAAGTAATTATAATACTTAACATATGTTACTAAAGGCTTTTTTTTTTTGCAGATTCATACCAGTATTTCGATACAGCTTTGGTATATAAACATGATAAATGTAATCTAAATAAAGACTACCTTCATAGATATATCTTTATTTTCGTTTTATTAATTTTGTTGAATTATGAACACTACTGGCATACAAGTCATCACGCACGACTACAAGCTGAGTATGGAAAGATCAAGCAGATCAAGGGAAATTACCGGGGGACAAGGTGGCAAACTGTACGCCAGACAGGGTGAGGAAAACTAGAGATTTTACCTCAACAGTTCCCCCAACTTCTTCTTTTCTGTCAATTGTCCTATTCAAATCGCCTTACCGTGCTCCAAAATTAAAATTCAGGGTTAATAGAAGTAACTATCTGAACAAATTTAACATGTACAATCACATCTTAAGCATGCTTGGTCAGGTATTGTTCTCGAATGTCTACTGAACATTCGAACATCAATGTTTCTTTGAAATATTTGTTACGGCAATCGCGTTTTTTCCGAACCAGCAGAAAAGTACAATGAAATGCCCTGCCCCTAGGCTTCACTCAATACATTCCACCCAGCTCTGTAAAACAAACATGCAACTTCTTACATGGTTTTATGTACGGGACAATTGTAACTTTATCATTATTCAGATTTTGAATGAACGTCTGCTTACGCATCATTCATCACGTTCATTATGTCACCAAGGTAACTTTCTTTTTATAATACTTTTATTATCCTATCTCTCATTATTAGTGTCACTATAAACGAGGATACAAGTCAATCTGAAGCGAGGCATGAACACGGTTCCCTTAAAATTATGACATGCAAAGGAATATTTGAAATAGAAGGCCATTCTGAAGGACGAAACAATAAAGTAGGCCGATACGTTTATCCGGATGTACATATTTATCATACTCTCCGCATGCTTTGACATTTTCCTAAACCCGTATTTCTTTGTGACTATGTCAATCAAAAGCTGTGCGTAGCTTTACCATTAAGAAAAACTCCTTTTGTCCTTTCGCTATTCCAAATTGACATATTCTTGAACAAAAGAAAGTAGCCTTCAATGCTCTTTCATATTCAAAGCCGTAAAGTAGCTTATGGGATTAGGAAAAGATGGATTGTTAGAATGGAGATGTAAACATATTTCTATTATTATGTGAGGTTGAAGGGCTAGGCTCTTTCTAGTCAGAGCTGTCGCGTGCCTGTTAATGTGAGTTTTATTATAGGCAAATACGGAAAAATAGCATAAGCGAGTTAAAAAAGGGGTTAAGGATACCGGTATTTTCCCCCTTTTCTTAAGGGGAGGGGGGGGGGGGGGGGGAGAAGGGCGTTATGTTTTATAATTTGATAAAAGCGTTCACCTGTTTGTATACAATGCTCTTACAAAATGCTGAGATAGAAGTGCGCCTCAAGTAACTCGAAAGAGTCAATCATATATTAATAGGCTGATCAAAAATATTTGCTATGGTTACTTGTTATTAAGTTTTGATAACGTTGATTTTTTTTTAAATAACGATACAAGATATGTTTTACAAATAACAATAGGCCTATCCCTTATTAAGATTCCACATTATATCGTCAAGGATTAGAAGCAGTAATGGTCAAATAGTAGAAATTTTAGTCATAGTTTTAAATATTTCGAATCAAGGTCATAAAAGTACAAAAAAGAGATTGGGATTTTGGCATTAAAAAGTGTCATGCCTGCCCCCCCCCCCCCGATGTTCATCTAAGATCTCACTAGTTTAACATCAGCAGTAGATAGCTCAGGACAAGCCAGGATCGCTAGTTTCCGCGTATATCTGTCGCATAGCCACTCCTTAAGCGCCATGACCCTCCTAGACTGTTTATAAAACTGTCTGATGACTCTAGCCGACATTTATACATGTAAAGCTGACAGTTCACCCATCACTACGACTCCGCCCTCTCGCCCATGGGAATCAAAGTGTTATTTTATTTACACAATTTAATCAGCTCATCGCCGATTCGAGATGTTTTATGGTCACAGAGGCAAAACGATACTGAAGCGTATCTCGAGGATCTTCCCCTCTTCCCATCACAATCAATATATCTTAATTTGAGAAGGAACCTGGTAAAGTGCACCATATTGATTTACTTCATCTTCTCTTAGTCCCATCTATAGAGGCAGACGTGATTCCATCTACTAGTAGTCTGAAGGGCGGATGAAAACATTGTTTTATATTTCTTTTGGTCATAGGGGATAAGTCTCTGGAGAGGCAAAGGAACGACGCTCCAGGATATACGCTGAAAATATCTTCAAGGAAGCACACTGCAGGATGCATCAAGCGAATGATTGTTTTCCTCTGATCGCAGAAACATCGGTATAACGAATATTGCTTTCCATCAAATGTTTTTGATCCCGGTCTATGAACTGGGAGAACTTAGAGACTTGATGAGAAAAGATAGCTCTCTTATTGAATTTCATGTTGAGGGAGAGCGGTAGCTGTGATTCAAGAAATATATCTTGATCTTGAAAAAACAAAGCTAGGTACATATTGCACTTTAAAGGTTTCTTTTCATTTACACAAATCCATGTTTCAACTCCCAATGGACAAGCAGGAAACAAAGTAAACTTGTAAGCGATGTGTTTTGACAGTTTTTGGAAATCTGTTTACATTATTTTCTTTTTCTTTTAACACGATAAAAACTACTTTCGAAAAATAAACTCAAGGGCAATTTCAAAGGCCTATTGTACTGCCCATAGAAATCAGGTTCGGATTAGGTAATACGTCATTGTAATGTTCGCACATTTCTAAAAGCGATAGACAGGGCTATTGAAATTGGCTTGAGTTGATTTTTCGAAAATAGTTTTTATCGTGTTTTTTGTGTTTTGTAGTATATTTTGTATTGTGCCAGGAACCAGGACAGAGCAGTATATGGTAGAAGCTGGATCACGTAGACTACTGAAGAATTACCTAAATTTGCCATAGCTGTTCTAGTTAGGAGTCGGAAAATACAAGCTGTGCTCTCAAGAGACGCACACATGTACTACCAACTTTTCATTACGTCTATTATAAAACCAGCTTTTGGTTCTCGGTCTCATGAAATTTGATTCCGGTCTCCTAATACCACCGTTTTCACGGTTCAGCGAATGAAATGTTTCATGTTTGTGACATGTAAATGAATCTTCTCTAATAATTATCAAATAAATATGAAAAATAAAAGTAAACAAGAAATTATCAATAGGAGAAAGATTCTTGACTATAAATAAGGTAAGAATTAAATTAACGAATTTCAGTTTCATTTTCTTTACAGAATTATCATACCATTTGCTAAAGGTAGCTCATTTCAGTATTGCTGAATAATAAATTTAAAAGCTCACATCATTAAAATGCGAGTCAAATATAAAATACATTTGGTTAAAAGCGAACATCGACCACTTGATATACTGAGCATCCGAACTCGTATTTCATTTTCAGTATGGTTCAAAACTTCATGATCACTATGGAACACATTTCATCATAATTACGCAAGGATATCCGAAAAATGTGTTTTCCCTTGCCTCCAACAACTGATAATGAATTCAAGACTTTTCTTGAAACGCTTGGCTACCATGATTATGATGAGGTTCATGTCTTATCGTCTTTCAAACCTTGCAACGGCCAATGAACCATGAAGTGTTGAAAAATTTATGAGTTTGAAAATACCCTACAGTAAATTCTGCATTGAATATTTCTCACGAAAAAAAGAAGAAAAAAGAAGCAAATTGGACTGGATTAGGAGACATGTTATTTCCCTCACATTCAAGCACTATTGAACCCATTGCCTACGGGAGCCGGATGGTGCCTCTATGAAGCCCAGGGGGTGAGGAAAGTCAGTCGTCAACGGGTTAAGGACGTTGGAGCTATTTAGATAATATTTGTTCTTGGTTGCCCTTAACCATTCTCGACAGTCTTTGCCAACTCTCTTTCGGCATTGTTTGCAAGGTTGTTCAACCTGCGGTACATTACTAAAAAAATTAAGGCAAATATATTTTTTTGAAATTCCATCAAACAAATAAAGATGGTTAGGAATTATGCAATAGTCAGTACTTCACAAGTGTGCCTTTTATAAAAAGTATTTTATTTTTAATTTTCTGCGGTGAATCAAATTACGAGAATGGCGAGAGAAGGTTAATAAATTCAAGTTCCGTCGAGGTCGACTGTATTATGTTTAAAACAGATAACTTCAATTGTTCTGGCCTGCTTTAAAGAAACATTTGTAGAAAAATAAATAATCTATTTTCTCGGCTAAATAACAAAATATACTCAAATACATTATTACTTTAACATCTAGGTAATACAACCTTTGCATTCTCCAATTTGTAAAGCGTTCACTATGAACCACTCTTCTGCATTAATCCCACCTTAGACCTACATGTAACATCTACAAACAAAGCGCTTGTCATGTATTTGTCTGATAAGTCTTGTTGCTAAACAACAGGGGATTTGTTCCAATCATTCCACAACCAAGGGGTCACTTTTTGCTCGTTCTTCTGTAATAACCCCATGCGGGACTCCACGTCTCAGAGGCAATTACAAAACCGACTGTGAAAGCCGGTGAACATAGGGCACTAACCCGCTAGCTTTTATACATGTACCTTTGAACATATCCACCCTTGCAATGTTCTGCATGAAAACTTGAAACCAAATTGACTACGTTTTAAGCCTCAGGTAGCTAGTGGGTTGCACACGATTGAATTCAGAGAGTGAACTTAAAGATAGAATACTTGTTAGAGAAACAAATATATAGAAAAACTTTATTTACACGCTGAAAGCTGATAGACACAGGCCAGTCACCCCTGTATGTTCCATCTACACTAGTAGATCTTTGATCTTACTATGTGACCTGCATTGAAATTTGAAACCCGCTGTGACTGCGTTTTAAGCCTCATTTACCTAATGAGATACACATGGATTGGTTAGGACCAAAATTCTACAGATGAAAGTTATTTGCATGTTTGGAAAACCAATGGACATAGTGCAGTAAATCCCGTGGCTGTATAAACCTTCACATATCTCCGGCCTTGCAATGTACTGAACAGAAACCCAGTTAAACGGCGATTTAAACCTGAGTAAGCTAATGAGATGCACATGAATGAATTCTAGGGATCGACAATAGCTATAAGATATTCGCAGATGGCGGCGCTATATTACTTTTCTTGTGACGCCTGCTTCTTGTACAGGCGTGCGTTATGAGTTTTCCTATGACGTGTCTTTAATACTCAAGAACGGGTCTAAAACACTATTGAAAAGTGACTAAATCATTGATTGAAATCATACAATTGTTTTTGTGAATACATGTATGGGATTCCGTTGCAAAGCAACGATGTGCTGGTCGGAGGAAAATAAGAGTATACGACTGTATCATATCATACGTAGCCGCGGCTGTCGATGCGAGACTGACAAGCTCCACTCTTCATTTACCGTTACAGGTTACGCCTCTCTCTTAAGAACAAGATGAATTTGTGGAACAATCATCTTCTAAAAATATTCGTTCTCAGAACCGTTCATTATGACGGATGAAATGATACAATATCTCCGAAAAACTTGAGGAATGCTTCGTCTACCTCAAGTAAGTTGACGATCGTGCATAGATAAAAAAGTACTGTAAGCGAAAAGACCGGAAGTGAACAGTACAACCGAAAGCTGGACCCTCTGCTCCCGCAGCGTGATCGTCAACCGATCAAATATCGGTTGAAGCCTTCTAGCGGCTTCCTGGTTTTATTCATCGTTGGTCCCTCGAATTTAGAGTGTAAAGATAGGGTCACAACTATACCGATTACAACAAAATCTAATGAATCCGATGAACATAGGGTAATAACCTCTCTGGCTGTATAGACTTCGAACACTTTTGACCTTTCAAAATACTTCACTGAAACTTGAAACTTATCTTAAGCCTGAGTTAGCTAATGAGATGCACATGAAAGACTTTAAAGAGTAAAGATAGAGATAGAGATGGAGCTACAGCAATAGACAGTCGTTTTACATGCTGTAGAGTCTGATGTGCATACAGGGCACTAACCCCTGCGGCTGTATAGGCTTTGAACATACAGTATCTGGCATTGTACTGCATTGCAACTTGAAACGGAAGTAACTGCGTTTAAAGCCTCAGTTAGCTAATATGATGCACTGCAACACAATAAAAGGGAAGTAAAGGCAGGGAGAATTCTTGTTAAAGGTTCAGTTTATAGCTGACAATTAATCATAGAACAGACTGTAAGACTAAGGGAACATAAGGTACTATTTAAGCAAAAGATATATTCGACATTACAAAACACTGCTTTGCGACTCAAGAATTGAATCAGGTATGTTTTAAGATTGCGAAAACAGAAATCAGAACTGTGACGAGACACAGCTACTCAAATGAAGTTAAAGACATAGGAAACAAAGAAACACCAGGGGTCGGTAAAGTACAATGTTATACATGGATGACATGACTGATACAGCCATAGCGACATCAAGGCCTATTTTATACATAACTGCTTCTGTGAACATGTTAAAGATAAATAGGGTTTTAAGCATTAACAGGGACGGGAAAGTGGAATAATAACGGTGGAATGGAGATTCATTCAAGAAACTATGAAGCTGCAAGAAATGAAGGAATGAACCTGGAAAACTAGACAAATCGTACGTTTTAACAACGTCAAAGAGAGGGCAATAACTACTGAATTAGCAACGTCGTGAGTAACCAATGTCATATGAAAGTACATTGATACGGCCAATGCGAATATATATAAAGGTCCTGGTTATGTCCTTTGTATGGTATTAATATTTTATTAAGTTTAGAGCCAATAATCATGATGATATGGTTCATGGCCTTCCTGTTGGTTTTACAGCCTTTCAACATTGTAAAGTATAATATACTGCATAACTAGAAAAAAAGTATTGTTTATATTACAGTGAAATCTCAAGTGACAATATACGTACTACATGCTACGTAGACATCCTGCCATTGTATTGCTTTCTCTAATACGTCAATAATTATAATCGAGTGAATTTTGTAGTTCTGTTTTACATTTTGTTTTAACAATTGAACTTGCAGCAAGCAGTCAGTTGTTTTTGATGAAATTGAAAGAAGAACCAAATTTGAGAATAAAGTGAAACAGAAATATCAGCCATCAAAATAACTTTCAACACAACTTTCCAAAACGGTCTCAGTATACATTGGGCATAAAAAAAAAATTCTGATTAGTTTTCATTTAAAAAAAATTATCAGTATCCTTCCTCCACAGTATTGTAATTAAGTGCATATAAATCTGAATTTTACTACCCAGTAACTACCGAAAGCCTTAAATTGAAGCATGAAACTTCTCTTTTACACATTTCGTACTACATTACACTAAGTAATTATTGTACAAAAAGATATATTGGCAGTTTCGGCAAATAATGTGTGTGTGTGTGTGTTAAAAATACTTATTATTCTTCAGCTAATCGGCCTTGCATTTTGTTGTCGTTTGTAAAAAAAAAATCAAGGTTACAAAACACTTCAAAGCTAATTTGGGTATAAATTGCAGTCAAATTGCTTTAAATACTTAATTGGGGGGGGAATCGTCAAATCTATATTTATATCAAGACAGGATATGTTTTTATCGGAAGGATAATAACTTAATAACGAAATATTGCTGAAGTTCGCCTTGCAGCGAGAGACACGAATGTGGCATTGATATTCAAACTTCAGGCTTGGAATTAAATGTCATGTTTGCCAAATAAGTTTCAGTTTCGGGAATGAACTAGTTGAGTAAATATAAGACTACTTGCAGAAGACCATTTTGAATCCAGCTGGATATGGGAAAATATCATCAATCTGAAATAATTCTTTGAAAATTCGGCGTATGCGGTTATTTTTAGCATCCCAGGAACCCTACTCGTTTAGAGATAGGCATTGGCGTAGTGTAAGTCTAACCTTTGAGGGGGCATCATGGGTCATGGGGGAGGGGGGGGGGGCAACGGTCTTAGTCGGAAATTGAAATGCGAATTTACAAGAAGGCCACTGATTAGAGGCAGGGTGCGGGAGGTTGTCCTTTTCCCTTCCCTTTTCACTCTTTCATCTTCACCCAATGGGGGGAGGTGTCCCCTTGCCCCCATGTAGTACGCCCCTGGCAAATGCTGATAATAAATCTCGATGAGGCAGAAAGTGTGTCTACTCATTCACACTCGAGAAAGATGAGGAAAGAAAGAGTAATGGTGAGAAGTAATCAGGCCGAGACATCTTGGAGTGTTTTCATATCAAACATGCACCCTAACTTCTCGACTGATGGTGGTATGTTAACCCTCCAATCCGCATCTCCAGGGCAATGTTGTGATACGGTCGTCAGCTAATCCACCCTGTGTGTGTTTAGAAGACACCTCCAACCTCCCAGGCAATATCATGTCATCAATCCGGTGTGTGATATCCGGACATGTCAGGTAGCTTTAGAAACATCTTCCGCATAAGGTGAGATGGCGTGAAGTACTTGTAAAAAAAATAGAAAAAACGGCCTGCAAACAGATCTAGGGACATCTAGTTTGATTTTCGAATGATGATCAACCTTTGCCGAAGTCTTCGGCGTCGCTGAGTGCTTAAAAATCCAGTGCACCAAATGCTTTGGTTATTTAGATTTTTAAAATATTGCTTCGGACCTCAAGTTTATGTTTCGATTTGAAGCATCTAACAATGTTTAAGAATGAAGTTTACTATTAAGGAAATCGTTATATTTTAGTTGGGCCATGTTTTAAATCTTAAACAAATTGGACACAGGAATATAAAGAATCAGTGCAATAATATTCTAATGAATGAAACTGTTTTCCACAACGACACCCCATCCCTCTCTCCCTCCCCCCCCCCCCCCTCTCTCCATGTGCGTGTTTGTTTGTGAGTCATTCTCTCTCTCTCTCTGTTTATATTTATTTCTCATTCTACCCTCTCTCTTGCATGCCCGAATGCATCAAATCAGTATTTTGTAATCAAAAGTAGTATTTGATTTAACATAAGGATATTTCAGTTTGATCACCGAGAGGATAAGGGAAGAAAAATAAGACGAAAAAAAAGAAGGTGATGAAGAAGAAGAAGAAGAAAAAAGAAGAAGAAGAAGAAGAAGAAGAAGAAGAAGAAGAAGAAGAAAAAAAAAAGAAGAAACAGAAGAAGCAGCATCAGTAAGAGAAGAAGTAGGAGAAAAAGAGGAAGAAGAAGAAGCAACAAGAGGAAAAGAAGGATAAAAAAGAAGAAGCAGCAACAGCAAAGAAGAAGGAGAAGAAGAAGAAGGAAAGGAAGAAAAGGGAGCAACAAGAGAAGAAGAAGGATATAAGGAAGAAGCAGCAGCAGCAAAGAAGAAGGAGGAGACAGATTAGTAGAAAAAGGAGGAAGAGTGGGAGAAGATAAAGAAGGAAATATATTTCAAAAAGTAATGTGATATGACAGTTTACAAGAACAAGAACAACGTACGTGTTATAGCTGATGGCGACAACCCGTCGAATCGGTATTCATAAAGAATGGCTTGTCTCAAACGACCGTTGTAAATTAAAACCGTGGATAAGACATCAGACTGTTTCCACAGTGACAGTATTTTTCTCTATATCCAAACCTTAAGAAAGTTGTCCTTTATTCAACCGATATCACACACCTCTCTAAAAGACCATCATATTTTTTATTGCATAAGATCGTTTCAATAACACGTAATACGTACAAAAGAGAAAACTGGTAAGCGATCAAATTCCAAGTTTGTTCGGCATGTTTTTTTTTTTTTTTTTTTTTTTTTTTTTTTATAGTAACTTATTGATCTACATTTGCCACTCCAACTCAAGGAGAGATTTTGGGAGATAATACAATGCCAAATTCAATTATTATCTACTTTACGATGACGTTGACCTAGTTATGAAAACATTGCCTAGGGAGTGGAGATGGTGTACACACTGTGTGCGTGTCCGATGGCAAATGGGGGTAATTTTTACGGTAAAGAGCTTTACAGACATATATATTGGCATTATATCAAAAGCCTTATCATCAATAATGTAACGGAAATTTAGGCTTTCGAGGTCTAGGGCAAAAGTCACGAGACCATGGACCAACTTATATGGGTTCGAATTGGGTTTGGCAAGGCATCAATTTACATTTGCCACTCTCGACTCAGGTGAAGTAAAAGGGTATCGTCGAAGCTCGACTGAAGCCGGGATATAGCATTTAGCGTTTTGTATCCTTCGGGGAAAGCCCTTTATAAATTCAAATAGTATTTCATCTATGATGATCTGATACAATGAAATGGAGATGATTAATGGCAGGATGTGTGGTGGAGCAGGAAATTTGTTCAATCCTACTCATTACTCATACAAATTACTACAATCAAAATACAGAGCATGTAACCTTTTCGTTTGCCTTGATCGACATACCCCTTAACTATGATAAACCGTACCTATATGACAAACATTTGTAACGGCAAACGGCAATGCCGTAGATCTACCATAAAAATTCCCTCACGTACTGTATCCCAGGGTCTCTTCGGAAACGTACATTCAAGGAATTATACTCCGCTTGGTATAACCAAGTAATATCTGCTACGTCGGACGGCTAATTCAAAGCCGCAAATCAGCAGTACATTTGTTTTGAGTTTGCTCATTTTGGCGGGAAGCGGACAGCCAAGCATAAATAACCCCTTAACAATAGAGACGGAATTCTATCTCTTAACCTTCTGTACCCAGGCGTCGTTAAAGAGCCGCCAACAAGGGAAGTCAAGATTAATCATCATTGTAGACCCGATCGATAGCAATGAGAAAATATGAGTATGCGAGAAAGCTCTCCCCATTAATTCTATTTGCTTCGATTGAGCTAATCAATTTTGTTTTCTGCTGTAGCTTGGGCTGCTTTAGCGTGTGCAGCTTGTCCATCTCTTTCATATCAAGTAAACAAACCCACAAATCATCAATTTAAAAGATATTTGCAAACCATGTTAACATGGGTCAATCGTGTTATAATACAGATAAATGCTATGGGTCCGTCATTGTTTAAGTTACATTGACAGTGAAGTGATAAATGGAAAAGTCGTTGAAGAAACGGAAAACGTAATGTAAGCACAGTGTACCGTATGTTCATTATGTACACCCTCAATTCATCATTCATGGGCATTGAAAATAAGCAAACCGCATAATCACTGTCATAGTGTAGGGTGTACAGTATATGAATAAATTCAGAGTAAGATGCAGTGGTCCAAAGGAGCCGCCCAACCTTCCTCCTCAGGAAACAAAAAATGGCCTTGGGGGAAAAAAATCTCCGTTCTCTTGCTCCCCTCCCCCCTCCCCCCTCCCCCTCCCCCGGAGAAATTAAGGGCTGGTCACATTTATCCGATAACAATAACGATAACGAGATTTTCAATTAAAGTTACACCCTACTACATGGTGTTTGCGTGTGAGTATGCACTTGTCTGTTACTAATAGAGCAGAACTCAGGTGTGCCTGCAATGAAAAATCTCGTTATCGTTATCGGACAAGTGTGATCAGCCGTTTAGTCTGGAAAAGCTAGCAGGATATTAATTCATACATACATATGTATACATTTCGGGGGAATATAATTTCTGACCCCAAAAACAAAACAACGCATTTCGGACCCACCCCTTCTTTTTGATACATGATACATACCAAAGGGGGGGGGGGGGGGGGGGGGGGGGGGGGAAAGAGGGCTTAAAACCTCCACCTTTAAAAATAATATTCCAAGTGAAGCATTTTCTGTGCAATAACACACACACCAATCTTCAAAGGGCATATCCATGTGGACAATTTGGGCAATTTAAGATTATATACACGGTTGACTTTATACATGAACTCGCTACAAAAGAAATGCAAAGTATTTTGACGTAAGTGAACACACAGATGCTGTTTCATTACAATACACGTGGAGCCCATTTGTCATATGTCAATATATATCGAGGCAATTGACCGACATAACCCATCTAAGCTTTCGCAGTCATACATTCACGTATTCTCTAATTTAGGTCAAAGTTTGGGTGTTTTCGTCTTTGATTTTTTTTTCCTGGAATGATCGTCATCGTAACTGGATGCCCCATAACTCTACAAATAAAATAACCAATTATATATCTATTTACGAGGAACTTATGCTTATAACACATCAAATAAGAAAACAAAAATTATTGAATCAAACATATACATTTTAGGAACAAAACACCATACTACAGAATAGTAGCAAAGCATACCTATATCGTAAAGTGTTTTGAAAAAGGCTTTTGCATCTTAGTTTAATAATTTCTCTTCGTCGTTTTGCGGACACTCAAGGCATAAGTGGAATACAAAGTTTTACTTTTCTTTGATGAAACACTAAATAACTGTCACTTTTTTATGATTATATCTCGAAGTCCATAAACTTGAAATATAGGTGTATAAATATGACGGGCACCGTTAAAGTTTACGACAGTAATTTCAAGCGAAATCATTCCAAGGATATTAAACAACCCATAGACCTCCTTTCGATTAATTTGTAATTTATTACACCCCCAAGACAAAGCATCCTACAAGGATAGTGTCGCTATGTGGCGTTGCAGGTGATATGTTTCCATAGCAACGACCATGCTACTAAGTCACCAGTGTCTTTTCATGTTGACTCCTATTGATACCCGCAGGACCTTGGCTGTGGAATGTACCGTTGGAAATCGAATGTGATGTGATTTACGAACGGTATCAATGAAGTGAACATGAAGGACAAATGAAACTGGGAATTATTTTTCTACGACAGATTTTTCATTAAAGAAGTACTACAACTTAATCACATTCATCAACGTAGGTTTTTCTTTTCGAGATACTATGTAGAGACGATCTCATATTTAGTTAATATGAATTGGAATTCAGCTATTGCTTGTCAAACAAGGATTTCTTTCTACTTAAATTAGCTGTAGAAAAAAAAATCAAAATTGACTATCGTTCTTAAAAGAAGTCAAATGTGCTATTTCGCTTTAGATGCACAGTATTCATTATTCAGTTATACAGGATCCAATGAACTGGCGCACATAGTGCATTGCACAATTAATTAGATATCGAATAAATCTGCAATAATTGGATGTACAATAATCTATATCTATATGAGTATCAATTTCAAGTAGAAAATATGTTCGAAATCAAACAATATGGCAGTGTGATTACAAATATGAAAGCTATTTTTTCCTCTTGAGCGGGTAGGGGTGGGGTAACATTCGACGCTAGACTGCTTGAATTATTTTGACAGCCAGGATCTTTTGACATTCCAGCTCATGCAAAAAATTTTATCTTACTTCAAACTTAGCAATTTCTTTAAAGTATCCTTTGAAGTACTTTACATGTAAGCACGGTTAATTCCCGCAATTCGTCATCATTTCTCCTTCAGACATGCCTCATTTTCTTGCGTTACATTGTGAAGTAGCTAATTAGCCTCATCAGAAAGCATTACGAACAGGTGCCGGTAGGCTAATGTTGAGCCATACATTATCATTAAATTCACATTAGCCTGGTTTGTGGGAGACTGGAGCCAAACTTGCCGAGAGGGAGAGGTAAAGCTCCTCGTCGACTAGCATTTCTGTTAAATGGAGCATCAAATTATTTTAAGGTTCAAGTTGTTGGAATCGTCGAATTTTGTGGTTGAACATTTCTGGAGTTCTGTTTAACCGTCAATCATCTCTGAAATAACTTTTATATAATTCTTCATGAAACTGTGATAAAGAAGAATGGAAATAAAACACAAACTGGTGTTGTAGTTGTTCTTCCACACTTGTGTAGCAAATACATCCCTCGAATAAGCACGTAATTTTTAATTCGTTTATCTAGCATCCTATCAATAACCTTATCGTGATGTTGCTCCCTTCTTCTTTCTATCGCCTTCTAAATAAGATGCGAAAATAAACTCCTGGCATACGTTTGGTTACTAACTGAATTTAGACTATAAAAACTATGTTCTAGACACTTCTGTAAACTAATATTCCAGGCTCATGTTCCGGAAAATGATTTTAGCGGATTCGCTTATAGTCATTATCACGAGGTCATAAACTATTCATACCATACTAATGGACTGTCGGATATATATCATTAAAGAAATGTTGATGTAGCAAGACGTTTTTTATTTTACCATGTAACAAATATGTATCTATTTTGTCAGTCACTGCTTCAAATCCCTTGGTTTCCGCCTAAGTTAATACGATAAAAGGTATTTTCCCTAAAACATACATCACTAGAAATTGCAATGTAGACATATAAATTAGTTCAATGGACCGTTTATGAATTTTAACTGAACTATTTCTTGCCCATCTCATTTTATTTTACCATGTAACAAATATGTATCTATTTTGTATTTTTAATATACAGGGCCCAAAAGATAACAGTTTTATTTTAACTATTGATTGTTTAAAACATACTTAACAAATAAATAGATAAAAATAAATAAATAGAAAAATAGATAAATGAATATATCAATACATTTTTTGCCCATGAATGGGAAAGCCTTTCATATATTTTCTCTGATTATTCTAAATGAACAGTTTATTTTTTTCACCACTCCATTTCAAAGCTAGTTAATTTCATACTTCCTGAAATAGCTTAGTCATACAGGCTGATAAAAAATTGATTTTCGGCACCATATTTTCCGCTCAACCTGCAAATCCTTAAAGGCACCGCTTCCTCTGTCTTTCTGGCCCACGCTACCTCCTAGATCTTTATACCCCATATAAATGAAAAGGCACATTCACATCCTTTTGAAGGCCTTTGCCCAACTTGAAATAAACTAAAAGAGAAAATGCTTAGCACCTCTTATGAAAGCACCGGTCGTACACAATAAGCCGATGGTCAGGATCGATTTCTCTCAGGGAGCAGGCGAGAGAGAGGGCAAAATGTCTCATAGCGAAGGTTTTCCATGGGGATATTGGCTGGATAAGATCGGCGTTGAGTCTGCTACAAAGGTGCATAAGTGTGCCATTCAAATGTGAGTTGCAGGGGGGCAGGTGTTCTATAAAGCAGAGATATGTACCTCTCTCTCTCTCTCTCTCTCTATGATATATATATATATATATATATTCACATCCTTTTGAAAGCCTTTGTTAGTATAAGGCATTCGCGATATATATATATATATATATATATATATATATATATATATATATATATATATATATATATATATATATATATATATCGCGAATGCCTTATACTAACGTATACACCAGTTCGTATTTTCACTGCGCACGCATTTTGTGTACAAACGGGAAAGAGTAGTAACCGACCTATTGGTGCGATGATAGCCACTATACGCAACTTTTATGTTTAACGCGAATGGGGCCCAGGGTCGACAATCGCGACGCGTCGGGTTCGTAATACCCATAATTCAAAATAAGCCGAATTTTTAGTACTGTCGTATTTTTTATCTTTTGGGGGGAAAATATAGCGTTTTGCGATGTGAAATGTAAGGATAAGGTAAAGTTCAGAAATTACTTTCATATGACACCAAAATCGCTCAGTTCGCCAGATATTAAAACCCGCGACGATTTAGACTATTGCATTATAATTTATAGTGAGATAGAGAGAGAGAGAGAGAGTGATCGAGAGAGCGGGCAACATTCTTACAGAAAAGGTGTAAGCCCCAACATCCCCCAAATTGTGAATGGTACCTTTTACTTCATGCAAATACTATTATGTTATATTTTTTTTAATCAACAAGATGGAAACTGTTCGGTTTATCTCTATTTTCTTTCTAATCTAAAGTAGATATTGAAGTAGTATTTTGAACTCTTATCTGTATTGCGGTTTAGATGACCATTTCGAATTATGAAAACACAAAGCATACGATGATAAACGTCGTTTGAGGAGACACAGACCATATGACATAGACATAGTTAATTAGAGATGCATTAGAAATTAGTCGCTTACTCTATTTTCATGCATTTATATCGAGGCAATTGATATCATGGTTCGTTTGCTAAAGGAGCGGTATTGTAGGTGTTCCAAAAGAAAATGTGAAATAAAAAGTGCAGAAATGTAGTGCACGCTAAACAAGACCTCTGTCGCATTAATCGAAAGTGATATTGATATATATATACACGCTTGACATACTTGTTTTACATAGCTACAGTCAGGTGCTTCATTCGATGTTTTAGCTATAGATGGGTTCTTCCTCCTAGATCGCCTTCAATAATATAAAGGTGTCTTTCAGAGATATACCTTCGACTTGAAACGCACTGGCTGGAATGGCAAGACGCCATGATGTGCTTTTTGTCCGTGAGGTGTCCAAGAGCTCTGGAAGTGTCGAGCTGGGCTCGCCCGCAGAGAGTGGATTTTGTGACAAGATGCGAGGCTAGAAAGTGTAGTCCGACACCGCCGCACCATAACGGTAACACTTTCTAGGATCTGCATCTTTTTAAAAGTTCATTCTGCCTTGTGCTATTTACCTACCGCATCCGTGCTTAATTCGACAGGACAGCCGTAAGAGGGCGGGATAACCCACTTCCTCTTTGATCCGGCGTCGCATTTCCTCGTTGGCGATTCCGGGTTTCTCTCACGCGCAACGCGTCTTGCAAGTGAAAAAGTATTATATCAAGTTTCCAATCGAATTTACCGCTGTCCCTCACGTCTCTCTTTTTGTTTTCTTTTTTTTTTTAAATGTGAAGCTCACTGATACATTTTAGGTTTGCCTTCTTACAGCTGGAAGCCTTCCTGTAGCTACTAGAATGTCTGGATCTAATCACTTGTTTGTTCAAGAGATATACACGTAATACTAAGATGTAAGTCTGTTCATGTCTAGTGATGACCTCAGGTAACTCAGTATGATGTTCATCCTGTTCTTCGACATCTCATATTAAAAATGCGTTGTGCATAATAAGTAAGTACGTTCTACAATTGGTTACTCCCTAGACCTTACATAACTTATTTTAAGATGTTATGTTCTTCACACTAAAAATTATAGTTTTCTGTAGATGTAACTTAATGCAAAATCTCCCTCAAGCAATTGAATTTTATGTTGACCGATGTCGCATTATTTAATACCCTTGTCTTCAAAGCCGTGTCGAGACAGTGCCAAGACATATTTCAGATTGTCACCAGACATGAGGTAGGACTATGTGACTATATTGTTCTACTACTCAGAGGCTCGGACTCTCAAATGAATTTCAGTGTAAAGAATATAAAGCATTTTTCTTCAACGTGACTGTTAATGATGATAATAATAATAATAGTAGCAATTTATATAGCGCCTTTTCCACTGGATACAAAGCGCTTTGAGATGTCTTCCCTGGGTCGGGGATGGAGCTAAAATGTATACAAGTTACCAGGCAATGAAAGTGTGAGTTCAATGAGTGCTTGGGGTTTCAGAACAGACACGCCTTCACACTCTGTTCGAATTGTTCCACTGTTTGTGATGATTTAAGATGAGGAGGGAGCCTATTCCAGAGTTTGGGAGCAGTAGAGGAGAAAGCTGCATCGCCAGCTAGTTTGTTGGTGAGTGGTTGAGTGAAGGTCACTGACGATGCTAGACGAGTGTGCCTTGAGTGAGAACGTTGCACAAGACACTCCTCAATGTACTTTGTTGCTCTGTTGTTGACCACTTTATAGACCAGAAGAAGAAGTTTGAAAGAAATTCTTTCCTTCACTGGCAGCCAGTGTAGTTGACGGATCAGAGGAGTGGCGTGAGAACGTGGACGAACGTGGTACACAAGTCTAGAGGCAGCATTCTGTACTCTCTGTAGTCGATTTACATCAGCTTGACTGATTCCACCAAGCAGAGCATTGCAGAGTCCAGCCGTGATAACACTAATGCGCGGACAGCTGCATGGCAAGTAGGTATGTCGATGAATTTTCTGACCCTCCACAGATTTCTGATGTGGTAGTTAGTTGATCTGCAGACCTGTGCAACATGGGTGCTCATATTTCATATTTTCAAAGTATAATGTGATTGATGTTAAAGCCTCAGAATCAGATAAATTATAGTGCACTAGATTCTCGATTGTTCTCAAAGAAGAAAGTCCTAGAAAATTTGTTGAAGGATCATTCAAAGTCTGCCAAGTCAATAACGGACAAAGAATTGAGGACTAATCGACTCTGTCGTTTGTGGTACTTAATTCGGCTGTGAGGTTAATAGCGCTGCCTTCCTTGCATAATGATGCTTATTCCATTCAACGAAATGACGGTCTACTTTTAGATCTGTGGAAAGCATTTTAATCACCGGATTATGCAGCAGAGGAAGCACCTGATGGACTGTATCCACAATGCCTCCACGGATGACATGGTTAGGTCGTACAAAATGAGGTCAAGAAGAAGTGAAGTCGGGCGATTGGAAATATTCATACGAAATCACGCAGGAGAGACCTAAAGTCTCGAGTTGCCCGACACCATAAGGGTGTGATGTCATTTTATACTATGACATTCGTTTCGGAAACATTCAGATGAAATCATGCAGAGGGGACATATTCCTACGTGATGAGGTCGTCGTTACCATCAGCAAGACCCGATACTATCCTTATTTTCACTGTTGACATACTATATGGAAGCAGGCAGAAGGGACACATAATCCTAAGTCTTAATGTCCTTGGCACCACGAGGTCCTCGTATTATTTTTACAATCACGCTCGTTTCGGAAACAGATGAAATCTTACAGAAGGGACATATCTCCAAGCGATGAGGTTGATGGCACTGCCAGGAAGACCCAATACTATCCTTATTTCACCTATTGATATGGGATCACGCAGAAGGGACACATATTCCCAAGTCTTGAGGTTCTTGACACCACAAAGTCCTGGTATAATTATTATCATCGCATTCGTTTCTCAAACATTCAGATAAAATCAAGCAGAAGGAAGAAACCCCCAGACAATGAGGTCAATAGCATTGCCAGGAAAGCATTATACTATTATTATACCACATGATAGCAAGCACGCAGAAGGGACACATAGTCCTAAGTCTTGAGGTTCTTGACACCACGAAACCCTGGTATAATGTTTATCGCATTGATTTCGTTTCTGAAACATTCAGATGAAATCAGAAAGAGGGAAATTCCTACAGTAATGATGCCTCTGACATGACCTGGAAGAAATATTCACATCAAATTGAGCACATGAGACAGATCAAAGTTCTCGAAGTCATCGATATCCTGAGGGTCTGATTTACCTAGCATCATACCACATAAGTTTCATAACTCGTTTCGTGCTTATTCCTTGGGTTGAGATTCTAAAGTTATTGGTGCATGGCCCAGCAGCAGGAACATCTGATAGTATCCTTATTTTCTTTATTCGCTGCGATTCATATTTCTACTAATTATCGCAAGTGTGAACAATATATTTGTAGGCTGTTGTACTCTGTCAAAACATCTCCTGTAATACTAGCAAGGATTATTATTACCTACAATTAGAGACCCATGTGTAGTTCCTCATGCTTGTCTTGGTGCGTACTCTGCCATTCATCACGAAAGCATTAATTAGACGAACCATCAACCTGCATTTCCAGTCAATGCATGCCCTAGGGCATATGTATCTTCCTCGTCTGTGGCGAATTACCACAGCATACTCTCTATTTTGCATTCGTTAAGGACGTTTCTCTTCTGCATACTCATACTAAAAGATAATTGTAACAATCTGCTGAAAACATCTTCAGTTTTAGGGTCACGTCATAAGCTGGGAAGGCACACAAATAGGGTACCGACAGGTAAAAACTGATGGAAATAGAAAGAAAGAGAAGAAGAGGATCCCTTTGTAAACCAGCTTTTTTATTGTCAGGGAATTGAAATCAAAGAGTACAGAAATAAATAAAAGAAAAATGATTAAACGGAGACAGATAATAAGTACGTTTATTCACTTATCGAAATGATTAGTAAAAGTCCAGTACAAATCATCAGAGATAACAGTATATGAAAAGCCTCTAAAGTCTGGAACAGAGAGTGGAAGCAAGTGACAATGTGTAATGAATAAACATGATAGAATCACTGTAGAAACACATGGGTGTACATAATATGCCATACTGTACGAGTTTGAAGGAGTAAACACACAGTAGAGAACAGGAAAGTTTGATCAGAGATGTTCCAGTTTATTTTCCTCTTCAATATGCTTTATCTACAGTCAAAACGTCAGTCTTCATAAGCCTTGAGAATAGATTCTATCTCCATGATCTTTTCAACCCCTATACTGCAATGTTTTTTTTTTCTCTCTCTCTTTCTCTCACCAATACAGCACTTTGAACTTGAATTAAATAGACAATATTGATCTGATTGAAGAAGAAGAACAACAAAATATTCATTTCAGTATATGAAGAACGAATAGAGAAATAAAAAGCGTTTTCAAACTGATACTGATAAGCACATAATTCAAAAAGAAAAAAAAAACCCTGCTTATTTGCTGAGTATACGAAGCTTTACATTAAAGATACTTGTCAAGAACCAGGAATCAGCTCATCAAACAAAATAGGGATAAAGAAATGAACATGCGCTGAATACCCCAATCATTTATTGCGTTTTACTATTGATATCATTTCTGCAGTGTTGCTTTGAAAGGCGAAAAACGACCCGCAGGCAAAATGCTTTGCATTTCATAAGGATTAGATCTATTCTTCCAAGTGCTTTGTATCTTGCTTCATATTGAATAACTAGCTTTATAACTAGCTTTATTCCCGCAGTTATACATCTTTACAGTTATGGTAGATATTCCTTGAGTGTCATTTTGTAAGATTTGCCTGTCATTTTCACATGAAGCGTTATTTGCTCTGGGCGTCTGCAATGACGTCAAACTATTATGACTTTTTGATCTTT
This sequence comes from Heliocidaris tuberculata, assembly GCA_025618425.1. Classification (NCBI taxonomy): domain Eukaryota; kingdom Metazoa; phylum Echinodermata; class Echinoidea; order Camarodonta; family Echinometridae; genus Heliocidaris; species Heliocidaris tuberculata. The sequence continues at coordinate 4,807,644 of CM046836.1, read as the reverse complement.
TTTAGCCATTTGTCATGCCGAGTTGCCGCATGAGATGTGTGTTTTCACTATTCTTAATGGGTTACATCAATAGGAACTACCTTTCAATATGAACATACCTTTTGAAACATTTTACGATTTCAGTCTTTACCTCGCATATATCTATAACATTTAATACTCGCATTGTTGTCCTGCCATGACTTGAAAGTCAGCAGAGGCCCTTTGTCTTAATATTGTTAAGGCAAGCATGACAGTTGACTTTTAGCAGACATTATAGAGTTTGTTCTAATCGTTTTAGATTTAATTCCCCAGCAAGGGTGTGCTAATATTACATTTCCAGAACAATTAAGTGTGCTGCACTAGCGTTAAAAAAGCTATGGAAATTCCATCTTTTATAGTTTTGGAGTGACAAAAAATAAAATGGGCAAATTAAAAAAACTACCAGATTTAAGGATATTTTTTTTCTAGCAAATTGCTGGCATTGTAATTTACATACGATTTGTAAGAATGCATACAATAATATATTTTTTAAAGCCTATAAAAAAGCAAAGCTAGTTTTTATATTTCTTGTTCTGTTATTGATTGCCGGATATTGAAATCTATTTACAGTTAATTTGTTTGATCATTGAAGTCAAAGCTCGATTTGTCGACAACACGAATGAAAATCGTTCTGAAAAGACGGGGTTTCACACAGTAAGCATAGATGTTTGCGCTACTCGGCGATGATGGATTTTTAATTCATAAGTTGCATCGACATTTTGTTGAAACGAAGGTATAGAATTTCAACTTCAGAGCACTTAATGCCGAATTTAGGACCATTCTAAGACAGCTGGGTGGTCAATTTCACAGGTCTCAGACTTCGGATCACATTTCAAATCGTCCGTGTAACGTTGAGGAAAATTGACCTTTTACCTGAAGACCAGTGGAATTCAAACGCTTTATAGAACTACCCATTTTATTTTCAGTGATCTTGAATGTTCTCTTATGAAATTTAACCTGCAAGAATAAGGGGCGGGGGTAAACAAAATATCTGCATTTACAACACTCACGCACTGTTATTTCAATCAACACAAAACTCAACACTGTTACAGCCACGTAACAAATTGAATGAAGAAATACATGTATGTATGATAGTGAGTTATGATTATTTGACTATTAAATATGAAATGAGTTTAAAAATCAATGGAAATATGTACTTGAACACCATCGATGAGTTCTTTTTTATAAGTTTCACCTCATTAACTTGTCAAGTAGGTCTACTCTACTTAAGGAGAATGAACTACACAACAGCTCGGAAATGTGAGTGTGTTATTATTTCTAAAAATCAAGGAGAACTGGCAAAAACTTTCGTAGGTGATTTGAATACTAAAACTCTACGTTCGATGTTGTTCGTCCTTCTTAAAAAGAAGATACTTAGGCTTTAAAGGTGCCACCGCTTCATTGGTCATTTCACGGGAGCGGCGCCTAAATGTCAAGTGCTGGACCGGTATACGTGTGGATCGTGTGACGTGCCAGACCGCCTTCTTGGTGACGCCACGAGCTCCCGCCAAACAATGGAGAGATCACGTCACCAATTTATACTTGTCTTCCGTGGAAGACAGCTTCATCTGTATGACACGACAAGTTTTTTGGGTATCCAACAGTTGATAAGACAGAGGGAGAAAGTTAAAGGGTACGCCAGTGCGATTAGGACTTGGACATGTCCTATCCCCCTCCCCAAAGTGACCTATTGACGCAATATCTTGAGGCACACACTGGTGATTATAAAATATTTCCCTCTGCTGTTTATTGCTGTTGGGAGAGGAAATGGGGACAGGGAGGAACAACTACTCCGAGCTATCCTGGATACAACACTGTGTTTTGGGTATTAGGGAAAGGGGATACTGGTGTGTGTCTATGACCATGATGATTGAAGTGTATATCGGTTAATAACATCCCAGAGCTTACTGTTGGCCATAATCCATAGCTAAATTGAAACTTTTTAATCAATATCATGGTGGAAATTTTCTAAGCAATTGCACAAGCGATGATTTTCTTCGAATATCACCTAATCACACTATTATTAATATAGTCGTTGGAATGAAAGTCATTTATCAATGTATCTCATCAATAGGCCTATATTCCACAGTACAGGGAATCTTTTAATGCGATTGCAGGTCTTAAATTGCTTGCTGACTCAGTTGAAACATTGCATATTGACTATAAACAATAATTTATCAACAGGTTCCATGGAGCAAGGATGTTGTTAAGGCAATTACGGGTATTTGCCTGCTGACTCAATAAGCTCTGATGTTGAAATATAACACATTAAGTATCTCAATCAGTATAATCATTCAAACCTTGACCAATGAACATGCTCATAAAAAAGCTTTAAGTGTTTATAGTGTCAGGTGCACAGCTGTAGCGCGCTTAATCCGTTAAATTAATCCCGAGTATTACCTCCAGCAATTTATTGGAAATGAAATGACAAAAAAATCATGAAATACATAAATAAAACAAAATTGATGCACCTAATTCCTGGTGGACATATTGGACCATATTCATAATTATAAACTAGTAAATGCTTATAGCGATTCATTTCATACTAGCAATTGCTTGATTGTCGACGATATACAGAAGTTTGAGGGTCATTCAGAACGGTTTTTTCAGTGAATCGTGGATACAGTCGTGTGCTCCAAAGATTATATACCTGACCCCTATTACATTAAGCTTGTTATGAATAACAACTGCCTCATTTAATAATTTCGACAAAAGATAAACCAAACGTGAGATAAGCAACACAGCGAGATAAACAGTAGGTGGAGGATAATATCCCTTGGTGCCAAAATTACTTCTCCCAAGATGGAACAAAGCCCTCCTTAAGCGAACTTATCATTCTTATAAACTTGCCCAAAGGGAGGACCGTGTTCAAAAATTACTATAGAGGTAGATGGAAATTGTACATCGTATTTTTTTTTTTGTTCGTAAGCATGAAAACAGAATTGTGTACATGATGCTTTAGCAAAGCTTTAAGCATGCTTACATGTATATCATTGAAGGGGGAAATGGTTATGTGTACTATAATCATTTACGATTTTACACGTAAAGTACTGAGATATTTTTGTTTTCACTGTAGTAATTTTTCAATTTATGATTTGAGTTTATGAGTCATTCCGTGGCAAAACGTGCTGTTTCAAGGCAAATTCCACCGTCGCCATAAAATATGTAGCCTGTACAAAAGCTTTGTAGGAGTGATAAGCAATATAATATTCGCCGATGTGTGAAGTGTAATAACAATTGTGTTTTTCTTTTGATATGAAACACTCGCACACACAAACACGCTCACACACACAATTACCTCACACACCACATGCACCCACTGCTTATGTAATATCGTTGTTGTGGGCTTAACAACTAAATTGAAATTCTTATCCACATCCTTCTGACGAATGGAACAAATTTTGACGATGCCAACGAGTGTATTAACCATTATACTACACAATGTACCCATTTGTTGTTTTATCAAAAATGGAATATTAATTGATTTCATATTGCTAATTTATTATGCCAACACTTTTCCTTTTGAATGCTTCTATGCTGAAGATAATACAAACGCCATTGGCAAGTTAAGAAAGATATTGGTGGCATCTGATTGCATAATTATAACTGTGATTTTTAATTTAGAAGCTCATGGAGCACTCGCGGAAGGGAAGGACATTAAACAACGAATGAACTTAACTATTTCTACTCGTAAGTCCTATTGAAAAGCTTTAAGTTAGTACATATCTGCCCGTCTGTCCATCTATCTCCTTGCCTGCTCAATCTCTCTTTCTCTTTCTCTCTCTCTCTCCATCTCTCCTTCTCTCTCCTCAGTTCTCTTTGTCTCCCCTCCATCTCCTTCATTTTGTCGCTCACTCAGTGTCTTATACTTAGGAATATTTCTCTTCATAAAACAGTAACATATCCATGTATTCATATCAATAATAGGTCGAAGATATCGTATTGTTGTGAGTAGCAACTGAGGAATTAATATTTCTAGCCAGTGGGAAATTAGCAATCATCTCGAGGTATATTTCAATATAAAAATATCAAATCATGACGCATAATCCCTTACCGCGAAAAAAAAAACCTCTCCCAAACAGCACAACTAAGATTCTTGACCTTCTCCATGATGCTGTAACAGACTCAAAAACTTCTTCATTTCCCTCCCAAAATGTCAATGTTTCGATTGACTAGAGGCGAAGGATTTGAACGTCTCTCTAATATCATGATCAATACTTAGCGAAGCCGACGATGTCCCAAAAATACAACTAATAAAATGGCGTTCGTTTCTCACATTTTCTTCGAGTATCCCGACGAACTGGATTGCTTCAGGTAATGTCTGCATAAGACGCTCCAGTTTATTGCTAGCTCAAGAGTGAGGACGAAAAGAGGGAACGGCCTTGGCGTATCTATTATAGGGTATAACAGTCGTAGGAACATCTCCCCCATTAATTGGAAGGCCTAAAAAAGGAATTGATAAAACTTAGATGGTATCATGGTTTCGTTTATACCAAACAGAAAATCAAATATCCATATATGAGTCCATAGAAATTCGAATTCTTATTTTCATAAATATATTGATAATTATTCAGAATTTGTATTCTACTTTAGAAACATGAAATTAAAGTGAAAACACATGAAATAAATTGTGACGATGAGGAAGTGAAAAGAGAGTTCTAATTTAAAATAGGGTTTTTACAGAAGTTGAATATGGAACATTATGATGGAAATGACAATAATAATAACAGTCTAGAGTTAATGTTGCACTTTATCATTGTTAGTCACCACTATACAGTACCAATTATTATGTTTCTATTAACATGATTAATAGGATACCCACCCCTCCTGGTATTCCCACATAGAAGAATTATCAAGTATCATTATTTTGGATGAATATTGATTTTTTTTTCTTTAAAATATTAAACTTCGTTATCACTTACATTTATCTATAGGTTCTATTAACATATTGGCATGGTGCTGAAAGAACTTCGATATTCTTTTATTTGCATTAGAATGTTAGAATAAATAACAACATGACATATTAAAGATATGTGATCAACGTTAACCCTAAAAAGGCCGGGTTATTTAGGCGCACTTTCTCATGGGGGGGGGGGGGGGGGATCGATTCCATCCCCTGGGATCTCGGCTATGAATATCTGCAACTTGGCACACAGATATAATATCTTATAAAGAATAATCCTGCGAGGTTTCATATCTATATCAGAAACGGCTTTTGATTTATCGCTAATTGATTATTTTCATATAATATACGCTAACTGAAAATGTTGCATTGTGTACAATACACATGGAGAAATGACCATTTAGGTTGTGGCGATTTTTGACGCTACGCGGTACCCGTTAGTCGAAATTTTATAAATCTGGTATCAAAAGATGCGTAAGACTTTAGGTGATAAAGTCATGAAAGCTCGCGGCGCCAAAAAAAAAAAAATATATATATATATATATATCGCTGGGTTTTATGGTTAAGAAGGAGAAGAATTATGATTTGATAAGCCTAATTGATTTCGTCATAAGTACATTAGTAGTTATACAGAAATTTCATACATTTTCAACATCCATACACTCTTCCTTTTCATTACGTCTTATACTGACATCTAACATGTATTTTTAAAAGAAAGTTAAAGAGAACCTTTAAGAATTTATTAGACTATCCACATTTTTTCCTTTAAGATTTTTTTGTTGCTTGGTATTCTCAATTTCAATAATTATATTAAGAAGGAAAGGAACGTAATCATGGGGAAGGTATGTGTCTCTCAAACGATATTGATTTGCGAAACTCAATTGGGCAATTTATTGAGCTAAATGTCTGCCATTACATTAAAATGAGCTCCATTACTCCATTATGAGGTACAGGGAAAGGAGAAATACAATCTTGGTCAAATTGGGATTCTTTTTATGGATTAGCCATTAGTTCGATGGAGAGACATGGGTCTACTTTCGGGCATGACAATATGCCAATGATACTCAGCCTTTCAGAAGCGTAAACCTATAACGTTTGGAACTTGATTACATCATACGGACTGAGGTAGGTTAGTTTAAGATGTACAGACATGATTTTGACGATTCTGTGAATGACATATTTATTTTTATGTATCCAATCGTTGGTACTATATACAATGCTCTAAATATGCGAGCTTACGATATTCCAAGAATATCACAGGATAGAATTGATATCTGTTTTATGGTCATTCATGCCCCCCCCCCTCATTAAAACGAATATGATGTATTATATGAAGTGCTTTTCATTTTATGGAGGATTTTTATATAAATGATTTCCTCCCTGGTTTTCAAGATATCGGGAGGGACATTGACCCTAATTTGAACCACTTATTATGAAGACATGTATATACGCTGATAACGTTCTTGACCTGTATTATATATATAAAACATATATTTTTACAGTAAAAATCGCATTATATTATAATCACTAGTGGCAGCAAAGTGGAAAACGATTTAAAAGTGCAACTTGTTTTTTTTTTTGTTTTTTTTTTTGCTTTAAAAAAAAGCATCTTTGTATACATATAAAAATATTTAAAATGTAAGGTAAATATGTAATGCGATTATTTAAGATTGTTCTGTATTAATGACGCTTTCAATATACATCCTATTATCGTTTGAACGTTACATATGACATAGCAGAAGGCGTACAAAAGAGGTTTTAGAAGGTTATGCTGCTTCGCAAGTCGCAACCACATAAACTGTTATCATGAACAATAACATGGGTGTGTACACGACGATTCCTCGGTATTACAATTGTGCATAGATTTATAGGAAGGTTAAAGTGTTTACTACTATCTATTAAATAGGTTGTATAAATCTGTAGGGGAAAAGCCATTAAACTGACGAAGGTAGAATAACACCATATATTTTTGATAAATGACCCCGAGAGCACAAGACAAACATTTCAACAAAAAATACGGGAAAGATAACAACAAAATGCTAAATTGCCAAGTGGAAGAAAAGCAAAGGGCAGAGTAAGAAGATACGCATAAATACATGTAATGGAAAGCTTTTGACGTTTCTATATAATAAATTAGGAAAAATGAATAACATGAGTAATGTCTAATTTGTGACTTGCTCACAGGAAATGTCAGTACATCCACTGGGATATCAGAAGAAAAAAAACATTGCTGTAAGGCCAACATTCGAAATGGATTCTTATGCAGCATAAAAGCTTAATTTGATAGATACCTTATTCAGACATTCATTTCTATCTCCCATGCTAAAATCACCCACCCACATCTTTGTCTATAAATGTTCAAATCAACATGGTTCGAATGTGCCCTCTGGCGTGTAATCATAAGGAAGATGTATTAACTCTAAAATGTACAAAATCATGTTTTTTTATATAAAGATTATCACTTAAAGAGTTTAAAAAAAAAAACAGTTTTCCATTTGCCTTTGGTTAGATCTTGCTGTCTATACAGACAAGCTTGCAAAAAAATGCGTCTTGCAATTTGCTATAATTTTTTAGAAGTTTCAAATATTAGAAACATTTCGGTCAAAATTATTGTTCCTTGTTCAGTCTGTTTCCTAGAACACTTTAAACTTATATTTTAGTTGTGATTTGTTTTCGTGCGTCAGATATTGATAATACATCTAATTTATATACCCTTGATACGATTTTCCGCTTTATTCATGTGCATGTAACTTATCATTCTCTGCGGTCTGCTACATAACTAATCTTACCTCATTTGTTTCACATAAGTGGTTTGAATTTGTTTGTAAGTATGAAGACTTTGATTTCATTCCTCACTGGGAAATAAGCTATGTGATAAACTAATCAATCTCCAAGAGACTCTTATCTGAAAACTTGCTAAATCCTCACTTCAATTTGCCATCGGAATTTGAAATTAAAAACACACTTTGTAAGATTGAGAGCATTATAAAGCACCAATGGAATTTGTCATATTTTAAATATTTCAAGAGCTATTGTATTACTTTCTCTCTTTTTTAGTTATCTTGATTTTGGCATGGGCTATAGATTTACTGATCATTGTTGTAACAGTCATCATCTTCATCTACCAGTGGGTCCTCTGTGAATGGGAGGCGGGGGGATGCGGGGTCGGGTCTTTTCGATACCTTTCTCCATGTAACTCTATCATCAGCCAACTCTATATTCACTCCTTTTTATTTATTATGCAGTCTATCCTTCTTTCCTTTGGCCGCCCTCTCTTTGATAAATTTATTGCTCCTTTTCTGAAGGTGAACAAAATCTCATTTTCCTGTTGATCGTTGATACCGATTATCGGCAACACTTTGGATTATATTACTGACATTGTATCCACCAATATTAAAGGTAGAACCAGTTTTACAAAAAGTAAGTTTCCCGTTCCTGTACTATGAAAGCAATTCCTCATAATTTTTTCATACAACGGTACATTCAGACGATTCAATATCTTAGGTCTGCAAAAGATTTTTTTTTAATGCTCAGCGAAACGATTTTGGAGTGAATCTAAGCCACGCTGTAAAGGGAAATCAAATATATAAGTTGCATTATATCGAATGTTTCAACTTCTATATCTTTCCTTGATTTTATAAGTAAAAAGGAGATGCTGAGAGTCAGAAGGGTGTTGATTCATAAACTTTAATACGGGTTTTACTACTTTCTGGCATTCAGCAGTTTTTGAGAAAGTAGAGTAGTCACAATCTGGGTCCCATGAGAAATCTAAGCAATTTTGTCCATTTCTCAGCGATAATGCATCTAATTTGTTATAACACATATTCCAGTGTGTATTTCGATAATGGACTACACCAAGCATTATGGCATCATCGCCTGTCATGGTTACGGTTGCTTCAGGAGTTCACGAATTAACTGTATGAGACAAGATTAAGTGTACGGTTACTTTCATTAACACAATATCGAGGAGATCCCTAGTGGAAGAATATTGTATTTCGAATACTACTTCACGTTAATATGGAAACGTTTGGTCAGTCAAACTGCTATATGCAGTATGTTTAAATATGTATGCGTATCTGAACCACTTTCAAAGTGTGACATGTCGATTTCACTTTTTAATAGAGCAAAGAAGTATAGTGATTGGCCTTTAGTATGCTTACAGTATTAGAGTAGAGAAAAAAAAACTATTTTGAGACACCTTGAGGACAATTAGAAATCAAGTTCACCATATTCTGAGACGGAAAGAATTATACAACCAGTCAATCAGAGGATACCACGAATGTGATATCGAATAAAGCTTCTTCTGTTTTGTCATCATTATGATAGAATATTTCGTCGTAATTATTTAATAGCAAAACGAAACAGGGGACAGCCACATTATTCAAGCATAAAGAAGCAATAACGCAATTTATCTTAACAAAATGACCTCATCAACGTCCCCGAGAACATTCGCTTACATGAAGTTCCCCGAACAGGCTGCCCTAACAATTCCAAGAAACAAGAGTCTATCTCTTGTCATTCGGTTCGTGCAAGGCTGTTACAACCCATAACGATTGCTTATAACCACATATTGAGTGGGCTGTCGCCAATTAAAGAGAAATAAAATAGTACATCACATGCTTAGATCGCATCATTGATTTGTGCCTTCCAGCTGAAACAATATTACACACTTTGTAGAAGATTTTCGAAGGACATATATCTTAAGGTCCTATTAAAGGCTTCTCGTATACAGCGTCTGATGAGCTTACGCATGCTCTGGCGACATTTGCTCCGGGTTTTATATGGTAAAAGATATATATATATATATATATATATATATATATATATATATATATATATATATATATATATATATATATATATATATATATACATATATATATATATACATATATATATATATATATATACATATATATATATATATATATACATATATATATATATATATATATATATAAACACAACAAAAAAGTACCCCCCTTAATCAAATTGACGTAACTTCTTAACGAAAAGGTTGAGAGCAAAATAACTTGGCAGGAGTGTTCTTACACTTATTGGCTAACTTCCCTGTAAAATGAGATTGATCCATCGAGTCATGCATAAGTGGGCAAACATTAAAGGCAAAATGTCACTTTTCAAAAGTCACAAGGGTTATTTTCTATGCTGTATTAACAGTACATTTGAGCATTTCTTGCGCGATGTTCACATAACATGTGATGATACATTTTGGTAAAAATATCTGAGTTATTTTTTCAATAAGTTGAATGGATTTTGCAATTTCAAATTCATGAGGATTATTTTTTTTTTTTAATTGTGCTCACCCAACCATATATAATGAGAAAATTGTCAGAATCGGTGTGAGAGGTCAAGCGATGGATGATAAACAACAACACATAAATATGCACCAGAAACCGAATTCTCTAAAATCTTCTTCCACAAAATCCCTAAAATGACCCTTGTGACTTTTGAAAAGTGACAATTTTATTTTTAATATTTGCTCACTCATGCATGACTCAATGGATCAATCTCATTTTCACAGAAAAGTTAGTCAATAAGCGTAGGAACACTCCTGCCAAGTTATTTTGCTCAAAACCTTTTCGTTAAAAAGTTATGCAATTCGATTAAGTGGGGAGTTACTTTTTTGTTATGTTTATATACAGTGCGTCCCAGAAAAAACGAAACCCTAGAACAATGGGTTATTGTGACCACATTATGTGCTCTGTGACAATTATCTTTATTTTCCATAAACTAGAAGTTTTATGCTTCTAAATGATACCTTGATGGCATCCATCCGAGCATCATCATTTTGAAAATGACATGTTAAAACTCAGTTGTGCCGGGTTTGGGTAAAACAGTGAAAACGTTAGTATCACATGCCAAAATAACTAAATAGAAATACCGGCTTCAAGAGATATGGTATGTGAAATTCCCTCGTGTGATGGCATGCATTCAATCAGAAACTCATACAACACGGGTCAATACTTATTCCCAGTGGTAGCAGGGGCACCTCACCATCGTGAGGTGGGAAATTGCCATAATCTTGATATTTTTTCTGCCTCATGTGGCCTCTTTACCTTGTATTTCCATCTGGCAATGGAAAGTGCCACTTACTTTACTTTTATGAAAAATATCACCTTTCTGTCCGCTTTGTTCTTAAAAGAAACTTCAGTTCAGAAAATGCAAAAAAAATAAAAATAAAAATGCTTCGATTGCAGTTACCCTTTCAATACAAAATATGCCCTTTCTTTACCCCCCAACATCGACAAAAAATTGACCATCCTTTATTTTCTGATAAGGGTGTTATCCATACCCTAATTATTGAAAGAACAGATGAAAACAGTCTTCTAATATGGTTTTAAATGTCATGTAACATTTGGGTCATGTTCGCATGTGATCCTAACGTTTTCACTGTCTTACCCAAATCCTGCACGTCTGAGTTTTTACATGTCATTTTCAAAATGCTGCTGCTCTGTAAAGCACACACACACACACACGCACCCACACGCGCACACACACGCACCCACACGCGCACACACACCCACACACACACCCACACACACACACACACACACACACACATAAGGTTAGGGTTACGTATTATGCTACGTTCAGGGTTGAATTTGAAAATGTGTTAAGAAATGATCACGGAGCAATATCCATGTGTCGAATATTTCTTTCCTGGATCGCGATTGTTAAAATGTCCCCTAATTTGTGTGCTATAGCTCAAAACATCCGATTGCAGGTGTTATGAACTGCATAATACACTAGCAAAAAAACACCGCGTGAAATTACTCATTCAAAAATGGAACTGATATAGATTTCAGTGACCTATCTTTTTTTTTCTTGGTAGCTTTTGCAAACTCACTGACAAATCCATGAACACAAAAGAAGAGGAGAAGCGCTCACTTAAGAATGTATAAGAGAGGTGTTATCAAACACTTAACCGCCCCGGAATGCAACACATAGTGGAAACTTCATAATGAAATAATGTCGTAGGAAGAAAAACAAAATAATCAAATTTTGTCTCAGGAAGTTGCAATTATGTATTGACATTTACCTTGATTACAAAGATATTATAAAAGATACAGTAAAATCGCGATGATATTTCAAAAACATTAAAAATCAACTGAAGATAAAATTAGTGCAAATAAATATCTCTTCACTTACCTAAACATGACGTTACCTGAAATCTCATTATAGCTAGAATACTGTGATCCTACATTTGAAATAGCTGAGCCGTGCATTAAATGTAAATTCCTTAAAATTGTCTTCATTGTCTCAAACTATATTTTTCAAAACTATTACATTTTAACGAATATATTGCCTCTATATATTGTGCCATCAAATTGTGTAAAACACGAAATAATAATATACATGTAGAAACTGCAAGAGTCACCTGGACCATCCTTTTTAAGCATCTCATTTGCAATATATACAAATGTCAGCAATCATTGTGTGTTTTTATAGAGTACTGATGAAGATCACAGATTGATTGAAAGCTTGACTACGAATAAAGGAGGATAATAAAAGCTACGACCGTCCCAAAGTGATCATTGCTTTCACTTTACCTACCACTATGCAAGTATGAATGGCATAGAGGAACATTTCTCACAATATATATATATATATATATATATATATATATATATATATATATATACATACATAATACAAATAAAAAAACAAAATAAAAAATAATCCTACTGCGTCGGTTGAGGAGAATTACACAATAAATAAAACAACCGTTTAGAGATGAAAAATATCGAATTTTCGCAATGAAAATGAGAGAATAACTGTAGAGTAGCTTATAAATTTTGGTAGCATAGCTTAAAACAAAGACATTTTTTCCAGCCTTTGCGAAAATTTAAAAAAAGGGAGGACAGCTCTGAGGAACCTTGATTTAAGTTATGCTAGCATTATTCTCTAATTTTCATTTCTCACAATGATATATATATATATATATATATATATATATATATATATATGCCAAACAAATGCACTGGGAATTAACTATATCAAACATGAAAATGATTCCCATATTGATTTGCCGAAACTTGATTTTTGTAACCAGGGAAGTAGCTTTGTCTTTTCGTTGAGCAAGTTTATTGGATTGCTTCTCTAAATGTCAAACATGGTTAGCATGATTCTAGAGCAGAGATTGACATATAAAATTAATTAAGATCCATGATTGTATATGGACCATATTCTGGTGTCTGAATGTCGTCTGCAATATTTCAAGACGCACAAAGATAATTTAATGAAATATATGAAATAAAAATATAAACATTGTCAAACTGATTTTTTAAAAAGGAGGAAAATAAACCATTGCAACTAAATAAAGAGTAACATGTCAAGAGATAAAAAAATGTTACGACAAAAAAAAAAAAAAAAAAGAATGCGAGACATGAGATTAAAAAAAGTCAGCGACTTACATATGAGATCATTGGCAGATTCCAGGCAGCAGCAACTTTAGCCTCCGTGGTACAAGTTAGTCCAGGTCCTATGAATGCAACAATTCCATCGCGCCATTGCTCGGAGAGAGCCCGTATGGACCCCTCCTCATTACCATAGGTATCCAACCAGCGGAACTCCAGATGGTACCCCGGGAGAAGGTCGGGGTTATTGTTCACGTCCCTTACCGCTATGGTCATGGCGCCTCCGATGAAGCGAACCAGACTGTCCACCGGAGTGTCATCGGGGGCTAGGAATCCGATAGTGATGGTCTTGGTCCCATTCTGCTGGCTCGGGAACGTGTCTGTAGTCTGGGCATGGCTCATGGTCTTGGTCTCATTCTGCTGGCTTGGGACTAGGGCTGTCGTCTGGGCATGGCTCAGACCAAACAGTCTGAGGACTAGAATCGTTAGATATAACAGGACTTCCATGGGTCTATCTTTCCGATGGTATTCATACATGCTTAGGCTGTAAGAAGTGGGTAGTCTCTAAAAGACAGCTCACCATGTATGTTAATGAACCTATTCCTGCGGTTGGTCCTGTCCAAAAAGAACAACACCTCTTCTCAACTTGGCGTCAAATACATGCACTCCATCATCTTTAACTTATACTTTAGAAACAGACAATCGATCCAAAATTTCAAGGATTGTTTGCCTCCCAATTTTATATATCATAGAGAAAAACAGAGCGCAAACAAAACTTTTATTTGCTATTAATTACCCATTAGAGTATTCAGACTAAATAACGTAAATCAGAAGAGTTCTGTCCGAATGCGTACCTCAAAAAATCAAATATTTGAGCAAACAAATTTATTGAAATCTTTCCTGCATTAAACTATAAATCATCTATCTGTAATTGATTTGGCATATATAAAATGTCCGTGTAATTAAAAAAGTAAACTGCAACGAAATGATGTTCCTCTCATCAGCTAGCAACGAAGGTATCTACACAGCTTTCCAGACTCTAACGACTACGAGCAAATCAATTTTCGGTACAAGTGTAATTCCACTCGCTGTCAAAATAAATCACGAAATCCCTTCCGCGATGAAATTTAATTAACCAAGCATCAACGGCGAAGCAAAAATATCGAGTTATCCCTCACGTAAACATCTTGCAAATATCAGAAAATATCCTCCATCTCCCGCTCGATAATGCTTCGAAAGGTTGTATGAATCCTTTTCCTTCGGGTTCTTTTCTTCCTCCTCTTCTTTTATGCCTCGTCTAAACTGGAGAAACGAAAGGCAGGCAGAGAGTTTGGAAGTGGGTTTATTTTGATCCGTTATTCACGACAGTGGCAGGACAAAATGGTCAGTGGCGTGTACACCGCTTCGCTTTCAATCGCTGGTAGAGCGGGCGTATTTCACTTTCTTTCCCTCTCACATACATATTCTCTCCCTCGCTCACTTACTCACTCTTTCTCTCTCTCTCTCTCTCTCTCTCTCTCTTTCTCTCTCTCTCCCGACAATTACTTTCCCTTGCTCTGGTTGGTCGGTAGGATCATCGTTATGTCGCCCTCATGAGCTATTGGTTCCAAGATTGGCAGGAACAGTGCGACGACCTGCGTTGTAGAAGAGAATGAACGAACGAATTATGATAAATTGGTGTGAAATCGCCTAGCGAAAAGCCAATCTGCCTAAAAATAAATCAATGTTAACTGCTGATGAATTACTGGATATATGAAGAATAACAAAATTTACTCAAGCATCTCCTATTCTACAATTATTTCAGGAATTATGGCAGATTTTTTTTTTCATCTCCCAAACTTCATGGATATTCTGGCGCTCACAAGATTTATCATCATCATTATATCACTTCCCTTCACATTATAATCGAAAACTTTTTATCCAGAAAAAAAAAATACCAGGCTCAATTCTTCGAAATAATCAGGGCTCCCAGGAAAATATTTGATATATATATATATAAATATATATATAAATGGATATTGAATTGTAACCAAAAAGCGGGGGAAGTGGAATAAATTGAAACAATCTTGTTACATTTAGGTGTTTATTCACGTCGAGGTATGGCATAAATTTACTTCATTTTGATATGATATATCGGCTGCAGAGAATTGTTAGCAGCTGACAGGATATTTGTTCTATTCATCTGATCCCTCTGTAATCGTGACATATTTTAGAAATAGCTTACAAGCCTTGTAAATTGTTTCCTTATTCTGTGTTTTCCGATGATATAATATACATTTATGAATAACAGCTGGACTTGGAAATGAATTGCCCAACACTTAAACAAAATAACTGTATTTGAACCATTGAAATACTTATTGAAATCAGACAAACAAGTCCCCCCCCCCCCCCTCTCTCTCTCTCTCTCTCTCTCTCTCTCTCTCTCTCGTGAGCTCTATTCACGATGTTTATACCTCTATTTTTAAAATGCTATTTCTCCCTCTTTCTCTCTCCTCAATCTCTCTCCTCTTCTCTCTCTCTCTCGTTCTCTCTCCCTTCCCTCTCTTGTATAGTTAAAGAATTAGTGACTATGAGACTGTCGTAGCTTTTATTAGCTTTTATTACCCCCTTTATTTACAGTCAAGCTTTCGAATTGTACTCTTCATCAGGAATCTATAAAAACACAAAATCACAAAATAATACAAAATTCAGACATATAATTGTTAATTACTTATTATCATTATTATTACAACTATCATTATTATTATTATTACCATTATTATTTATAATCTTATCATTATTATCATTACTGTTATTATCATTACGCATTTGCATATCTTTTGGAATAAATGAATGGGTGATGATAAAATTGAATGTCTATACATGCTATATATTTGTGCATATGACACAGATCGAAAGAAGGATAAAGAAGGATAATAATGATAAAAGCTACGACCGTCTCATATTCATAATTTATTTCACTATACTTTCCACTAAGCAACTATGAGTGACCATCAGCGTTGTATTCGAGGAATATTTCTCTCTCACACACCCACACACACACACACTGTCACACACCCTCACACACATTGATTTGTGGGGGAACTTATTGTTTTCTCCTATTGTATTTTGTACCCCACAAGCATGACGGAATAAAGGCCATCATTGTGCTCTGTTGTTTTCTGTACCCCACTAATGAATCTATGTAAGATCACACACACACACACACACACACACACACGCACACACGCGCACACGCGCTCACACACACCCACACACACGCACACAAACACACACACAAACACACACCCATATATATATATTTCTCATTTCTCACAATTATATATATATATATATATATATATATATATATATATATATATATTGTGAGAAATGAGAAATGAGAAAACCAGAGCTGTCCTCCGTTATTGAAATTTTTGCAAAGTTTGAAAAAATGTCTCCGCCGGGAATCGAACCTGGGTCGTTGGCTTAGAACGCCAATGCCTTAACCACTAGACCACGGAGACGGGCCAGTGGTTTCGGCGACACCAGATTCAATTGACCGACAGATTGACAAATCTTCAACCTAATTAATTAACTCCTTTGTCGGGGGCAGATGAGTTTTGAACAAAGACAAGCCACGAGAGTTGCCAAAGCTGTTGTAATTTTATGTTATGATTTTTGGCGTCATGGAATCAGTATTACATCAGAATAAGGGGCAGGATCAAAAGTGAAAAGTGGCAAAATGCACTCACTGGTAAGCACTGGTATTGTAATGCAGAGCACTGTTCTTTCTTTGACATTTGAGAGTGTTATTTTTGTAAATGACCGTGAGGCTATTGCTCCCAACTGGTCATCCATAAATGTCAAATTCTAAAGAATTCTGAAAACCAAATTAATCCACTGTCTAAGTTTCAAACATGAAAATAAACATGAAAATTTTTTAATTTATCCTTGAAGTTTCTATCGTGCTTGTTTTGTTTTTTGTTTTTTGTTGCTTTGTTTTTCTTACAGAGATAAATTCATGTGAAATAAAGTAACATGTTTTGTTTGATTGAGTGATAATGCATGATTGTTTTGGTGCTTTTATGTTTGTTAGACTTCATGCATGTATGTTTCAGTGCAGTGTGTAGACTGTGACGTTCATGGAAGATCATCTGAAAACACAGCAGCCCTACACTCTTAACAGAAAGAAGAATGCAAAGCCGAACAAAAGCACTGCATTTTGCAACTTGTCACTTTTGACCCTGCCCCTTATTTTGATGTACTGCACATCCCATGGCTGCAAAATCATAACAAATTGGATGTCATTCTAAAGAGTAATAAATACAATTTATAATGATATTAAACATAGCGATGATTATGCCATGACAAGAGATTTATAATCGATCATAATTGAGTTTCAACAAAAAAAATTTGAGGGGTTTATTTTAGGACTAATCAATCCGCGTTCACACTTGAAGCTTGAACCGCCTCAAAACCGCTGCATTAAATAAATACCGTTTTTAAAACGTAAATGGCAAGTGGGAGGTGAAAAAAGGGTAGACGTGCGCAACAAAGGCCAATACTTGTACTCACTTCTTTCTTTGTATACAGAAATTTGAAGCGTTTAGGTCGTTTAATTTTGCTGAGGCGAATTTTCATGAGTTAACCTATGTTCCGTTATGATGCGAGAATCACCTTCGCGTAGACATACTTATGATATGGTGTGAAAAGATATTAGCTGCCATCGTATATTTCTAATCGCCTAGCGAAAAACCAATCTGCCTGAAAATAAATCAATGTTACTGCTGATGAATTACTGGATGTAAAAAGAATAATGACATTTACTCAAGCATCTCCTATTCTACAATTATTTCAGGAATTACGGCAGATTTTCATCGAATCCACGGGATTTAAGAAATATTATTATCTTGACATCAAGTTGATTAATGGTGTTTCTTTGTGCCAATATTTTTATCGCTAGCCAAATCCCAATCCATCTATCACTCGCATGAGTTTATGTGCGATGGAAAGCGACAGATGCAAGAAAAAAAAAAACGATTTGCAGGTTTTTTGAATTGAGTGATAAACGATGTCTTTAGCTAGGTGTATCGTTTACCAAAATTCGAGACAAGTAGAAATGATGGAGCAGAATGTCAATTTATCATGAAATTTAATTTAGCAATTCAGACATGATAGAGGATCTACATTAAAAGGTTGGCAAATATTACGCCTTGGCATACGAGTACATATAACACATTAGACATTTTGATTACTGGATATGATTTCATATCATTATCATCACGCTTGCATTTATGACTCAACAAATGTGTATGTCGTTCATCTATTAAATTGTCTAGAATTTTAAAATGTAATATCACTTACGATATTGCAAACGAGCGGGTAAATACACCACGAGTTTCACACTGACAATTGATGTGCGCTGTTAATTAATGAAAACTCAAATAAGAATTCGGCACATTTAGTTCTAGTTTATTTGACTTTCGTGTTTATCTTCTCCATACATTATACACCTGATATCTTTCAACATGAGATGAATGACAAATATGAAATTGGATGCATAAAAGGAGTCGTTACGGCAGGAGCCTGGGAACGATTTTGTTTCTGGGGGTGCTGTGAGCTTTTTGGGGTCTTTTTTTAACTACAAAAAATCTCTGTCAAGCTAAAAAAAAAAAAAAAAAAGGATCCTTAGCACCCCCTACATCAGCCTTCAGCATCCTCAGCCTTCAAAAAAAAAAATTGCAGCACCACCCAGCACCCCCCCCCCCCCCGGCTCCCAGGGGCCTGCGTTACGGTGCAAGAGCTCTCAGTGGTATCATTTCAGTAGAAGCAAAATCGTATTCACATTAGGATAAACACAAATAGAATGGGAATGATATTCATATTAGGATAAACACAGTTAGAAAGGGAATGATGCAAAAAATGAGCAGTGAAAGAGAAGGGAGAGAGAGGAAGGGACAGAGAGAGAGAGAGAGAGAGAGATGGGGGGGGGGGGGGTAACGTGAGAGAGAGAGAGAGAGAGAGAGTACATATAGCACATTTGTTGGAGCAAATGGAGGAGGTGTCCGCAACTACTTCACGGTAACTTGAAATTCCCATATGTATAGGAATTATAACTTTCAAAAATTCATACCTTTCTTATTGCTTGTCCGATCTCGTTCAAACTTTCACCAATCTTCTTCTCTGATTTTTCTTCTTTCTTTCAGAGTAACTTGCCATTAAGGTTGGATTTCCCTTTAAGTTGCACATACATCAATCACCCTGTAACAAAAAAGGGACAACTCACATTCTCCGTGTCTGCTCTACTAACTTAATTTACTTGACTTACTGGAATTACTGGATTCAAAATCCAATTAAGTTTTGCATGTGTTGAACTCAGACTTCTGACGTTTATTGTTGACGCTGTGAAGTGAGATTTACAAAAATGATTGAACGATTCCTTGGTGGATGACAATTTTCAGTCATTAACTTGCTGGTATGAATAAGTTCCACAAATGTAAATCGTCACAAATCATGTTAAAAGTTGATTTAATATGCATGAATCTAATTTTAATGTACGAAACAAATGCCTTCTACACAAACACAAGGCACGACCATCCGATAAATGCATCAACTGAAGTGCTAATTAATTCAGGAGAATTCTTTGTGTACATTGGAACAAAATAAAATCCAATTTCTGAGTGATTCCAAAACGGACGTTTCCTTGATGTCTGAGTCTTACACTTCTAAGAAATGGTATCTTTTAAATTTCCAAATGATCGCAAGTGCTTTATACATCACACTGGTTATATTAGTTTGTGGAATCATTATTATAATCCATGCACTGCAGATTTTAATTCAACAGGGTAGTAAAAATCCATTGCCACCGATATGGAATGCCCTGTATTAAACATGTTAAAGACATTCAATGAAGCATAGTTAATAAATAAATCATTCGAGTTATGCTTCTTATTGTAAAACTTTTACATTTACCTTGTATTCAGCACATTACGTTAAATTCTTAACTCGAAGTGTTGTCAACAATTTTTTTTGTTGTTGTAAATAATTATAAGAAATCTCATCCAAAACTTAGATTTTTTAGTTCAACTAAATGAAAGATGTCGTACCGTTAAGGAAATACATACACTGTACAAAATAGAGTGATAACATGTGATAGTGACATAGCTAACGAATTTAACAAATTTTTTTGGTGAATATAGGTCCAAAGCTGGCCAATGAAATACCACGTGTTCATTCTGACTTTATAGAATATTTAGGAAACAAAACAGAAAGCTCACTATTTTTAAAACCAGTCGTTGAAAAAGAAGTAAAATGCCACCTGCAGACTTTAGATAGCAAAAAAGCATGTGGCTATGATAATATACCTACAAGGTTGTTTAAAGATGCTTCACTATATATCTCAAGTTCATTAACACATATCTTTAATCTTTCTGTAGAAAAAGGTAAATTTCCAGATGCTTTGAAAGTAGCAAAGGTGACACTATTTACAAGAAGGGGAAAAAAATTACCAGGCAATTACAGACCCATTTCCGTCCTACCAGTACTGGGCAAAATCTTTGAAAAATGATAAATTAACGATGAATTTTGATTAATCTCGCAAATACATTACTGCAATACTTAGATGAAGGTAGAGTAACATTTGGTATATTTACTGACTTTCAAAAGGCCTTTGATCATGTTGATACTATAATTAACCATAGAATTCTCCTTTAAAATTGTCACATTATGGAATCCGTGGAATAACTTTAAAATGGTTTGAAGACTATTTGTGCAAACGATCCTAGTTTATACAATACAAGGATGAGATGTCTTTAAATTTGAATATAACATGTGGTGTCCCTCAAGGCTTCGTTCTTGGTCCATCATTAATTCTAATTTATATAAATGATTTACCTTACTCCACAAACTTTTTCAGTTTCAGATTATTTGCTGATGACTCGAACCTGTTTCATACCTTTGATACTAAACAAAAAGAAATTGAATTAGAACTGATAAGTGAAAATTTAGAGAAGGTCCAGGAGTGGTGTAATGCAAATAAAGTCACAATTAACTTACAGAAAAAAAATTTCATGGTTATAAAATCAAAAGGTCGAGCAATACATCAGAATGTATCTGTGAGAATATCAGGGTCAGACATTAGTGAGGTATCTGTTGCACCATTTTGTAGGCATTCAATCGATTGTCATCTTTCATGGAGAGAACATATTCAGAAAATATGTATTCATGTAACATTATTACTCTCTATATTGATGATTATACTGTCATTTGTGGGATGTGTTGTTAATAAACTCAAACTCAAACTCAAGCATTTAACCCACTGAGTACGGGAACCTGGTAGTTCATGTGTAAAGCCTATTGGAATTTAAAAAAAAAAAAATCAACGGGTCAACAAGAACATGGATTTATTTTTTTTTTCGTGCAGATTTAATTGAAGTATATATGATGCGTTCTTACGTTATTTTTTGTGAGACTAATCAGAATAATTCCGATGATGTACTTGAGAGATCTTTCCCCCGCGGAGATATCACAGACTGACTGGACAGAAAAATGAGATGATATTTTACTATCCATGCGATGTGATTACACCGATGTGCAGCATGGCTTCCGGTTACACGTGGCATATGGACGAAGAATTGAGATGATATTTGGTTGTCCATACATCGTAATTACTCGGCTAAGATACGTGGCTTCAGACTATGAATAGCGAATTGAGATGTTTTGCTGTCCACGCGGTGCGATTACATCGGTGCCTAGGATTACACATAGCATGGACAGCGACTTGAAATGACATGTTCCTGTCTGTACGTTGTCCATACGACAGCGAATGGGATTTAATCAAAGCTTTAGAATGACATGTGGACGCAGCTATCGACGGAAGAAAACTTCCAAAATGCCCGGTCACCTTCCCGTTGGCAGTCATCAAACAAAATAATTCAGTTTCTCCAAAAACTTATTTACCGAATACAGAGGGCCCAAAGCAAATCTTTTCCAATTTCTCACTAGGACCTGTAGACCAATTTTATATTTGCGATGACAAAATATAGGATCATTGATGGTCGAGAGTGTCGGTAATTAAATCACGATTTTTTGTGGTAAGGTCTGGCAATTTTCTCTCGGGTGTGACCGGTAGCCCTCTCTTAGGTGTAGCATTAATTATAAATAAATAAAGGTAAAAGCAATTTAATCTCGTTAAGAAAACACGCCGCGAGCATGGAGAGAGTGATTTCTTGTAAGGTTAAACCAAGAAATTTTTTCCGAGAGTAGACGCAAATATTTAGGAAAATAATAGCGGAAAAGTTGAAATTGATGTCAACCTCTTTTTTTTTTTGTGGACAATCTCAACAGTTTTGTCATTAAAGTGAAGGGGCATCATTCCCTAATGATCTGTCGAGTATGCCTCGACGTCACTTGATATTGCGATAATCGTTTTGGAAAGGCGCCTAAAAGTTTTGAATTAACGTGATG
The DNA here is from genome assembly GCA_025618425.1 of Heliocidaris tuberculata. Classification (NCBI taxonomy): domain Eukaryota; kingdom Metazoa; phylum Echinodermata; class Echinoidea; order Camarodonta; family Echinometridae; genus Heliocidaris; species Heliocidaris tuberculata. Next base: position 4,784,898 of record CM046836.1, on the reverse strand, counting down.
CACAGACTTTGTGAAGGAAGATTAATCACCGAAATGTGCTTGCTTGGTAAAGTTTCTATGTTTTCATTTGAACTGAAACTTGTAAGCCTCGACGCAAAAAAGAAGATGACAGTCTGTGATTCTTATCTATCAACTCGTATCGGCTTATATCTTTAAGTCATTGCATAACATTACCTAGTCCTTGGTCAATTATCCTCATTACATTTAATTTTTTTTTTCAAAATTCAAAGGAAAGCAGGCTAGTTGACCGACGGACGGCCATCAATTATTAAGTGAGGACCCACCCCCCCTCCTCCGGAACATTATGTATATTATTCAAGATTATTCCTTTCCCTTTTTGTACCTTCCTTTTCTGCAGAATGGCAGATTTCTAAACATTCTGTTACATCGCCATAGTTGTGGTGCATTTCGCACATAATAGAAGTGGAAAGAGCAGTATAGATGACGTGTATGAAGATGGATATATCTTATATGCAATGCGTCAAGTGTTTTATAATGCCAGAGCTCTTTTTTTTCTTGTTGACAATGAAAGAACATCTTTTGATCTCCCGACAGATCTAACAATGCTGAGTGAATTCCAAACACAATTTGATACCTATCCGCATTCTAAGGGAGTAACCGGGACAGACGCGAAAAACACGGCGTTTGAAGGTTTAATATTTACCCTGTCAGTTTTAGTTGATCGGAGACGCAATGTTCAAACAATTGAAGATGCCATCTTTCTTCCATGCCTCGGCCACATTCTTTTGAATCCTTTTGGAAGGTATAATTTTTTTTCAGGGAAGCATAATTTTGACAATTTGAGTCTCCAAAGGTGGAAGCATTTTAAGAAAATCTCAAGTCATCAATATCAGGTGATAGAAACAAAATATAGGTACACGAGAGAGGCTAACATGTAAAGTATTATGCAGATACAACACAGAGATAAAATAAAATAGAGAATACGAAGACATTGAAAGTTTTATATGGTTAGAAAGAAAGGAGAGAATAATAGTACGAGAGACAAAATGAAAAATAATAAAGATTAGGACAGATATTATATTGTTGTGAATCGTAAAAGAAGAGATACACAGCGGGAAAATAAGAGAGAGAGAGAGAGAGAGAGAGAGAGAGAAAGAGAGAGAGAGAGAGAGAGAGAGAGAGAGAAATACATTAACAAACAACTAGTATAGCGTGGATCACAACGTTTTTGGATTAATTTGTACAAAATATTATTATCAACTTACGCATTACAAAGCATAAATGTTTACAAAAAAAGCATACTTTATAAAATATTTTCACAAAAGAGATAAGAGTAGTTATACTTTATGTCAATGCATATGAGATAAAGACAGGCAGAGACAGAGATAGATACAGAGAAAGACAGGGAGAGAGGGAGAGAGAGAGAGAGAGAGAAGCACTAAAACTGACAAACCTTGAAACAGGCTAGAAATCTATCCACTCTAGTTCAGCAGGGAACAATCAAATCTTTCCCCGTTATTGTCATGGCACCTACATATACTTCCTATATGTTTCCTAGAAATTGACTTTGTATCGCTATTTGTATCGCTGGTCGTATCCTCATAAGACCTTGGTACGAAAAACAAAAAAACCTACTGAAACTTTTTGTTTGTTTGTTTGTTTGTTTGTTGTTGTTGTTTTTTTTTGGGGGGGGGGGGGGGGGGGTTGGTTGGTAATAAAGTTTATCCAGGGAATCTTAGTAACATGCTCCCCAGAGGAGTGGAGAATGTGCACTGTATAATGTGCAGAATTGCAATAATATTGAATGAATGAATGAATGAATGAAAGAATGAATAAATGAATGAAGAATGAATGAATGAAAGAAATTTATTACCAAAAAATGATCACAATATAGTATATATTTGAAAAACAAATCTTTGGTAATAGGACACCACTAGATATCAATACTGCTAGTAGGGTGTGGCGCCCTTGAGACAAATATGAACAATACACTTACATTATAAATGGATTACATTCCTTGTAAAAAAAAGATTCTATGACATAAAATAGAGTAGCTAATTTCTACACTAGACAGGTAAGATGGTATTTACATTGGGTGTTGAATATACTCTTATAATAAATGATCTTTTGTAGCTGTACAGAACTGAATCCAGTGACCGGGGTTATAATGATGTAAGCGCTTTGGTCTGTTACATTGTAACTGGTAAGACGCCATATAAGATACAGCTATTAATATCATCATTATCATTACATTTCCCTGGTTTATCACTGCATAGCTGTACAAAAAATACTTGTGCATGGGTTCTACCATTAAACTGCATATAAAAGGCATTTTCAGAGAAAGAATGAAATTAAGGAAGCGTTCGCGGACTTATCGTAGTACTCGTTTTTCCGAAAGTTCATAATTCTGAAAAGGTAATAGAACCCTAGCATTTATCGGAATTAGCATCGGAATATAAACCTTCGGAATAAACGAACCTTCGGAATAACGAACCTTCGACATGTTACCGAATTAGCGAGGTCAGAAATAAATGATAAATTACTTTGATAGAAGTAGAATAGCTCAATAGAGAGCAATAAAATATGAGGAAATCCAATCAGTAATCTCGAAAACGTGCAGAACTCACACGCTCTCTTATATGAGCAAATGTATGATTTTCAATGAATGCTTTTTTTCCAGCAAGCTGTGTCTTTTTTCTTCAGATTTTGCGGGTCCAAAGAGAGGATATATATTCTGCATATTATTAAAAAAAATCAGAATAAGACTAGGCCAGTTTCTGTCGGAATGCCATTCAATTACCAAAACTTAGTTTTGGTTTTGAAATGGAGACCTGTAATGCCCATCAGTCAGGATGCTTCCTTTTTACATACGATTTCTTTCCTTACACATTCTTTGGATATTTAATTCCTGACGTTTTGAAGTTCTGTGAAGTAAGTAATGGAAAACCGAAGAGGGCAATAACCTTAATTCCTAGGCTTGCATAGGACGTCGTTACTCTTCCGTAGCTCAGTGTATAGGATGATTATAAAGACACAGGATGACATTGAAAGAACATTATCCATCGCAGAACGGAGAAGTAGAAAAAGTGAAAAAGGGAGCAAATCGAGAGGGTGAGAGAGTTTACATTTCCAAAATGCGACAAAATATTATAGTAATGATATCAGAATTATTAAGCGATGTTGACAATCTATCTGTTCATAAATAATGATAATGATGTTTTCGTATCTATTTTGAGAGGTAATTATCTACATAACTGGTCTGTAAGAAAATGAAATTGTATGCCAGTGTCATGATGAAACAAGTATCTGCCCAGAAATGCGTTAACCTTTAATATAATTATACAAATCGATTACCTTCTTTTTCTTTAGAAAACAGGATGATAGAAAATACTGTATATTAGAATATGCAATATAGAACAGTAAAATATCATATCATGGAGATATTAGCAATCTTTCCTTAGTATTATGACCGTACTTCTTGGTTCACTTGGAGACAAATTGCAAGGCTAATCGTGCGTATCCTTAGTATCAGATGGACCTTAATTGCAGATTTGCTCTGCTGCGCAGTATCCTGATAAAATCATCAGAGACTTGGACGATTAATATGCACTATTGGTTGCTACCTCATAATGATTCAACGCAAATCTACCAAGGAACCGCTGATCAGAACCAATTTTAAATCTGAAACAGATGACAATTGTAATATCAGACGATCTCCTCTTTCGGAAATAAAATCCAAATTCAAAATAGGGGAGATTGTTCAGCAACGTGTCGTAAGAGAAACAGATGGAGAAACGATGCATATTAAGAGAAACTTCTTTAATTGCGCCTAAATTCCGTCATGTTCGTTGAATTTCTTTGGAAATAATTTTGCAAGCAAGGGTGGAGTGTTTCTCTTCATACTAGTAAAATTTATTTTTGCCTGCCAGTCTTTGAAGAATATTAAAAAAAAAAAAATAAAGATAGAGAGTGTGTGTATAATATCTTTAAAAATTATATTCGGATAACAGTGCTTTGACTACAGTAAGATCAAAATATAGAATCATAAACTTATTTTCAGGGCTCCGTTTTCTTGCGATAATATCAGGTAACGTTCACGACATGTTGGTACCGGATGTGAACGTAGAGTATTGGTATTCTCATGGACAGTTTTCGTAGAAAAAATAAAATTGGGAAGAAACGTAATGAGTATAGTCTCATGTTGTTCTCCTTGTATTGTATCAAAAGAGGTTTGTACGAGATCACATGGTATTCCATCAATGATTTCCGGTGAATATTAGTGTAAATATATGTAAGGAACGCTAGGTCACGGTAACATACTGCTCTACGTTACAATGTAGGACCTTTCCACCCCGATGACTCCCGACGCAACAGTCTCGGGGCTTCTCGTGGAGATAGCATGTGTGTCACTTTGTGTGGAATACACGCAATCCTCATAGGTTTTTGCACGCGTTATAGGGTATATAGTGCAAGCTGCCGTTGTTGGGAGTTTATATCCCTGGCCCGGTATATAAATCATTTTTTTACATCTCATTTGTAAAATATTTCACTTTTGGAGGTGAAATCTTCACGGCATCTTAGTATTGCCAGTATCTTGCTATTTATCAACAAATATCCAAGAAATCTGACGAAAAGTTTTTGAGGGAGTACCAAACATTACCTTTAAGGTCACGAGCCTTAAGCGAATAGACTTATTCTTGATACGTTCAAATCCAAATGGTTTTGGAAGCTACAGCATTTTCTTCTACAAAAGGTTAGCGAAAGAAACTTGTGGACGTACTGAAATATACAGTATATTATGTCAATAATTACTCTTGTATACAATGGAGGTCGCATAAAGGCCAAGTTCATATTCACCTTTACTCCTGCAAGGGTGATAAACACACAATCTTCACCTGACCCGTGGGTGCCTTTATTAGATCTCATCGGTCTTTTTCATCATCTTTATTTTTCAACGCTCTTACCCTTCATCATTTCGTCATCTCACTCAACTCTCTTGTGGCTTCGGTTAAAGACGTCAGTTTTATGTTTCATGAAGCAGTTTATCAACTTCAAAATACTTGAAGTCAAGATTCTTGGAGGTATCGTCGTCTTGTGGTATAATGAACTGAATTGGAATGTATATGTCCTGGGTTCGAGGCCCTGACACTTATGTCCTTATAAATAATCCATTGCTTATGGGTACAGGGCAGTTCCTGTATTAAAGTCTATGGGAATGAGAGAATTTAGTTGTCAGTGGGTTAAGCAATATATTCAAGGTAGGATGCGAAAGTATAGTGGTTGGATAAGCATATGCCTAATCAAAGATTTAAAATGCTGTCAACGATTTTAAAAAGATCATAATTTTTTTTTTGCAATTGATAGACAAGGCTGTAAAAAAAAAAATGACTTTAATTCCACAGCCTCGCACCTCCTAGCGAGGCGCCTGTTGTCGAGGCATTGCTGCGTAGTGTAACTGAATATGGTATTGACATTAACCTGTAAATGCATCGTAAAAAATGTAATTCCGACATCGCACAGAAGGCATGAAAGGTTGATATCCTATATTTCCATCATACTATGATTTAACATAATTGCATACACGATCCGTTTTTCAGGGTAAGATACATCTGCACGTACATGAAACCGACCTAATCAGATCAAACTAAAGATTAGCTTTCAGTCTTAATGGTTGGATCAGAAGGTCAAAATTTCGTGTTGCTTCGTAGTTGCAGTTGTTCCCTAGTAGGCTCCAACATGACGTCATTTCAAATTATAGATTATATCGCAATTAATTTGTTTGGTTAAAATACTGTTATTTTTAAAAACTTTTCCCGAAAGGTCCTTGTCGCAAAAGAAATATTACCCAAAGATTGATGACCAAAGCTGTGCGTATTCTCTGACCACCCATTTTTCTTTTTTCGATTCCGTTTCATATCGATTGACTCAGTTGAAATGGTTAATTACTCTCTGAATTTTAAAGACTTATTTTAAAGTCAAAAGGACCTGTTCTTCCCTGGTTTAAACTCTCTTGAAAATAAGTCTTAAAAATTAAGAGAGTATTAAACTAGTGAAAGTGAAAGATAATCCGATTTCAATCCCTCTGACGAAACTATAATATGTACACAGTTTAACTTTCCCAATGCTCATGGTCATATTCACCATGCATCTAACAGATGACCTGGAAGAAGCTATACTCTGCGGAAATACCTATTGACAATCTTTGAATATTAGAGATCGCATAATAGTTTTGAGATAATTTTCTTCGGGCAATGTTTCTAAGGCAACTGAGTCAAAGCAGCTTAAAATAAAACATTTCAGTTCAGATGTCTCAATTTTATTTGTAACGATACGGATAGAATTTAATCCGCTGTTGCTGACCATACACAAAGGAATTCCATCCCCTAAATTGAAAGGAGAATGAAGAGGTACTTTAATATTCCTCACAAGGAGATATCAATACTATCCTATTTAGTGAATGTCTATGATGCTGGATAATGAAATTACATGAAAAGGAAATATATCGGTGGACCCAAAGGTACAAATGAAAGCCTCTTCATGAAATTATTCCAAACTAAAAGGAATCCGGCTGTCTGCCAGCAAATTCAAAACCTAAAGTAAAACCCTTGAATTTTGTGCTTTCTATGAGAATCTTCTCTATTCCGATCACTGAACTCCCCCGTTTCAGTTTTAAATGATGTACATGAGGATTCTTTTTCCGTTACCTTCCACCCGTCTTTCACTTAAGAAAAGCCGTTTGTCTGACTGAAACTAGGAAAATGAGATTGCAGCGACAGGAGAAATAAGTCAGTAATCACAGCCTACGTTAACATTTCACTGAAGCTAACACCCACGTATTTTCGATTTCTTCACAATCAATTTACTGCTCTGAAATACTTTTTCTGAAATCAACAACAATGATGTGGCATATTGAGCTGTTCGCTGTGAAACTGGGTTATGAAGAATTTAAAAAATGTTAAGGAAAGAGAATTTTCCTAGCGGAAATTACGCTACTCGAATAGTTCATGTACTGTTGTCAACGGAATTTGCCGTCGTCATCAAGATGATGATTCCACATAAAGACCATCTGATAATCAATCAAAATGCTCATATTATTTCAAAATTGAATTGATTTCGAGTATTTCAGGGATTTGGGTATCCATGGCGCCTGCTTGAAATGGCGGGAAAAACATATTACTACTTTTAATCAAAATCGGTTACACAGTTTCATATAACATGGGAAGTATAGGGGCCTGTATACTTTCTGTGGACTATTCAAAAGTCGGCTTGCCGGGTGCGATTATAACTCTCATCTTGTTATGCCGTTATACTGGAGCCCCGAAAGATTTTAAATGATTTTTAATGATTTTTAAATGTACTCATGAAAGCAAAGCGGATTGACAACTGCAATTTGTGTCCTTTCAATATGCTTTCGAAGAAGTGGAAGCTGAATAACACATTTGCAGGACCTGGAAACAGGTACTTTCTTCTCTCTAACATTGTCTGTTACAGACGATTTGTTTATTATTCTCATAAATGGTTGGCATGAGAGCCTGAAACAAGAGAGGTATGAGGGGGACACGTAACTTACCCTCTACGTGTCTGTTTCAAAGGCATTTGTAAAAGTGTGAAACACGGGGGGAATTCAGAATACGAAATTAAGAGCAAATGGCTATTTTGACCATTTGACTGTTTGACTGATCTCATCTTTTTAGAATTTAGCAGCTAAGTTTCTACCTTAAAGACTGGCATGTATATTCTCAGCATATCACCAATTTGATAAGGTCAAATGCATAAACAAGAACGGTTTGAGAAACCTTAATGGGTTTACTGGTCATTTCTTGGTAAAGAAATGACGTTAATGGACAGCAGAATAGAGACGTGAGTGCTCAGAACGATTTTCCAGATATGATTCACGTGTTTATGCAAATAATGTTTATATTTCCATCTTGCCCGGAGTTTCATCTGTAATATTGGTGATATATTACTATAAAATGATGAACAAAAACCTGCATATCGTTTGATAACTATATTGTTATACAGATGAAAATACGTCATCAATTTTTTTTTTTTTGTTGGGAGGTATCATTTATCTTTTTTCTTCCCTCTCTATACTCTATAGTAATGTCCCACGCTGCCGTATATTACATAACTCAATTCCTAATTATGATAGTAATATTTCATTCACATTTTGTGTAAGTGGTTATTTGATGCCTTATTACACAACAAAATAAGCTCCAGAGGTGGCCTCTGGGAGAGGGTTAAAGGGAAATTCTCCCAGCCTAAAGATTTTGGAATTGAATGCATTTCCAATTGAGAAAAATCTTCAAAAAAAATTGATAATAATAAACTGTATCTTTAGAGCGCACATCCCCACAATGCAATCCCTATGCACTTTTAAGAAAAGAGAAGGAGAGAGGAATATTAAAGTTCAAAGGGGAATAGCATACTTGTAAATTCTGTTTTGAAAACTAATTCTAATATCTATAGTAAAACATATCCACTGCACTAGAGTCCTGTGCTTTAAAGAAATAGAGAGGGGGGGGGGGCAGACAGACAGACAGACAGATAGAGGGGAGAGAGGAGCGAGAAGTAGAGTAGTAAAATGAGGAAACAAAATAGAAAGAGACAGAGAAAGACAGAGACAGACAGAGACAGAGAGGAGAGAGAAGGAGCAGTAGCAAAGTAAACGAGAAAACAACATACAAAGATTCATAATTATGATCTTCATGGTATACTTGGGCGGCTGAACCATTGCCCCTCTAAGTATACACAAAGTGGCCCTTCCTGGGATGAAAAATTAGATCGTGAAAATTATGGGTTCCTTGGAAAGACGTATCTCTAATGATGGAATGAAATTTAGAGTAACATAATGTATGAATCGAGACCATGCGCGATAGAAAGAAGCTTACTTTTGAATGATTTATCAGGTAATTTTCTTAGACATATTAGAGACGGCTGGTGGGAATTTTTTTTTTTTTTAATAGAAACTCTCTCTCGGGTGTATAATATAACCAAGTCTGCATGCGTCTTCAAGTCATTCACGTCAACTGTCCTTCACACAAAAAAGGAGAAAGAAACAGACTATAAATTGTGGGAAGAATAGTTGTCCATAATTGACGTCAGAAACAGAGTCTTCAGTAAAGGTTGCTATGAATAATCAACATGATCAAAAGCGAGTGATTTGTAGAAACCTAATTTCATTTTGCAGAAGTAGACTGAGAAACATGATCCAATAAATCTCTCGCATAACTATTGTTTTTCAAAGATTAAGATTTAAGGTTTAGTTTCTTTTGAATATAAATATAATTTACAGAATGTGAATGATAAACATGATTCAATAAACCTCCCTCGCATTCGCTTATTTCTTATTCAAGGCTTAGATCTGTTTAATATGAAAAATCTTAATGAAATCTGAATTAATTTGCAGAACGAGATCCAATAAATCTCTTTCAAATACTCATATTTTGCTTCCAAGTTTGGATTCGATGAGATTTTTATCGAAATCGAATTTTATTCGCAAAAAAATAAAAACAAATGATCCATGAAATATTTTTTCGTAGACGGTTTTTTAAAAATTGAATCGTACTGAATTATTTGTGTATAGGCAGAGCTAAAAAATTAAGTTCCCAATGACACTTTTCAATATAAATCAATAAATATTTGGTGAAATCGGTTTAAACTGACAGCCAATTAAGCAGAATTTTATTACCCCATTTCGATTGGTTATTTGTTTAAGTCGATTATGTTTCCATACTGAAATTTTGGTTTTTACTGCATTCGGTACGAGAAAAAAAGGTTGCACTTCCGATTTCACAACGTAATGCATATCCAATTCAATGTACAGGCGCATAATTGTCATGCAAATTTTGAGAAGAAAACAAGCGTACAAGATATTTGCCATTAATTGTCATTCATTTCCGTACAAGGCGTTCATTGGAGGTACTGTATGCCTGAATATCACAAAATGTGATGATCATTACAACAGTCTAAACTGAACAATGTCATGAAACATAACTAAATAATAAGCATACAAATATAAATACACCAGAACTTTTTAAACATATTCAGCTAACAGAAAAGGCTATGGGGGATCTCTGGTCACGTGATAACAAAGAAGAATTGTAGCTCCTCTCAATGGCCCTAGATTGCTTGGGCCGTTGATCACGTGACCCACCCGCAGAACAGCAGCTCCCGCGGGTATTCCCCCAAATCTTAGAAAGTGGGAATTCCCCTAACCTGCTCGTAAGTGAGATGTTAATTTCTATACTTTGTGTATTCCCCAGCTGTTGGACCCCATTTTGAGATAGTACGTATGACATATTATTATGGTCTTTTTCCACTAATTCAGGGCTTAAAATCTAAATCTAGATCTAGATCTATAGATCTGTCTATAATTTGCAGTTGTGAGCACATCACCTATTGCAGTACGAGAAGTAGATTACCACTAGTCCGAGGGCGAGCTTGAGGCTGAGAAACTGATGACGGCTGGGTTGGGACGTCAGCTATTAAGATGATCATTAATAAAAACTAAAAGAAAGAAAAAAAAAACTATTAAGATGATCTGCCATGTCCGATGGGTTGTAATGCCACCTCCGCAACACGGGTCCACCTCTGTTCCAAACGGTGCTGTACCGTGGGAGCCTGCCCCGGTTCACTTCCTATCCTGCTAGCCGCAGTCGCTGCTTGGGAACAGGCGCTGATTCCGTCTGTATTTTTATGATTTTTCTCTTTGTTTTGCAGCTTTATAGTTCGTTTCCGCAGAGTGTTTGACTTGTTACTGTTGACTCTTAATTGTGCCTGCTTAATTCGCAGATGGAGTGATTAAATCAGGCGAAAAATGCTGCTATTCTGACGTGGGGAAAATATTTAAAAATTGTCGCCTCGAACGGAACATTGTAATGACTCTGTATTTGTGTGTGTTTATACACTGCGTATATATTACTAAAATACTGATAAAGTATGATCATCACCTTCCTGAAACTGAACTGAAAAAATTAAGATTTTTAATAATAATAATAATTATAATGATGATGATAATAATAATAATGATAACAATAACAATAATAATAATAATGATACTACTACTAATACTAATACTACTAATAATAATAATAATGATACTACTACTACTACTACTACTACTACTACTACTACTAATAATAATAATAATATTACTAATAAAGATAATAATAATAATAATAATAATAATAATAATAATAATAATAATAATAATAATAATACTATTACTACTACTACTACTAATACTACTACTACTACTAATAATAATAATAATAATAAACTCAATGCAGGAAACATAGTCAAAGCTATCAATACATGGGCAGTGGCCCTGTTGAGGTACGCTGCAGGCATAGTAGACTGGAACCAAGAGGAGCTGGATACTTTGGACAGAAAAACAAGGAAATTGTTGACTATGCATGGGATGTTCCACCCCAAGTCTGATGTAGATAGGCTATATGCGCCAAGAGAGCACGGAGGACGCGGACTCATGGGAGTAGAGGAAACTGTAAGGTATGAAGAACAGAGCTTATACTGCTATATTGATGGAAAGATGGATGAAATTATGACTGCCATTAAAGGGTCTATGAAGAAAGGAAAAGACGTGACAGCAAAACAGCTCAAGGAAGATCAGAGAAATGGGAGACTTGAAGGATGGAAAGGAAAGATGATGCACGGACAACATCTAAGACAGACAGAGGAATTTGCGGCACCAGAGAGTTGGCAATGGTTGAAAAGAGGAAACCTGAAAAGGGAGACTGAAAGTTTGTTAGTTGCTGCTCAGGACCAGGCTTTGAGAACAAACTACAGGAAAGCAAAAATTGAGAAACAGGAAACATCACCATCATGCAGAATGTGCCATAGCAAAGATGAAACGGTAACGCATCTTGTGAGTGAATGCAGTAAAATGGCACAGAGTACAAGGGAAGGCATGATAGAGTGGCTGCTGCAGTCCATTGGGGTCTGGCGAAGAAGTATGAACTACCGCATGCAGACAAATGGTACAGTCACAGGGCGGAACCCGTGATCGAGAATGAAGATGTAAAACTTCTGTGGGACTTCAACATCCAAACAGACAAGGTTATACAGGCTAGAAGACCAGACATCATTCTAACGAAAAAGAAGGACAAGGAATGTCTCATCATAGACATTGCAATTCCTGGAGACTGCAGGACGTGGAGTAAGGAGGAAGAAAAGATACAAAAGTACAACGACCTGGCATGGGAACTAAGAAAGATATGGAAGTTGAAGACGAGAGTCATACCAATAGTGATCGGAGCCTTGGGAACAGTGACAACAAGACATAAGAGCTTCCTGGCTGATCTAGGAGTCGACTATCGTTTGAAACCATACAGAAAGCAAGCCTGCTCGGGACAGCTCATATTCTGCGAAAGGTCATGGACTAGAATGAAAAGGAGAATTACGAATAAGATGAGGACTTGTTGAAACAAAGACTAACCCTAGATTTCTGGATGAAATCCGGTTACTTCTCAATTTACCAAATGATCATTAGGTTGTGGACAAATCGATAATAATAATAATAATAATAATAATAATAATTCCATTTATATAGCGCAGCTACTATACAAATAATTATACTCTACTGCGCTTTACAAAGTTTCATATTATTACCCTGACTTTAGCCAAGCTGCCATGATGATAAGGCGCTAAAACATTCAATGAATTTCATCTACCGGGTACCCATTTACTTCACCTGGGTGAAAGGAACTGTCTCAAAGCAATTGGGAAAGGTTTCCTATATAGCACATAAGAATTGCTGTATGCGATAAGGTTTTTGAATCACCAAAATGATTTTAAAAAAACTGACTCAATCCTGCTGAGATTCACATGCACTGCACACAGAAATATGTTTATGGGACTACACACAAATGTTCGGCCCGAACATTTCAGCTGTTTCTTCTCATATTTTGAATGTGAGGGCATTTGAAGAGCAATCTTTTTCAGGGGACATATCCACTATGATAATGTTCCAAACTAACATAATAAGAATGAGAAAGCTCATAAATTAGTTTTACCTTTCCCAGCACTCAAGCTTCCCTTTAAATAAAGCCATAAGTTTCATTTCAAAGTGTTATCATATTCATAAAATTAACATTTTAGCAACCCACAAACCGCTGCAAACTGAATTTCATATATGAAATATCAGATTGTTGACAATGGTTTTTGTGGTTAGAGGATACGCGTGTGGAATACAAGTATAAATTACGGCTATTTTGAATAGTAAACGACTATTATTAAGACCCAAACTCAAGCAGTCTATTTTTAGACATACTTTTACATGTCCTTTATAAACCACTCAAGCGCCAGATATTTTCGTCGTGTGTTTATTGAAGGGTCGATATAACATCTGAATTAAGTTAAAAACCTCCTGTAAAGTTAAGAATGTTAAAGACAATAGGGAGAGAATGGTGATTTGTTGGGGTAAATGTGAGTGGGGTGTCAAATTTTCCAAAAAGACAGAGAGAGAGAAAAAACTTTGGCCTTGTGACTGAATATCCCTTTGCCTCACAAGTTATCAGATCAACTGAAATGTATTACTTCATGGTCGACAGTAAAAGAAAATGAGAATAAAGCAATAATGCAATGAATTGGATATAGAGACATTGTCTTCGAATTGGCAAATTTTGATTATATTTTTGTGGCTCGCGTATGAAAAAAAAAATAATGCTGTAAGTTTTTATTTTGATTATAATAATAATGATTAAGAATACAATAAAATTCAGCGCCTTGTTTTGGTTGGCTACAATGTATTGCCGCAATCGAGAAAATTACATGTCATCAAACACAAAAAATCTTTCTCAGGGTATGTCATGGCTGAAATGTTTTTCAGAGGTCAGATAATGAATAATTGATATAACGATGTGAGATTTAGTGGAATAATCTAGCCATAAGATTACCAACAAGGATTTGTTTTATTCAATCAAGCGTATGCGCCCCGAAGGAAAGTGTTCACGAAATAGTGACCATCACCCGCTACTTCAAGTGTTAGTGGAAAAGCGCTATTGGTTGAGACTGATTTAGGTGATCTGATAGAAGCGCAGAAACATTACAAGGACATGGTGCAGCGTAGAGAAATTGCTCTTCCCTTCCAATTTCTAAGCTTGATGATTTCTACCTGTCCGGAACGAAAACATTTAAACAATATTACTATTTCCAGGTAGTGGCCTTGCAGTAAGGAGACGAAATTGTCAGGAGGAAAGGTATACCTTTAAAGTTTTTGACTAGTCTACAGAGTCTCTATATATCTTTGTTCCGATCTCTCTCTCTCTTTCTCGCTCGCTCTCTCTCTCCCATTCTCCCTATCTAGCTGTATCCCTCTATTTTGGGATTTCTATCTATCTCGCTTTTGAATGTTATTCCAATAGTATTCACATTGTATACATATCTTTCAAACAAAGGTTGTTCTTGACAACCTGAAAGCTTGTCCAAGGCTTGCCGGACATAGCAACAAGTACTGTATGCATACTGGATTCCAAGCATTGAGGCTCATTTATAAAAAAGCAGGTTAATAGAATAGCTCGTCACTAGGTGCTCAGAGAATAAATGTGCATAAATTTGTATACGTTACAGAACCTGTCTATTGTATTATGATACCCTCATTCAAATGTTATTTAGATGTTATTGATTACAACAACATTGTCCCCCCCCCCGCCCCCCCCCCCCCCCCGTTTTCTTACACGATACCTGCATGACCTGTGTTTTTCTTCTTCTTCTTCTTCTCTCTCTCTTTCTTTAGGTCTCTCTCTCACAATCTGGCAAACAAACACACACACACACACACTCTCTCTCTCTCTCACTAACACACACATACACACACACACACACCCACACACACACACCCACACACACACACGAACATCTCCCACGTACACGCACATGCTCTTTATTTCTCTCTATGTCCCTCTATATCTTTCTGTCTATCTATCTCTATTCATATTTATTCTAATGCTTACAGTTTACCTTTCGTATACCACAATCTCTTTCTTATAAATTATGCTTCTCTCAATCTTACTTTTACTCTTCCATAGGACATCCGTGTAAGTACAAGTCCATGACCAAATTCATCATCTCGTATACTTTCAATGACGATACACAAAAGCTAAGAACATGATTTCTACCCAAATTGTGAATTTTAATCGTATGTATAATTCGTTGTTTGAGTGAAATATATATGACACATACACCCACATTCTCCCGCCCACCCACCCTCGTATTGCCTTTCAGTGTTCTGGATAGAAATTAAAAGAAACCATTACAAAGATCTAGATCAATTCGTAAAGAGATTTTAGTCTGTAAATGAAATTAATTTCTTTTCAACTAGAGGGACGCAATTTAGTTTTTAGAATTGACATGACGATAACCAAAAAAATGAAAATCTACCGTAATGAAATAATTAAAAGTTTTCATGCCATCGTTTGAAATATACAACAGACGTACGTTAAAGTAGGTGACTTTCACAATCATGAATGTAATATTACTCGAAACATTTAATTCCATTACATTTCTAAATCCATGCATTATTCAGCCTCAAGAAATCAATTTCAGAGTTTGATATTACATCTTTGAAAATATTAATCAACAACGATTTGATCCGAAATCAAAATTATATTCAGCATCTTTGCCTAAGCCTCATATTAGGGAACATGATTTAAATAAATGAGCACAAATCAATTTTCTTTAAACCTGACTTTCAAACTAACTTTTTATATGTATGTATATATATATATATATATACAAAATACATGTACAAAATGAGACACAGCAATCTCGTTTCACTTCAGGTCGAATTATAGTTAGTCTAGTTGCTTTAATGAGTACCTAGTTTTGGAGGCATATTTTATTCATAACCAGTATTAAAACAAAGTGGATTTCGGTTTCTCCTTCTTCGAAACGCATTTTCTTTGAGATCCGGCCTTGACCCTTATACGCATAAGAAATATTTTTTTAAGTATGTATAATGCATGTGAACATATCTTGCAAATTACTCTAACATTTAGAAGCCTTATTTTTGTGGTACCTGAATAAATTCAGGTAATATCCTGAGAAATTGAATTATGGAATTTCCGTTTAGAATATAATGTTACTTGATATATTACAAAATTATACATCATATAGGTTTTCTGTGTCTGTTTGTTCTGTCATTATCTATCTCTCGTCGTGTCTCTCCATCCCTTCTCTCTCTCTCTCTTTATCCTCTTATCTCTCTCTTCGTCTTTTTTTTTTGTGTGTGTGTTTGTCTGTCTGTCTTTTTCTCTCTCCCTCTCTCTTTCCTTTACTTTTGAAGAAGTAGATATTCTTTCGGTCAAACAATATTAAAAGAATATTAAAGGTTAAAAATGTCAGAATTACAGGATGAAAGAGATTAGATGCATTCCATTTCTTCCTTTTTGCTTTCATATTATTCTTTTCGTTTTACTTTAATCGGATTATTGCTTGTAAGCAATCCAATAGGTTTTACAGATATACATTTCAAAGGACAAAAATTTTCACAAAAATACATCATTTGTATGAATGTCTATGACAAGGCAAGGCATATAGCTTTTGCCGATCCCTATTTCTGAAAGTATACAGTAATTATCTATGTGAATAACGTGAATTCAATTAACGACAATTCTATCAAAGCACTACCTTCTACATTAATAGTGGGTGAATTCAAGTTCGGTGTTGTAAGCAGGTGTTGGTGTTGGGGCAAAATTAGCACCAGCCATAACATCGAACCTGAAATGAAGCAGGTGCTGGGATTGACTTCACTAGGTGTTGAGCTATCAATAATGTGATTGGTATTATTTTCATAAACCCGAGTTCGGTGTTGGGGCTAGAATCAGCAGCCCAATTCAGGCTCTCAACACCAACACCAACACCAACACCGAACTTGAAATCACCCAATGTGTTTAAAAATTTGCCACATTCCACAAACACGCAAGCAAATAGCGAGAAATATGAAGCGAAGCCGTAGATGCATGTTGTTTGAAAGCTACTAGGTGATCTTTTTATTTCATTTTATTCATTTCTTTGTCGTGATATCTGTCATTTCATAATTCAACTACTCTTCAAAGACATTATGATTCCATTTTCTCTACAAAAAATAAATAAAAAAATTGTGTCACAAAGGGAAAAAAACAAAAACATTAAACGACGAAAAACATTTCGTGTGACTATTTGATCCTGTCAAATAATACCGTTTTCCTGCCGCGGAGAATTGGGTTATCTATTCCTCCGACGACCAAAAACCCTTTAGCCTTCGACTTATTTGGCCTACAACAGGGACGTAATGACATTTGCCTCAAAAGATGCCGATGAGGATTTAGCATCACTCTTCATTATCATTTCCCTAAAATGTCAAATTTTAAGAGGAACAATGAATGCTTAATGTCGTCATACGAAATATGACATAAAGTTACACAAAACAAAACAAAACAAAACACACACGAAAATGTTTATTTCGAGTTATTTTTCATGGGGTATTCTTTGGAGCACTGGCGAAATTTCCTGTGGGAATTACTGTATTCGTTCTATAGCATAAAGTAGTACGATGAGTTGTTTATTAATTGAAGTGCTTCTTGGCAAGAGAATAAAAGGACTATTATTGCCGTTTATACGTTCTGCCCTTAAGCTTGGCTTGGTGAAAAAACAAGCCTCACAAAGTAGCTCTAAGAATGAGGTTATAAAGCTTTAAAATGCTTTTTAAAACTTCACCTGCGATGTAAAAACAATCAACGGAGGTTCACAAACTTAGGTCCTTGACTATAGGTAGATGAAAAAAAATCCTTTAAAGTAAACGAATCAATGCCCATCTTAAAGAGTAAACAAAACTTCCATTCAATTTCTCATCTGGTAATATTTGTTTGATTGATTGATTATGGTTAAAAGACTCCTGATATATTCTTGAATATTAGGCATATGATTTGTATCTTTGTTAAAAGTACTAATGAAAATAATAATAACAGTGATTATTATAATAATGATACGTCCATATAGCGCAGCTACTATTGAAATATATTCTAATGAGGTCAATACAAAGTAATATACCCAGCTTTAGCCGAGCAGCCACGATAAGGCGCTAAAAATTCAAGGAATTTATTCCCACCTGTATCCATTTACTTCACCTGGGTGGAGAGTGGAAGATCTAGATTAAAGTCTTACCAAAGGACGTGAGTGATGAGACGGGACTCGAACTACGAACCATGTGATCCATAGTCCGGTGACGCATCCACTAGACCAATACACCTCTAGACGTTACTATTTATTAACAAGTTCTAATATTCATATTTCGTTAGGAGGAGAAGGTATGAGTACAGTGGAACTAAAATGATTATAACTACGTTTTGAAAGAAATGAGGCTATGTGTAATTATTTGGAATTGGGGTTTATATGCTAGTGACCTATATAATGTAGCTAATTTTAGAACTGGATCAAAGTATCAATTGATGTTATACATTTCAAAGCTATTCTGCTTGGCTAACACCTCGCTCCCTTCCGCACCAAGATGTATTATCTCACGGCACAAAGGAGACTGGATGTCATTAAACCATATCATCATTAGTCCACATCCCCTAGAAGGAGAACGACACCTCTGTTGCCTAGTATCTTTAGGTCATCGGCATGTGTTGCTTCTTTATTGAGCTAATGAGGTGTTGTTTTCGAACCGCGTTCGTAGCATCGTTTTTCACAAGGCTCGTTGATCTTCTATCAACCAAATGCATATTTAGTGTTTTCCACATTACTGATCCATAAATCCTAATTAGGTGATTGGAAAACTATTACCAGACGTTAAACATGTTAAAGTATCTTCGTTTCAAGAACATCGCTACGTCGGTGGGAGAAAGGGGGGGGGGGGGGTCAAAATTTAAAGTTTTATGATCGCGAATGCCCAAACAGACTTCACATAAGGTTTAATGCTTTGAGCAGGCAAAGGTCTCGGCCAAAATGATCACATAAAGGCTTTATGTAGTAGTTTAGATTATTAGGTTAATAACTATCGTCTGGGGACAAGATGAAAGAATGAAGTCGACACCATGATCTGCTACTTAAATTCAGGTAAGATTTGCTTAGAGGTCTTGAAAAGAACGAAGGACCCTCGGAATTTTTTGGATGCACAGACGTTTTATGCTCTAGTTCAGGGCTAGCATACAAAGCACTTTATATGCCTTCATGTTTCAATCTCATGGTATTATTCTTCAATAATTGATATGTCTTGATAAACATTTACAAATTTAATGTAAAAACTAGCTTATTGAGAAGCAATAAGTGACAAAGGAAATTCACCCACTTTAAGAATTAAAAAAAAAACACACGTATGAATTGCATCGTACGATACAATGATTAACTTCTCAATAATCTGACATGTCCGAGCAATGCTTATTTGGGGAAAATAGGGTTCGACTTAAACTATAAGAAGTCAGTTTATCATCGTGGTGATTGGAAACTTGGACTTTTTTTCCTTGTGCTGGTGTAGAGATTCTCTTCAGTCAACGGATCGCGTAGATGTCCATTGCATGAATGAAATTGCAGTGGTGGTGAGAGAGGAAGGCGCCTTTGCGTGTAGCATAACCAATGACTCGCCTTTTAGCGATGGGTGTGAGACTGAAGTGACAGGGTGAGAAAGATTTATAGGTCAACGTCGGAATCAATATTTTTGTTCCTTGTTCTGGCTCTAGGGGAGTTACCACCATGAGCAACAGCAGATTGATTGACATCCCTTGCCATGCCAACACTACTAAATGTCTCCCTCCACTCCCATCCCTCCTCAAACACTATGCTCGATGCTTTAAGAGTATTAAGGAGTATTGCCATGTGATCAATACGTCCTGATCCCCTTGGCAAAGTCTGTTGTAAAGGTGACATTTGGGACTTTTTCTAAAATGACAATTAGTATATTTTCCATTGATAATTCGGTAACAAGTGTACTTATATGACAGTGAAATAGAGCTTAAATTTGATGTGAGATATAAATGGAAACAGTTTGATATTCTTGACAATAGTACATAATTACGGAAGATTTTATGGCAACTTAATCAACAAAAAATATGGTGTAATCGTGAAAGATATTAATCTATTCAGTAACAAAGAAAATCAACAGGGAGAAATTGTTCAACCACCAAATAATAATATTTTGATGTTCCCTTGTCGTTGTAGTTATTTTCATTATTATATTTTACTAAATATTTACCAGACAGATACAATGAAAATTAACTGGAACCACGTTCAATTAGGTTTTCTGTATCGTGAATCCTGGGTAGCTAAATTAGTACGCGCAATGCAAATAAACACCTGATTTAGCTTTTCCTTTATTTGCTCTTTTGGAATCTGATAGTCAAATACACAAGCAGTCACATACCCAACATAGGTTGGCCTCGCATAACTGCCCCCTTCGTCAACGCCATTTTTAAAACGAGAAAAATAAATAAACCTTAAATTTAAAAAGGCAGATTGCCTTCAAAGATTGCAACAAATTGCGTTCACATTTCAAACCTTTGGGGTTGAAACCCTTTTGAATACCCTCCCAGCCAATGAACATAAGGCTCCCTCTCTACGCCTATGGAAATCCTTGCAGTAATACCGTCAAGGCAAATTACAATAACTTATCCAGCGCGGGATTATATTTTAACTGGAATGAGGGATTATTATGAAATGAACAAGAAGTAATCAGGTCGTATAGTATAAGCAGAAGGTACACAAAATGTAATCAGGAAACGTTACAGCTGAGGTCTTCTTAATGAGTCTGTCTGTCAGACACGTCAAAAAATTCAATTTACTAAAATATAAAGGAAAGGATAAGAATCACGGCCTCCTTTTCCACTTCTGAGGATTATATTCACTGCGCAACTATTCTGATGAGATGGTTATTCATCTCTCTCCCTTGGACAGGCTTGTTGTACAGGCACCAAAGGGGAGATGGTAAGAATAGTATTTGGAAGGAGATAGCGATAGAGGTTAATTCAAAGTTTTTAGCAATTTCGGATAAGGACCTAGCATCTAAGTTTGTTGATTAAAACTTTGCTTTCCAAACTCGGATTGGTTTTTTTTTAAATATCGTTTTCTATTCCTATGGCGTTTCAGTGATTGGCAATGTTTATTCTCATAATTTTCTTTGTTGTTTGTAAATTTTTTAATGCACCTTTTGTTAAATTCCTTTCCATTTCTTCTCAGTTTGCTTTCCTGGCTTGAATACGAATCCAAAAACTAGTCTACAACATCTATTACAGTTTCTATCTGTAGTCAATATGTTTTAAGTTATCACATTTTCATGAGAGATATTTTAATATCTATCATGAGAATGTGATAACTTCATATAAGATATGAAGGCGTGGTGGCTCAATGGTAGAACAGTGGATCCGTAGCAGTAAGGTTCCGGAATCCAAACCAAGTCAACGTTCAGGTGCCCTTTTGTAAGGTACTTACCCTTAGCTATATTGGTTGATTATCTACCCGCATATTCTTGTTTTCCTAGCAGTAAGGACAGATAAATTATCAACATTATCATCGTATCTTTAAAATGCTGGAAATTCTCTGGAAGTGATCAACCGCCTCTAACTAAATGCTCTGGGAGAGGAAGGGTTAAATCAATAAACAAAAGGTCCGAAAAGGTACAGGAATTCTCAGAAAAATAAGTGTTTACATTCCTACTTCTCGGATACAGCGATGCAGTCTCTTCGACTTTTGAACGTTTTATCGGATTGGAATTGTACGTATACCTTGAGGTCATTTCCGTGGTTTGTTTTCCACTAGTGAACCATGTACCAAAGAAAGCTGATTTAAGAACCACCAAGTGGAATGACAGGATTCATGTTCATAAAATGCAATCTCAGATTCTTACACGGGTACTGAGCATGAAACGTAGCACTCAAGAAACAGCATTTGACCAAGAGCAAAGCTGGATACTCTTAAGGAGTTTTGTATTCAAATTTTTAAAAATGATTTAAGTTAATACAAATTCATCACAATACCAGTTATAGAGTCACAGGCAATATAAATTGATTTGCAAACGATAGAAAAGGGGTATTTTGATGTAAACATCAACTTTTAAAAGACACTTTTGATGATTGTACCTATTCTCCAGGACCCTCTTTCGCTCTCTTCGTGCCAACTGTCTGGCTCTACCAATTTTTTCTTCTTTCTCTCTCTGTCTCTCTCTTTCTCTTATCTGTAGAGTCTGTAATTTGTAAAAGATAGTATTAAGTGTTTATATTTTGTTTTGTATTAAAAACAAGAGCAACATCGGCAGTGGCGGATGGGGGGGGGGGGCACATCCGGCCCGTGCCCCCCTCTTTTGGAAGAAAAGTATGCATTGTGCCCTCCTTTATTGTGATTGTGCCCCCCCCCCTTTTAGAACCGAAAACCTTGTCGCGACCCCCACCCCCCCCCCGAGCGACTTTTCGAGAGCTAGCGAGACCAAAAAAATGCGGATCTCCTCCCAAGCAAAAAATACACAAACCTGCATTTGTGTGCCCCCCCCCCCCTTATACAAAATCCTGGATCCGCCCCTGAACATCGGAACAAAAGCGAAGGCATGATTTTAGTTTATTAAACAATTTGCGTTGTCCTCTATCTGGCGCCGTCATTTACATGTACATAACTATTAGTTGGCGCGAAATATAAATTCTAGTTCTTCCAGCGTCGGTAGTTCATCATTATAAATATCAGTTACAATCGTAGAACATAACTATATTTCTATCTTCTAGTAAGTGGTTATTCTCTTCCCATCAGGAATCTGTCTCGACTAGATGAACTACCACACACACCACCATCACCACCATTACTGTCACGACTCCTCCAGGCCCGCGGGCAGGGGGTCATGACAGTGATTAGATGGTAGGCGTGTATAGATATGGTCGAAGTGTCGCCGGCATGACAAATCCAATTCACCACTGATTCCTCGAGACGGACTCGCTTAATGATGACGTTTGTTCTGGATGTTTTTTAAATCATCTGTGATAGACGTTAGAGCTGCCAGGCTATAAGATGATAAACGTATGACGGGGATTAGCAAGAGTCATATTGATAGAAAAGGCTTTGCTTATCTTCCTAATCCATAAATATCCAACGTCGTAGAAATAATAAGAAAAACAATAGAACAGTACTTAATGTATTTCTGTACTTTGCTCATATCCATAAAAGTGTGTACACCCTTCCCTACATAATATATGCGACATAATTACGATGGAGAGAGGGGAAAAAACACGTATAGAGTGGCTCTATATAAGTTTGGAAGATCGAGCCCCATGTGGTTTTATGAATAGAAGTGATTAGCAAAGCAGCTAGTTTGTGTCGGATGCATTTTTTCTTAATTGTTCATATTGAGATAACTACAAAGTTAGGTTATTTCTCCTATATATGTATACATAAGGAAAGTGGCCTTCGAACATCCGGAGAAAAGTTTCGCAATGTTTCTGATAAGGTTAAAGATCTGGACCCGTATGGTTTTAGAATAGGACTAATTAGAAAGACAGCAAGGTCTTTTCGAATGATTGCCCATGGTCAGAAAATTACAGAGCAGAGAGTACGACCTCGCCCTAAAATATCTATTAAAGTTATGTAAAAACCATATTGATGAAAGAAAAAAGAAAACAAAAACAAAAAGGAACAGAACGTTACAGCTTACAGCGAATGTCTGCCAGTAATCGTGCGACCGATGATAATAAGTAGGTCAAATATGTTAATACTTGTCTGAATTACTAGTAATGGAAATTAATTTCGAAATAAACTTGCTTAAATCAACTCTGAAATATGACCATACATTGCAATAAAAGTAAAGTAACGAAAACTTGCTGGAAGTCACAATCATCGGTAAGTACCATTTACATTGCCATACCACTGAGACGGCCGTCTTTATGCCAATGATCTGGACTGCTACCCTCGATTGCTTTATATTTCTTTGCTTATTTTTCCAGTTATTTTTTTTTCTACCAGAAAATTTTGGCCGGTATCATGTCTCAACATTTCGTTTGATTCTGTAGTTTCCATATATCATTTTCATATAAGCTACTTCCTTATACATATAATTTTTATCGATTAAAAGTAACAGAATTTCTCCCTATAAATGCACATGTTGTGAGCAGCAAGGTGTAGGAAATAAATAAGAAAATATTTCAAACGACAAACGATTACCCGCCAAGCAATTACATTAATGGCGATATGAGTGGGTAGTAAGTGAGTGGATAATAAAATAGAATACCACAAATAAACCGGGGCGCCAAAAGACAGTTCAATTGCAAAAGCATCTGCAATGCCGCCTTAATCACCACGACATGTGGATGGTCATTCTACACGGAACGAGGTTAAAGTTCAACTTCAATTTTCCTAGACTTGACCAAGTTTGGTGCATGTGGTCAAAGGTAGATGGGCTATAAATCACAATGGCGGAATCAATGTAATTCCCATCCGAGCAAGAAACGGTTGACTCTACCAAATACAATTTTTAGAATAGCTATATAGTCACATGATTTAGAATTTACCATTTGTCATTTCTCTATACCTCTCCTGTATTTTGATCAAGTGTTCTCCGCAACCGTGGAATCCCACGCTCGATGGAAATCATAATGGATGGTCAATCAGAATCGAAAATGACCATAAAATTGCAATTTCTCAACCGTGATCGACGTTCTCCGCCTCCATCATCCTAATGATGATGACGTCTGGCGACGCTGGATAATCTGGTCACATGGAGACGTAGTCTACAGGGTTCAGACCCTGAAACTAAACCATTTGACCTTATATCCTATACTTTTGATTTAGTAGAGTACAATCTCAAATCGAACTTGACAATTTTACCGGAGAGAGAGACAACAGGACATCAGATCATTATATTGTATTGGTACGATATAATTTCATTTAAATAAAAAAAAAAAAAAAAAAAAAAAACAAATTTTGGCTCAAATACTTATAACCGCATAAACATGAAAGGCATTGGTGTTTTCTTATTACAGAAAAAGGCTATATGCGAATTATTAGTAATGTTAATTATCGCCAACACACTGATGGTCTGTTTCACTCTAATAGTGTACTGAAAATTTCTGATATTTGGCGCCTCAATCTTGCCGTACTTATGTTTCAGTATCATAATCGTGAATTGCCCACTATCTTCAATAATATATTTACAGTAAATAATGAAATCTATCATTATCCCACGAGACATAGCAGTCTGTATCACTTGCCAAGAACTCGTACCGCATTAAAACAGAATACCGTACTTTTATATTTACTGCTCCTAAATATTGGCATTCCCTCCCTTTGGATATGAGAGACAGTAAAAGTATGAGTACACTCAGACGTAAATTGACTAAATCGCTAATTGCTTTTTATTGACATTGATCCCTCACTGATGTTGTTTTTTTTTTGGTGTGTACCTGTGTAGTAAAATCTATAGATTAAATAAAACCTTCCAGATCCTGCCCCTTTCCCATCCTCCCTTCCTAATCCCCCAACCTGTCACATTCTCCTTCTTGTTCCCTCTTTAAATATTTACTGTTTCCAGGGTTTTTTTTATACAGTATCTTTCATTGCTTTCTCTTGGATAGAAAGTGTGCTTTGTTATGTTTGTTTTATTAATGATTTGTTTGCTTTCCATGGCCATGTATTTGTCTTCTTTCTTTTATCCACCTTTTATTTCCTCCTTTTCTACTCTTTCCCATTTTTTTTTTACCAGTTTACTCTTCTTTCTTCCCCCATTTTTTTATGTTTATTTATTTTCATTTTTATTTTTATTCATTTATTTATTTATTTATCTATTTTGTATTAATTTATTTAGTTTATTCATTTATTTTTTTATATATATATATATTTTTTTTTTTTTGGGGGGGGGGCATCTTATGCATGATTGCCCAGTCTAGTTTTTATGTATTACATACATTATAACTTACCTTTTGCCAGGGACCAGCGCTCCTACAAACACTGCTTTTTTGCTGGTCTCTGTTTTCATTATCATTTTTATGTAATTACTTTAATGTAGTCTTCACTTTTGTTATTTTTTTTCTTACAACTCAAACGTTAATGTTCTTTATTTGGCTTGCAATAATCAAAAATGTTTCTGCACTTTGTTTCGCGGTCAAATTTTTTTTCTTAATATTTTTAATTTCACAATAGTTATTTTCATCTACTTTGAAAAATGAAAATTAAATTAAATTAAATCTAAATTTAAATCTAAATCTGAATCTAAAAATTAAAGAATATGACAATTTTGCGGGAAAGTAATAACAGAAGATTCGGGGGCTGAAGTATACCCGCAAATGTTATATCAAAAGCAGCAATAATATATTGAAAGCCATTTGTTTAGAATACAACTTCAACTCATGTATATATGAAAATAAGATGTTATTTTTTTTTTAAATTGATAAGTAACTTGTGCTATGTGTAGTTAAAAACATAGGGATTAGCAATTTTCTCAAAGGGAGAAACTTTGTTTAAAGTGACGCTTCTATCTTTTTTGACAAAATTATAATTTGTGCTGTATTTTCTGTAAAATGGAAAAATCGTCAAATATCAGAATTACACACTGATCATTTACTTTACGACTTCCAATCGTGGATAGTCCGTTGACCACCCCCCCCCCCCCCCGAACAGACACATCATGTACTAAATGAAGTAGGTCTACAAAATGTGTAACTGGGTCTCTCAAAGGGGTCTGGTAGCAACAATAAAACATAGGTAACGTGCGATGAGTGCGGGACGGTCACGGCTGTTGATGTTATCAGCGTAAATTGATGTATCACATCATCATAGAATTATGATTATAGACAGTAGCCGAAAGCAGCATCAATGTCGGCACTTATCTAGCAAAAATGTGCCAGCTCTGATCCAAGTGACCCAGTTCACCCCAGCAGCGATAGGTGTCACGTTGCTAACAGCTTCTTTACCGTGTACACATCCTACAAAAACACACCTCGCCAAGCAAAGAGCGCGGTATCGTGTTCATAAATGTGTCTGTATTCACTCACCCACGACAATGTAAGGTGTAATTTGTAGGGCAGGGTCGGAGTAAATTTGAAGGTAAAGTCAGAATACTGGATCTAAATGATCGTCAAAGTGCGGTATTTGTCTTTCTTTCGCGAATTACTATTCTAAATTCATTACCCTTTTTGAAGGACAAAATTATTAAATCGTTAGTATCAAAAGTTGATGACGGATGTTTTGTTCCCTAGGAGAAAATAAAAGTCTACTAATTAGATGCATTCACTCATATACGCGTTGAAGAACAACAGAAGAAACGTGTGGCCAGTTTAAAATACAACTGTGTAAACTCGAGATAACGAAATGTCTGCGGATTAAGTATTGAGAAAATCTTTGCAACATTCATGTTTTCAAATCAACTACGATTCAGCTGGACATCGTGGTAATCCTGTAATCTACAATGTTTCAACTTTATTCGTGTCTATCCCTACACACCCGAAATATTGAAGGTTGCTGTCGAAACTAGAACTTAATTAAGCCTTATCTGGACCTTTATAAAAAGAAGGCATATAATTATAAACTGAAACACCAAAGAGTACGTGAGACGTTAGAGAGAAATTGAATTTTCAGTGCTCTATCTTCCTTTCTTTTTCGTCCCCCCCCCCCCCCCCCCACATACTCATTTATTCATCATGGAGATGTTGACATCTATTTGGGATTTACAGAATAAATTGGCTGATCAGATACGAATCTTGTTTTCCCCAGATAGTAAAGTCTCATGATTTTTAAGCAAGTATTTTCAATCAAAAAAGAATTAAAAAAAAAAAAAAAAAAAAAACCTGTCTAGATTGTCTAGATTGTTTGGTATATCGTTTAAGTAGAGGTGTCGTAGTCGAGTGGATTAAATTCACTTGACTGGGAATGCAAAGGTCGTGAGTTCGAACCCCGGCACGGCACTTATGCCCTTGAGCAAGGCATTTTATCTACATTGCTCCTCTCCACCCAGGTGTTAAATGGATACCCGGTAGGGTGCGAACGTCATTGTCATGATTGTGGTTCAATTAGCATGTGCGCGCTTGGAAACAGGCGACTGGCTGGAATGCATGCAGAGGAGTGGAGAATGTGCACTGTAATGTGCAGAATCGCAACTGAATCCAGTGACCGGGGTAATAATGTTGTAAGCGCTTTGGTCGGTTACATTGTAACTGGTAAGGCGCTATTTAAGAAAGAGATATTATTGTTATTATTATTTTTATTATTATTATTATTATAATTATTATTATTATTATTATTATTATTATTATTATTATTATTATTATTATTATTATTATTATTATTATTAATATTATTATTATTATTATTAATATTATTATTATTATTATTATTATTATTATTATTATTATTATTATCATTATTATTATTATTTCTAATAGGAGAGAAAAATTATTAGGTTTCAAGGTTTCTTGATTTTCCACATTTTTTCTTTCGGCCTTTTACATAACAAACAAACAATTAATTTATACAAGTTGATATAACATATAATATAAAATATACTACTATAACAAATGTTTGCATTAATGGAAAAAACTAAAAAGGAAGTACAGTAATTACATATTGATAAACAATTATAGTAAAGAAACATAAGTTGAGGAGTCTATTGAAAAGCACAGCTTGCATTTTACAGACCCCTTTGTGAGAAAAAGTAGCTCTGAATAAATGGATATAAATACTAAATACATATACTTTACATTATCTTACCCATCCCCCTTACACTACAAAACAGAATAGTTATGACACTGGTATATGTAAAAATCATATTGGAAATAATAACAAGTGACGACTTGAGTAGGAGAAAAGAAAGAGAGAGAAAGAAGGGAGAGAGATGGAAAATGAAGGATGGGGACGTAAAACATTTTAATGCCCTTTGAAATGATTTTGTTTTCATTCTAGCTCAACTTTTGGTTTGCAAGGATTCTTCCCTGTTGTTTTTGCCATTTAACAGTTATATTTATTCAGCAGGAATTGTTTTCAGATTATGTAAATATATATAAATATATTGATATAAAACAGAACTGAAAATAAAAATCCCCAATTGAATAAATGAGAAAGAAAGAGAAGAAAAGGAAGTGGATTGGCAAGGTAGGTATATAGAAAATAGAGTTGAAGTTGAAGAGAAGAAGGGGTGTTTCTAATGAAGGAGGAGTGCACAAAGAATAAATCGGCGTCAGGAACTGACCAAAATAATCCTCAGGGGATACTACCACGAGAGTTTCTTAAGTGGGTATTAGAGATCAACAGTCATCAATATTTATATATATTAATTCCACAAAATAATATTTGCCAAATGGTTAAACAGACGGCATGCGTTTCTTAGTATCAGAATGCTCTCATAATTGATTCAGCTCAGGTCAAGAGTTTTAATTTCCTAATAGCTTTTGTCATATGTTGTTGTTCTTTTCGACATTTCGTTTATACGACCTATACTACCGCAGGTAAGCATACAAATACCGAAGAGATAAATACAATGACCTTGAAATAATTATTTTCCCACTGCTCTAAGCAAATTTAAAAAAAAAAAAAAAAACTCCTTAATAAAATATATTGGAGTCTACTGCAGTTGTTGAGTAATTATTCATTGTAATACTTTATCTTAAACATTCGCAATATTTTTTCTTTTTATAACTTCATTCCATTTCGCTTTTAATTCTATTAAAGATCTGTATCATGATAGTATAGGGAAAGCAAGGTATGAGTGTAATTTCAGTTTCTGTTATTTATACGTTTCCTCGGCCAAGCGTGATCTACCGCAGGGGTAGATCATTTTGCAAAGTGAAAAGGGACTAACACCTTTTGGCCGCTAGCTAAGGCTTTACGGCGTCTTCCAACCGATTTCCGTTAAGCGGAGACATTGGCGTCCATGGGGACAATACCTAGCACCCATTGCCTGACGTTCCAACACCATGACCATCAATCTATTATGAGCCGTTCACACTTCCGTCACATCATGTTACGCACAAACCATCTTAAGCAGTACAGTACCCCATGAAAGCTTTGTACACACACACACACACACACACACACACACACACACAAACACACACCGACCCTCCCCCCCCCCACACACATATATGTATATATATATATATATATATATATATAATGTGATGATGTTGAGTCTACTTTTACCATTCGCTTTGGTTTGGGTGATATAGAACATAGTGGGATGAATTCAAACCAAAGATGAATTCAAACCAAAGATGACGCAGGATACTCAGGAAATTTAAGCTTTCGTCTTTCGACTTCTTCAGAAATTTATTCTGAAACAGTTATAAAGAGAAGATACAATCACTAAGAAAGGCATGCCAAAATTAACGAAGAGAATAATTCACAAAATACAAAGAGAAGACACAATCAATCAATCAATCAATCAATCAATCAATATTGATAGTTTTGAGTTGCCTGGATACCCACTGGTGTTAAAAAGCGTACGCTTTTTAACACCAGTGGGTATCCAAGCAACTCTAAACTATCAAAACTATTAACATTATTCAAGGAATTCAACAAGACCTTGGCATCACTTCTGTTTACGACAGGTATGTCGGCTTTATTATAATTCATTTGAAATTTCGGTATTTTTACATGATATTTCTACTGACAATAATATTAGTCCGTCAATTTTTGAATGATTGTGTCTTCTCTTTGTATTTTGTGAATTATTCTCTTCGTTAATTTTGGCATGCCTTTCTTAGTGATTGTATCTTCTCTTTATAACTGTTTCAGAATAAATTTCTGAAGAAGTCGAAAGACGAAAGCTTAAATTTCCTGAGTATCCTGCGTCATCTTTGGTTTGAATTCATCCCACTATATATATATATATATAAATATATATATATATATATATATATATATATATATATATATACCCAATGCACGCGCCCGCACACAAACACACGCACACACTCACGTACATAAACCCCTCACCAATGGTATTTGGAAAGTTTGCATGTCGTCTGCTGAGAGCAAGAAGGTGGTTAATTTATGTAAAAGTGATAACAAAAATTTAATGCCCTTCTGGCTATCGGCATATGAGCTGATCTTTAGCCTCTTTAACCTCCTACCTCTTTTTATCCTCTGGTATATTCATATCTACGATAGATCACTCAACGGACTATAAAGCCATTTACCATACCAACAAAAGTATGTCGAACACAGACCAGGTTATAACGATCAGTGTGAATACACCCGCGCCGTAAGGAACCTATAATTTACAGACATACAAAAGATGGCAAACCACTCAATAAGTCATCATCATCATCGGTATGGTTTCCTTTTAAGTGCTTTACGGGTGTGGACAAATTAGCACCCGGGTCCCCTTAGACCTTCACCATGTCAACAACTGTAGTCATGAAGAAGGGCAAATAAGACAATGCACTTGTTATTTATGGGCAAAGTGGGGGCCGTTGCTACCAGCTTACTAAATGAATCATTACTATAGCTATACAGTGCGTCCCCCCCCCAAAAAAAAGTTAACAGTTGAAAAAAGTCTCCCAAAATTAATATTTCAAAATATCTGTATGAAATATTCATACCTGTGGATGGCTTAGGGTCTCTTCTATCAAAAATGACATCAACAAATCTGGCAATATTTTAAGCTCGAGTGAGCAAAAGCGACTTCAGTGAAAGTGTGCAAAATCCAGACTTGACAAGAATTAGTATTTTGTTCTGGCTGGTATTAACAAATTTGAGAACTGTTCAAAGTTGACAGATGGAAAAAGTCTCCCCAAATGAACATTTCAAAATATGTTCATAACATTTTCATACGTACGGATAGATTAGGGTATCTCCTATCAAATGACACCAAAACATCTAACGATATTTCATGCTTGAGTGAGCAAAAGTTATTGTTGTGAAATAGTGCAAAATCCATGGTTGACAAAAATTAGAATTTATTCTGGCTGGTATCAGCAAAGTTGAGGGTCTTGAAAAAACTTAGAAACTTTCATATTCTGATTATTAAATGGCAATTTATGAAAGAATAGGCCTTGTTTACTGTATTTCCTGACATATCCTATCAAAACTTATAGTTGAATGAGGAAGCCAGCTTGAAATAAAACCTTGCCAAAACTAACATTTCCAAACACTCAATAAAGTCGTTAATTGTTCACTGAAGCATACAAATATTGATGAGATACGAAAGGACATACAGTGAAGAGAACCCTTTCTTTCATGAATTGTCTATAATTGATCCAAATAATTTATGAAAATTTCTAGCCCTTTTCAGGACTCTGATCTGATCTTTGCTGATACCAGCCAGAACAAATGCCAATTCTTGTCAAGTCTGGATTTTGCACCTTTTCACAAAAGTGTCCTTTGATCACTCGAGCGTGAAATATAGCCCGATCTTTAGATGTCATGTATTAGAAGAAACCCTAAGCTATCTACAGGTAAGATATTTTGCTTCAGATATATTGAAATATTTTTGGGGGTAGACTTTTTCTGACTGTTTACTTTTTTCTGGGGCGCACTGGGACGCACCATAGAAATAAATATTAATGTAGTTAAACAATATCTTTGCTATTTCTTCAACATCCATTCTTAGCCATTAAAAAAAATTATAGCGAAGGATTCATAATGCAAATAGAGCATACAACATTTAAAAAGTCATTGCTATATGTGACCCTCCACCACAAAACGACCAATAAGTCGCAATGGGAGTTTTAGAGTAAACAGTTGAAAAGGGTCATTTGGGTGGAAATTTTGATTTTAAGTTTTTTTTTGTATTTTCTGAAAGTTCATTTATTAATCTACCTTCTGACAAAATTTCATGGTAAAATACCATGTTTAAATTTGTTTTTACTCTCATTCAAAATGACCATGTTTTCCAGGACATTCAAGTTTTGTGTGTCAACTGGCTGGGACTGTACTTCACATCGCTTTAAATTTCCGACGTATTGGTCGTTTTGTGGTGGAGGGTCACATATTTGAATTTAGAAATTTTAGTGGTGGACTAAGCCAAATACTTAAGCAAAAAAGATGTTTAATGACTCGTCTTTTAAGCCCGTTTCACGCGAGGAATTATTTCATTACCGAGGCACTGAAAGTAATTTTCCCATAAACCGGTTATGAAAAAAATATTGTTTGCACTGTTCACTTTGCAATCACTCTTTAAACGCTATCACACTTTAATGAGGTGCAGAAGACCGTACAAGTCACTGACGCGGTCCTAACGTCACCAGATGGCTTTAGTCAGTTCATTGCCCATGTCACTGCTTACCCCAACACTGAAAGTTTCCTTTGAATTACGTATGCGTAGAACCGCTGATCAGCACATTAGCCGTGATGCATGGAGCACTCGCTAGCGATTCATCACACCATGTGCGAAGTGGTCCTGGATTGTATAGGGGTATTGGATCAGCAGGTGGCTTTGCCAACCTGAGCTCAACGCATAGACACATGGAAGGTTCATTGTCGTGATGGCGACAACACGTCATCGAGATCGAGTGCAGTATGATGACGGCAAACACACGCCCAACCTCCTCTGGATGTGATCCCAGGGAAAATGGAATTAAGAATCGCCTCATCTTCTTACCTTAGGTGTCGGAAGGAAACGGAGAGGCACTTCTTCAAGGACACCAATGCTGTGACATTCACACTATCATGACTTCTGCTGCCGATTCACTCTCTTCTCCCACGCATGTGTTTATCACGTTCTCGAGCTAGGCATTGCCTCCGTACTGCATCAATGGATGTGGAAAACTGTGAACATGGACGGCAAGCTATGTGGAGGGAGATCCGTAAAACTCTGTCTACACATTAGGAAAATGCTCCATCGTGAAGCGACATATTGCCCCCTTCTTATCTATTATGACGAAAGCATGTCCCTTATACAAATTATTCTTATCATGCTTCATGATTGGAGGTTTGTTCTATTGAGATTTTCAACTATAGAATGTTTGGTTTGGTTTTGTTTTATTCACGATCATGAAAATGATACAGATTAAAAATATAAACATGAAATTATGTAATAGTATAAATATAACATTGGTATCAACATACAATACAAAAGAAAGTAAATTAAGATCGAGGGATGACCCGCTTCAGATTAACTAACATATATAGCTAACCTGTTCTTCCTCGGGGTCCCCTACACTTTTGAGGGATTGCCCAATAAGCTAAAGTCGATAATAATCATTTCTTCACGACGCTTCGTTATTGATAATAGCCAAATTGTTATAACATAACGGCCATATGCACTATTTGAATAACATCATTGACAAGACACGTATTTTATGCACCTTAGAGTTGGTTTTTAAAAAAGGGTTTCATAAATCCGGTTGGCTTGATTCTTAGTTTTGCTCTTCATGCTAGTCATAAAACGAAAATACTCCATACCTTCAGAGCACCGTTTCCATTAAAACTCACGCCACGATTTCAATATGAACTAAGGGCCATCAAAAAGTAGATGAGTATCAAATTACAAAATTAGGTTATAAACTGAAACTGAATACATCATTTATAGCTATTTTGAAATATTGCAACTTGAATGAGAGATATGTTTCAAATTGTTTTTTGAACATTCACTGTGTTAGGTTAGGGACATAAAAACCCTTCGATATTCAAGAGTGGTGAGTTTCAAAATGGACCTAGATGGGCTATTAGCTCATTCAGCGTTAGAAAGATCCAACAGAGCTGAGCTAAGGCAGGTGCCGGTTGACAATATGCTCGAAGCTGCACCTCGTATACACAGTATACATAGGGCA